>CM033327.1:10982461-11369765 GCA_019359835.1 Pharus latifolius | reverse complement strand
GGAAGAGTTTGCACGGTTGAGACAAGCATTGCTGGCCAAGAGTGCAGATGCGGATCCCCAGGACGACGGTACCCCGCGGGGTCGGATAAGCAGTTGCGCTTCGATGGTACTCGCGGATCCAGTGGATCTACTTGAGGTACTGCAAGCCTTCATCTGTGCACTTAAGTTGATGCAAGCCTTCATCTGTGCACTTAATTGTTACAAATTTGCAGGGGCCGGAGGGCTGCATCCTACAGAATCACGTAGGCGCCGGGCAGGAAGTGGTTGGACACGGCTTCGTATATCCGTCTGGGCCGGATGTCCAGGTCCACTGTGTACCTCTGCGGTTGGGTTTCGCAAAGGTACAGGTGGACATGGCCATGCCGGGCTACAACGATTCTCCGTTGCCAGTCCCAACAGAGGAACTGCAGACACTTGCTGAGGCAGTGGGCTCCTACGTGCAGTGGCCCAAGAAGTGTCTTGTAATACAACCGGTAAATCCTACACATTTTAGATTACATCCTACTCAGTACACTCAACTTGCATAATCTAACATACGTGCTCATTAATTGAAGTGGCCTGCCGCGGGGCTACCAGGGGACTGCGCCCCCAGCTCGGGGCATGAGGGCCGATCTCGTGCGAACCTGGACACATCAAAGATGGCCTCGACCCCACCCAGCGCATCCACTCCTCCACCTCAGAAGAAAGCCGCCATCACCTCGCCCTTGCCTTCGAAGGTGCGCGCTCAGTCCCCGGCAAAAGGCAAGGGCGGCAAAGGGAAGGGCAAAGGGCGACAGGGACTGCCGCGGACGTTCACGAACGCGCTCCCACTCATGTCGGAGGCATCTTTCCGGAAATTGGATCGATCAACCAGAGACCTCCACGACTGGTACCTACATCGAGCTCGGCGCAGCCTGAACTTCTTAGTTCCCTACAGGCTTGGGCAGTTCCACCATGAGCCCGGGACTATATCCGTGGCACACGAGGATCTGTTCGACCTCTACAACTGGCGGGAGCTCGATATGTCCATCATACGGACTGGAGTCCTGTGAGTTTGCTGATGCTATGTATTGCTGTTTTCTAACTCTGTTTGCTAACTCTGCATTAATGTTGCAGTTCATTTGAATACTGAGTAACTTTCTGTGAAATTAATATTAATCTCGTCCTTCGCATGCAGGTGCATGTACAGGCTAGCATCGGAGGATGCGTGTGACAAGGTGGGTTTCCTCGACCCAGAGAAAATAAGCCTCATGATGCTAGAGCAGGACGCCGCGCACGCTGAGCAGTACATATCCAGCGCGCTGATGGCGCAGCAGGACAGGGACTTCATTCTGGTGCCGTACCACCAAAGGTTAGTGCATTTCGTACTAATTTAACTCAATCTTGTATGTTACACCTGAGATGTACTTTGAGCTAGCAGTCCTCTTTTACGTACAATGCAAGGGCCACTGGATCCTCATCGTGATCTGTCCGCCGAGGAACGAGGTGTACTACCTCGATTCGATGCGTGACAGATTATCGATGGAATATGTGCTCAAGGGGAATATGGAGGCGTAAGTAACTTATATGTTTGATTTAAATTTTGACCTCACTAGCTAATGATAATACATTAACTGGCAATACTAACTGAAATGCAAGGCTTTTGATAAATATGTGTCCGCTGGAGGGAGGCATGCCGCACCGCAGGGCTCCGTACTAGCTTGGAAAGAATATGAGGTACTCATGAGACTTTTTGTTTATGCTTAATTAGTTTATGGAAACAATATATAGCTAACATGTCTTCGCATATGCAATTATCTCAGTGCCATCAGCAGCCGCAATCGTGGGAATGCGGGTTTTATGTGCTACGCTACATGTACGACCTAGTGCAGACAAACTTTTCCCGATTCCCCCAGGTAAGCATCGATAGCTAACTCAAATTTCAAAAATGGGTGTCACGTTCTAAATTAGGATCAAAGTTAGTTACTCAGTATGCACACATGCTTGCAGATCACCATGTCGAAAGACCAATATGAAAATGCAAAGATTATATATCTTCGACAAATCTGGGCACAATATGTCATGGAGGAAGTAGCGCCCAACCATCCAGCATGACAATTTTCTCCTTTTCGTGTACTCTGCATAGACTGTTTATATACATGTGAATAAATATATATATTTGAATAAATGTCCACATTGGATTGCAATCTGTATTTGTCCATACATATGTGAATAAATGTGAATAACTGCCTAATGTGTCAATTTGTTCTGTGAATTTACCTTGCATCTGTACTGTATTGTGTATCCAATCTATACTGTTTTGCATCTGTACTGTATATGTGAATGTACTGTATTGTGAATGCAAATAAAGTACTGTATATGTGAATGCTCTATCGGTAAATTCATCAATAACCGAGAGACTACTGTACTTTTTTCTATCGGTACAATCAAAATTAACCGTTAGAAGAGTGTGACCTTTCCTGCCGGTGAACTCATACATATCCGATAGAGTACTAAGCTTTTTTCTGTCGGTAATATTGTAATTAACCGTTAGAATAGTGGTACTTTTCCAACCGCTGACGACGAGTTTTCTATCGGTAAACTTGTAAGATGCCGATAGAATAGTATGATTTTTTCTGTCGGTAAACTTGTAATTAACCGCTAGAATAGTGGTACTTTTCAAACCGCTAGCGACGAGTTTTCTATCGGTAAACTTGTAAGATGCCGATAGAATAGTATGATTTTTTTTGTCGGTAATCTTGTAATTAACCGTTAGAATAGTGGTACTTTCCCTGCCACTGGACGTAAGACTACGATGGGTTTTCTATCGGTAGATTCATAATATGCCGATAGAATAGTGAACTTCTTCTGTCGGTTATTTACCGATAGAAAATGTCCAGTCTTGTTCTATCGTGTCTATCTCTATCGGTACAAAAACCGATAGTAGAAGGGTGTTTTTTACCGATAGAAGACTGCATTTCTGTACTAGTGGTCCCTCACAGCATTTGGCACACAATGCCACCTCTTGCACCAATTTTGATCATCTAGAAGCCCTAAATCATCCTGGTGTCCTTCTCGGACATTGTCTGTTCGCGAACCGAATGCCAACCCTTGGCTTTCGTCACATTCGAGTCTCGTCCAGTGAACCTAACCCTAGTATCCTTCTCTCCGCTGTTCAGTTTCTGCCCAAATCCCCTCGTCTGCATACATGTTTATATTTTACATATATTTTTGTATAAAGCCTATTTTCTGGATGCTTATGTATTGTATGTGTTGTGTGTGCTCTTGTGCGAATGCAGAGCAAGGAGCGAAAGATTGGGAAGGAACGTTTGAAGATCCAGCAGATTTCTTAGACCCAACTTGGCAAGGCAAGTCGTCACCCTTGATCATGTCTCACCCAGTATTTTGAAATAAAGTAGATTCACTGTTTTAAAGATATATGCATGCTGAATATTTGATAGAACTATGTTTAGAAATATGTGAATAGATATGACCCAACTTTCATGTGGAAACCCTTTTTGATATCGAATCATCATGCAACCTTGTCACCCTAGGATACCATGCTTAGGCTTTAATCTTATTTAAATGTACATGTTGGATGTGAAATGGCTAATATGTGAGAAATGGATTTGAAACCCCTTTTGTGAAATGAAATGTCAAATTAGTATTGATAGTGAGGATTGGTTTGTACGGAGAGGATGCGGTGCGCACCAGGGAATGTGGATGGCTCCTCACTATTAATTCATAAGGACTAGAACCTTGTGTTATGCCTCTATGCGGCATGAAAAACGTACCAACCACTTGCCTGGTATGGGACAGGCACGACTTAGTAGCTTTTTGGTATTAGCATTTCCCTGCATGGTTTGTCGGTCTGGTTTCTCGACTGGAGAAACTGGTTGGGCGCAGTTCGTCCGTGAGTGATGTGAGTTCAGAAAAAGCATGAGAGGAAAAGGTGGAAAGAAGGAAGACGCCCTATGCCTCCGATTAAGCCGTGCGCGGTTGTAATCGTGACGGTCAGATGTCTCGCGTGGACAGACCAAGGCTATGTGTCCTGCGGGAGCATAGGCCAAAGGCTAGGAAGTAAGGCTGTGGGGAGGACCCACAACGGTACTTGAGACTTAATTGTCTATTTACCGGGCGGGGATACTGTTAATACTAGACTGCAAAAGTGTTGTGTGATCTCGGCCTTGTCACATGCGTATAAGTCGCATGGAGTTGGCCCGACTTGAAAGTCGAGTGAAGAAGTAGATTTAAAAAGAGGTACACCTTTGCAAAGCGTAAGAAAAGTATCGGATACTCTGTACTCCCAGGTCATGGAGTATGTTCGCGGTGGATTTATCCATGTGGTTCAACACAAGTAACTATTTGGAATGTTTTCATAATATGGTTAATTCAAATGGTGGATCACGGAGGATCGCTATTCACAATGTTTTCTTAAAGTCTATTATAAGGTTTTCAAAAACCCCGCTGTTGAAAACAAAACCCTTATTTGAAAGATCAAAGGATTGAAATCTATACTATTTATGATTATAAGACTTAACCCTTTTTCTTGATCACTCCTCATCTATATAATTGCATTTGTAAATAAACGACTTGTTGAGCATTGTGTCAAAGCATGCTCACCCTTGCCTTTTCAAACAAATCAGAAGAGGGATTCGCCGATCCCGATTCGTTTGGTTATGAAGATGAAGCAGAGGATGGGAATGCCCCAGATGATTCGCATTCTAGGAGGGTCTCACGCCGAGTTGAGTCCGATGTGGAGGAAGCCCTACCAGAACCGTAGCTACCAGAAGTGAAGATCTTTGTTGTTGCTGTCTGCTTTGTTTTGTGTGTTCGGTATCTTGATGCCGACTCTTGTATGGATAAACCTGTTATTTTCATAGCAACTCTAAGTAGCGTCATTCTGGGCGCTATGTTAATGTAATATTGGTCCTTGTGACCTCGTACCTGTTTAATTATGTTTTATGCAATAACTGCTTTCCGCTTGTTGTGAGTTTTGTAATGGTCCAACCTGTGTGCAATCCACCTGGGCGGTTGCCACAGGATTCCTCAAATGAGGGTCCCACAGGACTTGGAGTCCTCAGCCGAACTTATGCAAAATTTGTATTAGTGAAACCTTTCAAGATGTCCCTCCGGGAAGGTATGTAGAAAAATGGAGAACAGGAGCACAGAGAGGTTTATACAGGTTCGGGCCCTTGATGGTGGGAGTAATAGCCCTACGTCCTGTTGGGATTTCACTATGTGTGGTAAAGATTTACAAGATGGTGGGAAAAGACCTTCACAGGCGAAGGCTTTTCCTATATAAGTGTACAGAAAGAAGCCCCAGGAGGCTTGTAAATATTATCTAATCTAGGCCGTAGACTTGGCTGTTTGGGTGGTTGAGATGGGTTGTATCTCCTTTCAATAGATGGTTCGATCTTTCGATCCCTCGATCCCCCTGTTTGATGTATCTTGCCACTCCTTTATATTGGTCGAAAGGGTTGTATCTCCTTTCAATAGATGGTTCGACATAGGGGCAGCCGGACAAATGAATTCCAAGTCCCCTGGTCGAGAACACTTTGACCGCGGGATGTTGGCTGACCGCGCAACATCTCGGACATTCTGTTCGCGTATGGCACACGAAGTCCTGATCGCGCGAAGTCTACGGTCTGATCGCGCAAAGCCTGTGGTCTGATCGCGCAAAGCCTACGACCTCGAGCTGATGCTTCTCAGAAAGACTTGAGTTCGCACCGCCGGGCACATGTCTGGTTCGAATCTGTCTTGAACCAACAGTGCATTTATTTGAACTGACTCGGGTGTCAATCCTCGTCAGCTAGCCCCCAAATTTAAAGAAAACGAAGGGACGTGTTCACTTTAAATTTAAAGAAATGCATCGAATTATTAACCCGACTCTTCAAATTCTCCACTTAGTGGCGCGAACTGGAATTACTTCTTCGTTGTACAGGGAGAGGGGAGCGAGGAGGAAGACGATGAAGTCCCTCTAGTTCACCGGAGGAGGAAGATTGCGGGCTCTCCATCCGGTGATGCTCCAATTTATCCCGCCGAAACAACGGCCACTGCAGAGGCGGTCGTAGCAGACCCTGCGGCCACTGAAAGCCTTGTGGTCGCGGATGATCCCCTGGCTCCTGAAGTTTCAGAGCCAGTCGCCTCTACTTCCCTGGTCAAAGGGACGACCATGGTAAGATTCTCTCACAGTCTTGTTTTCTCTAATTCTCCCTATGCGTTTGATGAGTTAACGCTTATGCAGGGAGAAGAGCTTCCCCCTGCGACTCCTGTGAGTCCCAGGGAGGAAAATCCTCCACCTCCGCAGACAGGAGTGGAGGTGGTTGCACAATATCCTGTGGCGGTTGCACACGAGGTGCCGGCCCCAGAAGTCCTGGAGCCATCAAGGCCTTCGGACGCTACCCCGCCAACGGGACCGATCGCCCAGGTAAGGATTCTTCTCATTCATCTTCATCTTCCCCTAAAAACGTGCTCACAGAGGGACATACCCAGGGGGGAGATGCCTTGTTCTCCAAGAGGAAGATCAGGACAGATGACAATCGTCCCCTTTCTCAAGGGGAACCTTCCCTGAAATATCAAAGGCTAATGGGATTTCAAATAAGGTAAGAACCTTTATCCTGGTTGTGTTAAAAATGATGATCACGAATTGTGCTCATTTGATTCTTCTTTCCTTTTGTCAGGCGAAAAGAAACAGCACCTAGCCCTTCAACCCCTTCAGGACGGGTTGAAGTCGTTACTGGTGCAGGAGCCTCCAGTGAGGAGCGCTCCGTCCCCTTGGTCCAGGAAACCGTCTGGGCCATGAGAGGAGAAACAGGCGCGAGGACCCAGTCGCAACCGACAGTGACTGGGGGCAGTGCCCCGCAGGCACTCCCGTCACTCGCCCCTGCTGTAGGCGCCCTCGGACCTTCAACGAGTCTTACCGTTAGTCCGGGAGATGCCTCAATACAGGAGTTTATCAAGGTATGATGAACCTCTTCTAGGTGCCTGAATTATACATAGGACACCTTTAACTCCCCTTTTTGCATCGCAAGAACTTTCCCGGATGATGGCCCAATCGCGTGCTACGATGGCAGGCATGGAGGCCATACAAAGAGAACGAGACAGCTTGCGCAGGTAAGGACCATTACTCCTCAACTTGTAAAAATATCAATTGGTTATGACCACCCCTTCTGTTTTACTACAGAAAGGTGGCATCGTTGGATAAAGAAGTGGCCACAGTCAAGCTTCATTCGCTCTCAGTGGCTAGGAACCAAGAGATCGAAAACAACAAACTGCGGTCACAACTTGCTGGTAAGTCGATTCCTGATTAGGAAGACTTGTCCTCATAACCTGTGAGTAATATTTTTTCTCGTTGCAGCGCAAGCTGGTCAAATAAAGCAACTCAGCCAGGATAATAAACTCCTCCAGGATTCTATCCAAACCTCCGAAAAGGCGATTGGAAAGCTGAGCCATTCAGACTTCGAAAAACTGAAGACAGTGGCTCATCTTCTGAAGGCTGATGTGGTCGAAACCACAAGAGACAATCTCAGCCAAGATGATTGGTATGCGCTAGTCATGGCCCAAGCGGAGTCACTTCTCGAGTATCTCCCAAAGGATACACAGCGACGAGCAGAGGCGATCAGAACCAGAGTTCGGTCAGCCACTTCCGCTGTCCTCAGCCGAGTTCGCCTTCACCATGGCCCAGATGCAGATCTGAATCCATTGGTGGGACCGGTTGAGGTCGAGAGTGAAGAGCAACTAGAGGCTGTCATGGAGGAGATTAATCCCCTTGTAGATATGCTCCTGACTGAGCTTGGGATCGAATGATCCCTATACCTGTACAGAAATCAGTTGTATACAATGCAATGCACATGAAAATTCATTTTTGAAAATGAATATATTTTTGTTTTATGTCGTTTCATATTATCAACATATCCCCCTAGCCCCCGCCTGTGATTGTAGATACTGAAGACTTAGTATTACGAACACAGGGGAAAAGTGAATATAACGACTAGGGATATTTGATCGAACCGACAATTATGATCAGAGTAACACCTAGCCTTGTTTGCAAATCAACAGCCACTCAGATAACCGAGGACTTCCCAGAAAGCCCCGTGTGCATTGAGAAACGGCTTATTTAGGAGTGACTTGTCTTGTTGCGGTCATGAGATCGGTCAGCGAATCCGACCAGGATGTTATAATGATCTAACCGCGGGCGACCAGCCCCCAAGCCGAATTCGCAGTGGATGGGCATAAAGGGAAACATTCATCATATAAAAGCAAGAACATTTTTTATGAAAGAAAATATGCTAATTGAACAGGAAAAGAGGTTGAGTACTTACACGTAGAACTTACGAAATTGATCGATGTTCCAAGTATTGGACAAAATTCGACCATCCTCCATGGCTAACCGCGCGGATCCTGGTCGCGGCACTGAGACAATAGTGTAAGGGCCTTCCCACTTCGGAGAGAATTTGTTGCGATTAGACTGATCTTGGATTTTTTGTAAGACCAAGTCGCCCACGTGAAGACTACGTGGTCGCACCCTTTTACTGTGATACTTGCGCAAAGCTTGCAAGTATGCCGCGGACTTGATCAAAGCGCGATCACGCCTTTCTTCTAAGAGGATGAGATCTTGTGATCGCTGTTCGGACTGATTAACCTGTTCGAATTGTCCTGTCCGAACAGATCCAATACTAACTTCCATAGGCAATACAGCCTCGGCCCCATAGACCAGATGGAAGGGCGTCTCACCAGTGGCTCGACTAGAAGTAGTTCGTAGTGCCCATAGAACGGTATAAAGCTCGTCTGCCCAAGCCCCCGAGCAACTCTTAAGGCGATCAAAAACACGTTTCTTGATGCCCTGTAGTATCTGCCCATTGGCCCGTTCTACAGCACCATTGCATTGTGGATGCGCCACAGAAGCAAAGCACACCTTAGTTCCAATCTGGTCGCAATAGTCTAGGAAAAGACCACTAGCGAACTGAGAACCATTGTCTGTGATAAGATGGTTTGGAACACCAAATCGAGCCACAATCTTCTTATGAAAGAAATTTTGTGCTGTTGATGCGGTAATATTTCGTACCGGTTCGGCCTCGATCCACTTTATAAACGTGTCAATGGCTACGAACAGAAACTTGTACCCGTTGACAGCTTGTGGCATAGGACCGACAATATCCATTCCCCAAACCGCGAAAGGCCATGCGAGGGGAATGGTTTGTAACGCATAGGCAGGTTGATGAACCTGTCTCGCGTGGAACTGACACTGAGGACACTTTTTGACCATGTGCTTGGCATCATCAAGTGCCGAAGGCCAGTAAAATCCTTGTCGAAAAGCTTTTCCGACCAGTGTCCGATATGACGCATGTGCACCGCATACACCGTCATGTATTTCTTTCAAGAGGGATTTTCCTTCCTCTTGAGATATGCAACGCATGAATACTCCTTGAGTACCCTTTCTGTACAGAACCCCATCTATGAGCTTGTACAGACGCGCTTTTTGAATTAACCGATCGCTTTCGGTTTCATCCTCGGGTAGGGTCCCATGTTCAAGATAGACTCTCAATGGATGAGTCCAATCCTGTTCCTGACCGAGGTTGGTAACGGAGGCTATTACCAGATCATCCTCGACCGAAGTCATGGTCGAAGGACGGTCCAAGTGTTCAATGAACACTCCTGCCGGAGCGGATGTGCGTGAGGATCCAATTTTGGATAATTGGTCTACGAGAATGTTGTCCTTTCGCGGGATATATTGGACTTCGAAATGACTGAAGTGTTTTCCAATTTCCTCACTTCCCCCAGGTAATGAGCCATTGTCTCATCGGAGGTGCTGTACACCTTGTTTACCTGGTTTACGATCAGCTGTGAGTCTCCCCTCACCACTAATCGATGGGCTCCGAGGAATTTTGCTGCCCGGAGCCCTGCAAGAAGACCTTCATACTCTGCTGCGTTGTTGGTCGCAACAAAGTGTAGTTGGTTGACATACTTAAGCTGTTCGCCCTGAGGCGTAACTAAGACCACTCCAGCCCCCGAGTGTTGAAAACTACGGGAGTCGTCAAAGTACATTGTCCAATAATCGGGGCACTCCAATTCCTCTGGCATCTGCACGGGTGGCTCAGGGTTGGTCCATTCGACCACGAAGTCGGCCAGAACCTGAGACTTAACCGCCGTGCGTGGCGTGAAATGAATTTCGAAAGCACCGAGTTCGACCGCCCATTTAGCGATTCGACCATATTTCTCTGGATTTCGGACAATATCTCCCAAAGGAAAGGAGGAGGGTACCGTGATCTTGTGAGCTTGGAAGTAATGTCGTAGCTTACGGGAAGCCATCAGTAGCGCGTAAAGTATCTTCTGGACCTCAGGGTAACGCTCCTTAGGACCATGAAGTACTTCGCTCACATAGTAGACGGGTTTGTGTATTCCCTCCCTGTCCGCGATTAGAACGGCGCTGACCGCGTGCGGTGTGGCCGCCAGATAAAGAAGCAATGGCTCTCCTTTGTCGGGAGACACCAATACTGGCGGACTGGACAGATATGTCTTCATCTCCTGAAACGCTTTTTCGGCCTCATCCGACCATGTAAAATTGTGATGCTTCCGCAAGGCTTTGAAGAAACGTAATCCCCTTTCACCTAGTCGCGATATGAAGCGACTTAAGGCCACCATGCGACCAGCCAGGCGTTGAACATCCTTCATGGTCGAGGGCGATCTCATTTGTTCAATGGCCCTGATTTTCTCAGGATTAACTTCAATGCCCCTGGAACACACAAGAAAACCAAGGAGTTTTCCTGAAGAAACCCCAAAAGAACATTTCTCCGGGTTTAACTTTATTCCAAAGCGATTCAAATTACAGAAGGTTTCAGCGAGATCGTCCAAATGAGACAATCTCTTAGTGCTCTTTACAACCAAGTCGTCTACATATGCTTCGAGATTACGCCCTATCTGGGAAAGAAAGGTCTTTTGCATCAAGCGCTGGTACATGGAACCTGCGTTCTTGAGACCGAACGGCATTCGGACGTAGCAGTAGGTGCCGAACGGGGTGATGAAGGCAGTTTTCTCTTCATCTTCTTCTGCCATGCAAATTTGATGATATCCTGAGTAAGCGTCCAGGAAACTCATCAGTTCGCAACCTGTAGTCGAGTCGACCAACTGGTCCATGCGGGGAAGGGGAAAGTCATCCTTCGGACAGGCAGCGTTGAGGCTTGTGTAGTCGACGCACATGCGCCACTTGCCATTTGACTTGCGGACCATGACCGGATTAGCGAGCCATTCCGGGTGATCGACTTCACGGATGAACCCGGCCTGTAGGAGTTTGTCCAACTCCTCTTGGATGGCTTCCTGTCGGTCAATAGCAAAACGCCTGAGCTTTTGCTTTATTGTTCGTTGTCCAGGTCAAATTGCTAACCTGTGCTCAATTACTTCCCTTGGGACACCGGGCATGTCGGACGGTTTCCACGCAAACACATCTGCATTAGCCCGAAGGAAAGCAATGAGATCGAGTTCCTATTTGTCATCCATATCTGATCTGACCCGAATTGTCTTGGATGGATCATCTGGGTACAAAGGAACCAGTTGGAGTTTCTCATCTGGTCAAGGAGCAGCCTTGATCGCGTCAGTGGCGACGGTGGCGACCTGGGCGTCCCAGAGGGGAAGTTGATCGACCATCTCCAAAGATAGCAGGTCGCACGTGAGTGGCACGTTGCGACTGCCTCGGACCGAGATGACACCTTTGGGGCCAGGCAATTTGCCGCACTGATAAGCATAGTGCGTTGCCATCATAAACTTAGCAATAGTTGGCCTGCCAAAGAATGCATTATAAGCCGAATCACAATCGATTACGTCAAAAGTAACCAATTCTGTTCGGAAGTTATCTGGTTCTCCTAATGTGACTGGGAGGACCACTTGTCCCAACGGCACCATGGAGGGGCCTGGGATTATCCCATAAAACGGATGGATTATGGGCTTGATCTTCAAACGAGGAATTTGCATCTCGTCGAGTGCCTTGACCAACAAAATGTCAAGGGAGCTCCCCCTGTCGATCAAGACCCTTTCAACTCTCGCGTTACTGATGATCGGGGTAATGACCAGAGGGAGCCTCAATGGTCGTGTTAACCCCGCTGGACAATCAGTGTGATCAAATGTCAAAGGTGTATCCGACCAACGGGGGGGTATTGAGGTTCACCAAGGGATGTCTCCGTTTGGTTAACCTCTCGGTAAAAGGCCTTAAACTGCCTTTTGGAAACGAAAGAAGAAGAACCTCCAAAAATAACATTAATATGATTTTGAGGTACCGGGTAGGACATTCTCGTGTAACATCCCTATTTTTGGAGGACACTCGTGTAACATCCCTATTTTTGGCTATCTTTTCTGCTTACGAGTCAGCATATATTCTTTGGAATCCTTGATGTCTCAACCCTATCTTGATCTTAGGTATGCCACTACCTTAACCTAAAAAGTTGGCAGCTAAACTTCATCTCCCAGATCATTTTCACATTTCAGTCCAAAAGTGTTTCAATTTAGTCCTTTTCAGAAGTTTCAGAAAGCCCAAAAAGGCTAAAAGTCCCAGATCATCTCCAAATCCAAATCTGATCAAGTGATTACCTTTCTTTCATTTTTCTAAACATTTTTCCCTTCTGGAAGAATTCCAGAATCTCAACCGAAACCCTAGTTTTAGCCTCGACAAAAGTTTCAGACCCTAATTACCCTGTTTACCCTAATTACCCTGTTTTCGATTTTTGTCAAAACCACCAGATCTTATCGGATTTTACCATTTTTCCTGCTGGATGAGTCTAAGACATTTAGTAACACTCATATGCAAAGTCAAAATCCAAATCAACCCATCAGATCTTCAGAATTGCAAATAGGCCCAAATTCCCGAGCCAAAACCATCGCAGTTTAGTCCAAATCTTCGCAAATCAGTCCAAAGCTTGAAACCAGGTCCCTGTACCGTTTTCGACCACGACCAGCATTCGTTCGACCAGCGCCCCGCCGTTTTGCCTCGCCGTTGAACTCGCCGCCGGCGAAGTTCCCCGCGCTGCCACCTTCACAGCCATGTGGCCTCCACCTGCGCACAACTGTATCGCCACCGTGGAAGCAGTTCGCCCGCGCTGTGCCGTGTTCTTCCCCGCGCGCGCGCGTGCCTGCTGTTGTCAGGAGCTTCACGCCACATGGCTGCCATCCCGGAGATCGTCATCTCGCCGTCCTGACAAAATCCCGATTCCAGCCAAACGAGCCGATTAAACCTTGTCATCTAGCTAGGCCTCAACCCCCTGAGCAATTTACTCCACTGGCTCGAACCCTGAATTGATCTAAATCAAAAGTTATGATCATGCCAAGATTACTGTCCAGTGGTTCAGTTCATGTCCAGACCACCTTATTTGCTCACCGGATTTGGCCACCCTCCGGCCACTTTCTGCCCTTGAATCTGTTGAGAGTTTTGTAGCTGTCATCAAGGCCTAAACCCCAGACAAAATTGTGCACCAATTGGAGTCCTGAGTCAAAAGTTATCCAATGCCCTAGTTTCTGCATGTCCACCAGTGGCATTGAATGATTTAGACTTGTTACTTTTGAGCAATTGAAATGCCACTTTGTCCACTAAGCCTTTTGAACTATGTTCTACAACATTCCCTACTATCGCATCTCCAGAAAACAGACCTAGAACCAATTTAGGGCTATATCAAGCCATGAGCCGAATGTCAACCTTTCGACATTCAAGTCCTTTTGAGCCCATCTCTTCGACCAATGTCAACTGACCTTGTCCAAACCCTTTCCCTGCATGCTTGATATGTTTACATGATATTTTCTAGTGCTTGTATGCTTATATAGTGTGTATGTGTTGTTTGTATCCGCCGTGGAACCAGACGTTGAAGGAACAGAGGAGTTCTTCGAGGATTCATCTGAGCAGCTAGACCCATCACTGCAAGGCAAGTCTCGAACTCTTGATCATGTCTAGCCTACTATTTTGAAATGAAGTATGTTAACTGTTTTCAAGTATATGCATGCCTTAAATTCAAATAAGGACTATGTTTCAATAAAGTGATTAGATATGACCTAAAAGATTGTAAAGGCCCTTTTGACATTGAATATCCCTGCACCCTTGTCACCCTAGAATATCATGCTTAGGCTATATTATGCTCAAGATTATATGTTAAATGTTGAATGGTCACATGTGAGAAAAGTATATTCAAAACCCTTTTTGTGAAGGAAAACGTGATTGGAATCGATAGTGAGGATGGTTTGAGTGGATGGTGCTGTGTGCGCACTGGGAATGTGAAAGACTCCTCACTAGAGATTCATAAGGACTAGAACCTTGTGTTGTGCTTCTATGCGGCATGAAAAACGTACCAACCACTTGCCCGGTTATGGGACGGGCGCAACTTAGTAGCTTTCTTTAGTATTAGCTTTTCCCTGCAATGATTGTCGATCCAGTGTCTTGCGAGAACTGGTGGGCCGCAGAAGGCCATGAGTGATGTGAGTTCAAAAAAATCATGAGAGGAAAAGGTGGAAAGAAGGAAGACGCCCTATGCCAGATTAAGTCGTGCGCGACTGTAATCAAGAGAGGCTATGTGTCTTGCGAGAACATAGACCCAGGCTAGGAAGTAAGGCAGTGGGGAGGACCCACAACGGTACTTTAGACTTGACTGTCTATTTACCGGGCAGGGAATAGTTAATGCTAGGACTGTAAACTGTTGTGTCATCTCGGCCTTGTTACATGCGTAAGAGTCGCATGGAGAGGTACCGACTTGAAAGCTGAATGATCGGTGGATTAAGGTGGTACACCTTTGCAAAGTTTAAAAAGTATCGGATACTCTGAGCTCCCAGGTTATGGAGTCTGCGCGCTGTGGATTCTATTCACGTCGATGCAGCACAAGTAGCTTTTGGAAAGTTTTCACAAAATTAGAATAAAGTGGTGACTCATGAAAGACCGCCACACACAACATTTTCTGAGAATTTAGCTTAGGGTTTCAAAAGCACCGCTTTCGAAAATAAAGATCTTTTCTTCAAAACCAAGTGTGAAAATCTATCCTATATACATATACAAAACCAAAGAGCTATTCTTTGAGAAATTTCCCCCTCATCTATATATACTTGCATTCTTATTTGGGACTTGTTGAGCACCATGTGGACAATGTGCTCACCCTTGCTTTTACAAACAAATTTAGAAGAAGGATTCGTCGACCCTGAATCTTACGGTCTTGAACCCCATGTGGAACACGAAGAAGAAACTGAAGACCAAGCTTGATAGAGGGTTATGTACCAATGTGGAGTCAGATGTGGAGAAGGCCCATACACCGCTGCTGCAGAAGAAGAAGACTGATGAAGTCCTTTTGCTTATTATTGTTGTTTCATTTTGTGCCGACCTTTGTGTCGAAAACTCCTTAATTTGTATCAACATTTAAATGTGTCATTTTGGCGCTAAGTTATTGTAATGTTGGTCCTTGTGATCAGCACTTGTTTTTAATTACTCGCATTTTTATATAATGCATCTTGTTGTTGTGAGCTGCAATGTACCTTTTCTGAGTGCAACCCACCTGGGCGGTTGCCACCGGATTCCTCAAATGAGGGTCCCACAGAATCTGGTATCAGAGCAAAAGGCTCGACTGTAGGTCGTAACCCTTAGATAGACCTTGGCGTCCCTAGAAGAAAAGTTTGCTAGTTCTCTGTCAAAAATTTGTTTACGAAAACCTATTTTCCTTAAGAAAAATGTTATTTTCGATTTTTGGAAAAAGGCTTTAGACTTCTCTTTAAACTCATAGATGCCTTTCGTTCTGTCTTCAGATGGCTTCCGACAGGAGATACCTTCACGGAGACGAGCTCGGATCATGGGCACTGTTGCTGTGGATGATGCTGCAATTTCTTGGAGCACGGGACAGTCAGAGGCCAGTATATTGTGTTTGGCAGGATGAGATCAACGGACGACCCATTGGTTGTCGGGCTTCAGTGATTGTCTATGAGATACCCGAGCACGGGAGAGGCTCAGTAAGACGTCAAGCCCGCAGAGAAGAAGAAGAAGATGCTATCTTAGACGCTGCCCGTCGTGCCGTAGGTACCGTCCGGCAGTTGTACAGCGACTACCTTTCAGATTCCCCCTATTGCTTTGTGCCTTACCAGGTCCCCGGATCAGAGCACCGAGTTGTTCTTCCATCCAGCGACCGGGAGGACGCTATTCTGACGAAGACTCGAGACGTCGTTCTTGCTTCGGACATCGGATACACCCGCCTACTTCGAGACTACGAGCGTGTTCGCGATGATCGCCACTACCTTGAGGGCATGCTTATTAGGGCTCGTGCGAGTCTCCAAGAAAAGGAAAGAAAAATTCAAGAATTGGCTGAATCAAGTGGAGAGAAGGACCTCGAAGCTGCAGAGTCAGTAGTCAAGAAGAGTTGCCCAAAGTTGAAGATCACCGCTCGCAAAAGGGTAGGAAACTTGAAGGAGTATCTCAGCGGTTTCATGCCTGCGTCGCGTGGCATAGTCATCAACAGTCAGATGATCGAGCTTCCCTGCACTGCAAAGAAGGAGAAGACCCCTGACAGAAAAGGGAAGGAGATTGTCAACATCGACGACGACAAGGAAGATGATCCGATGGATGCAGATGACGATGAGGAGGAGGATCCCGAGGAGGTAGAGCCTTGTGATTCTTCTGATGATGCTGAGGAGTGACTGCAGACTTCCTTCGATTCGACCTTTTGTGCCTAACCCAGCAGACGCTAGATTTCCTTTTGTTGTAGTAGTTGTTTTAGTATGGTTGATGTATGCTGGATGTTAGATGAGCTCTGTAAGCCGATGAGGCTAGAAGCTTTGTATCTCTTGAAAAGCTGATTTATGAAAAAGTCATTTTGCATATCCTTATTCTTACTTCTTGAGTTAATGCCAGCATTCTGCTAGCACCTCTGTGTATGATTCTTTCCGAATCAATGTCTCTATTTTTAACCCCCCTGTTTGAGTAGGATGGTTAACACACGTGCAAGACCCCAAGAAGGAGAGCTAGAGGGAAACCCTAGCAATGCAAGGGCTACACCCGGAACGAGAAGCCGCACCAACCCAGACAGACCAGGATCTTCGACGATGCCGCAAGGAGGCGACATCAATGATGTACTGCTATGGATGGAGCGAAACCGACAGGAATCAGCAACTGTACAGAATCAAATTTTGGGACAGTTAATGCAACATATCGCATCTGGACAAGCTGAAGGATCCGCAACGGGCGCGAAGTTAACTGACTTTCAGAAAACACGCCCCCCGACCTTTTCGAGTATGGAAGACCCTATAGGAGCAGACGATTGGTTAAGAGACGTGGAGAGGAAATTGAATACTGTTAGGTGCAGCAACGAAGAGAAGCTTCTGTATGGATCAACTCAACTAGCTGGACCCGCTGCTGCTTGGTGGGAGAATTACCAGACCGTACATTCCAACAGAGATTCAATCACCTGGAACGAGTTCAAGGAGGAATTCCGTAGATACCACGTCCCAAAAGGCGTTGTCCAAGTGAAAAGGATCTAGGATATCGACTAGAGGGGGGTGAATAGGCGATTTTAGCAAATTATAATAAATCAAACAATTTGTAGTAAATGAGAGCAATTTAAGTAACACAAGATGAACAATGAACAATTTCAACACAAGGATATATCCCGTGGTCTCGGTGATTTGCCGATCACCCCTAATCCACGTTGAGGCAAACTCAAATCTCTAACCGCTCCTCTATCTAGTCAACCTTCTCTCGAGAAGTGACCTAGATCTTGAGCCGGACTAGTGTGATGAGTTATCCAAACCTCGATTTCACTAAGGATGCACTTTACCACTCCGGCAAGGCATGCTCAACCTTTCACAAGACGTTTTGAAGCTTCTTCACAATCTTCCTTGAAGAGCTCTTCAAAACCTTTCTCCTAGCCGTCTAGGAGCCGGCAAACTCCAAAAGTAACAAGCCGGTGATGATCACTTTGCCTTCTTCTAGTGCCACACGATTGATTCAATGATCTAAATGCAATGCACTAGAAGATCTCAAATGCACACTCTCACAAATTTGAGAATTTGAAACCTAGAGTGTATGAAACTAGCTTAGGCTCTCAAGGATGATGACAATGCTCAAGATTATGCCAAAAGTGCTGAACAGGGCCGTGCATGGGAGTATATATACCCCACAATTAATATAGCCGTTACAGGCCGTTGGGAGAAAAAGATCACCTGGCGGTCAGACCGCAGGCACAAGCTCGGTCAGACCGCCGCAATTGCAACGGCATTAAACAGGCGCAATAAATGCTCAACTGCCCTTGTCAGGCACACATACGGTCAGACCGGATACTATTTCGGTCAGACCGTGAAACTGTCCAGAGACGACATAGTTTCTGGACACCTTATACGGTCAGGCCGATATATACGGATAGACCGGCCAAACAGTCAGACCGCAGTTCAAAAACAAGGTCAGACCGATTTCGCGGTCAGACCGGTCTAACAAACGGTCAGACCGTAATAGCTCAAAACACCAGAAGGATAAAACAAGAGGTTCCAGGAGTCTGACCTTGGTCTCTACTACGGACAGATCGGCCAAACGGTCAGACCGTAGTTCAAAACACGGTCAGACCGATTTTTCGGTCAGACCGACTGAGACAGAAATGAGCTGAAATAAGCATTCTCAAGGATGTGACCTTCTAGCATGCAATGCAAGTTGATTTTATGTTTTTGTGGCACATAGATGAAGAATGTTGTGATACACCACATGCTCCTCTTAATAGTACGGCAACTATCCTAAAATCCGGTCAAAATTCTTCTCTAATCACCTTAGACCGGTAAAAATGGAAAAGATCCTATTTCGTACCTTTGCCCTTTTGATCAATGCCCTTTCTTCATCATGAGACTCTTTCTTTGCCTTTCATTAACCTGTCTTTTAAGTATCGTCTTGACGCAACTAGGCAGGTAACGTTAGTATAGCATTTGTAGTTGTCATTAATTATTAAAACACTCTATAGGGGCCTAGAAGCTACACCAAGCGAAACGCCTAGAGTTCGTGAATCTGCGACAAGGGAATAAGACCGTCAAACAGTACCTGCATGAATTCATTCAGCTGGCAAGGTACGCCCCTGAAGATATTGCGACAGAGGAAAGGAAGATCGACAGGTTTTGTGAAGGACTACAAAACTCCTTGCAATACCAGCTATCATCTCATGAATTTACGTACTTCCACGTCCTGATAAACCGGCTGCTTAAGATGGAGGAGAAAAGGGGAATAATTGAAGAAGACCGAAAGAGGAAGGCCTTGCCCAACTCTTACCAAGGAAGTGCTAGTCGAGGGAGACCAATGCCTACTTACTGACCAGCCTTCAGACCACCTCAAAGACCCCAAAGGCCTGCGCCTACTGCAATAGCACAATGTACTGGATGTAGAGGAAATCACCTCTTGAAGGATTGTCCCCTAAAGAATGAGGAGTGCTTTCATTGTGGAACGAAGGGACATCACAGGAACACTTGTCCGCTACAACACCTACCGTCCAATGTCGCTCGAATGCAAGCTGCAAGACCCCCTGTTCCAACCCAAGGCCTCACCAGAAATGCTCCACCCTCCAGAGGAGGAAGATTCCAGAATGGCCGAGGAAGGGGAATGCCTGCTGCAGGTCGCGGAAGACTCAACTATGCATCTACCGTTGAAGCAGGAGATGCATCAGACGTCGTGATCGGTAGGATCTTTATTCACTCTGAACTTTCAGTTGCATTATTTGACCCTGGTGCTACTCATTCATTTGTGTCAAGACCTTTCGTGCTCAGAAATAAGTTGCCAGTATCCGCATTAGAGTTCCCTATTTTAATTCAATCCCCGGGAGCTCGGATGCCTGTCAACTCTATCTGTAGAAATATCGCCATTAGTATTGGCAATCTAAGATTCCTAGCAAACCTGCAAGTTTTGGACCTTCAAGGATTAGACGTCATCCTTGGAATGGATTGGTTAGCCAAGCATAAAGGTCAGATGGACTGTGAAAAGAAAGCAATAACCCTGACGAATGCTAAAGTAAAACAAGTCACATTCCACGCAGAGAGATCAATGGTGAACAACCGAGTGTGTAGTTTGAACAGTTTAGAAGGAGTTGAGTTTGAAGGAGTTCCAATGGTAAATGAATATCCAGAAGTTTTTCCTGAAGAGCTTCCTGGAATGCCACCAGACCGGGACATTGAGTTCTCAATCGAATTAAAACCCGGATCTGCCCCTTATGCAAGAAAGCTTGCATGTATGACAAGTGAAGAACAAGAAGAATTAAGAAAGCAAGTGGAAGAATTGGAAAGAAAGGGATTTGTTAGAACAAGTTCCTCACCTTGGGGAGCCCCTGTACTTTTCGCTAAAAAGAAAGACGGCAGTCTACCACTTTGTGTCGACTACCGGAAACTGAATGATATGACGATCAAGAACAAGTACCCTTTGCCAAGGATCGATGATCTCTTTGATCAACTAAGAGGAGCAAAGATATTTTCAAGGATCGACCTGAGGTCCGGATACCACCAACTGAAGATTCGAGAACAAGATATTCCAAAAACTGCATTCATAACAAGATATGGATTGCATGAGTTTACCGTGGTGCCATTTGGTTTAACGAATGCACCAGCAGTGTTCATGAATTTAATGAACATGGTTCTCATGGAATTTCTGGACAAGTTTGTCATTGTGTTTGTCGACGACATTCTCATTTTTTCGGAGTTAGAGGAAAAGCACACACAACATCTTAGGATGGTGCTGGAAAAGTTAGTAGAACATCGACTGTATGCCAAATTCGATAAGTGTGCCTTTTGGTTAAAAGAAATCTCATTCTTAGGCCACATTATCTCTGGCAAAGGAATCCCAATGGATCCATAAAAAATTCAGGCTATCATGGAATGGAAACAACCGGAGACAGTGACTGAAGTAAGAAGTTTCCTAGGATTAGCCGGATATTACCGGAGATTTGTCAAAGGATTCTCCAAGATCACAAAGCCACTCACCAAGCTACTAAAGAAAGATGTTCCATTCGATTGGACAGAAGGATGTGAAAAGAGCTTTGAGGAGTTGAAGAAGATATTGACAACCGCACCTGTCCTTACGTTACCAGATAATAAAAAGGACTTTGAAGTTTACTGTGATGCGTCGAAGCAAGGACTAGGTTGCGTCCTTATGCAAGAAGGGAGAGCTGTAGCTTACGCATCGAGACAATTGTGACCACATGAGGAGAATTATCCAACTCATGATTTGGAATTAGCCGCCGTTGTTCATGCGTTAAAAATTTGGCGACACTATCTACTTGGAAATAGATGTGAAATCTACACGGACCACAAGAGTTTGAAATACATCTTCACCCAACAAGACTTGAACATGAGACAGTGAAGATGGCTAGAGCTGATTAAAGATTATGACCTTGGAATCCACTACCACCCTGGAAAAGCAAATGTAGTAGCAGATGCCTTGAGCAGAAAATCCTAATGTAATCAAGAGAAGACATTAGGAATACCACCCCAATTGCTTAGAGATTTCGAGAAGTTGAATTTAGAGTTTGTTGAACAAGGAACCGTCGCCGCGTTAACAATGAATTGCGAGCTGAAGGACCAAATCCGAAAAGCTCAGGAAGTAGATCAGAGTATTCAAAAGATGAAAGAGGACATGAAATACGAAGATTCAATTGACCTTCGTGAAGACGAGGAAGGAATTTTGTGGTATCATAACCGAATCTGTATCCCAGAAGACAAGGAAATCAAGAACATGATACTGCAAGAAGCCCATTGTACCCCGTACTCTATTCACCCGGGCTGTACAAAGATGTACCAAGATCTAAAGGATCGATTTTGGTGGAAAGGAATGAAAAAGGAAATTGCCGAGTTTATTGCTTCTAGTGACACCTGTCAAAGAGTGAAAGCAGAACACCAGAAACCTGCAGGACCGCTGCAACCCCTACCAACCCCGGAGTGGAAATGGGACGAGATTGGAATGGATTTCGTAGTTGGTTTACCGAGAACCCAGCAAGGATACGATTCTATATGGGTTATAGTCGATAGATTGACGAAACTGGCTCATTTTCTACCTGTAAAAACGCAATACACAACAAAAAAGCTGGCAGAACTATATCTTGCCAGAATTGTCACGCTACATGGAGTGCCAAAAACAATCGTCTCAGACAGAGGAGCACAATTTGTATCAAGATTTTGGGGAGAATTACAAAAGTCCCTGGGAACGAAGTTGAAGTTCAGTACAGCTTACCACCCGCAAACTGGAGGTCAAACGGAAAGAGTGAACAGATTTTAGAAGACATGTTGAGAGCGTGTGCTTTGGGTTATGGAAATTCTTGGGAACAATTTCTACCGTACGCAGAATTTACCTACAACAATAGTTATCAAGTGAGTCTACAAATGGCTCCTTATGAAGCGCTTTATGGAAGAAAGTGCCGCACGCCACTATATTGGACCGAAGTGGGACAGAAACAATTTTTAGGACCGCAATTAGTGGAGGATGCCACAGCCCACGTGAAGATCATACAAGAGAGATTGAAAATGGCCCAGTCTCGACAGAAAAGTTACGCCGACAGAAGAAGGAGAGAACTATCCTTCGAGATAGGTGATTACGTATATCTCAAAGTAACACCCTACAAGGGAGTTCGATGATTCCAAATAAAAGGAAAGCTAAGTCCGAGATACGTAGGACCATACAAGATTTTGGAAAGGCGAGGAGAAGTAGCATACAAACTGGAGCTACCGCCTAAATTAGCAGGAGTCCATGATGCCTTTCGCGTATCCCAACTAAGGAAATGCTTGAAAGAACCAACGGA
Organism: Pharus latifolius; assembly: GCA_019359835.1. Classification (NCBI taxonomy): domain Eukaryota; kingdom Viridiplantae; phylum Streptophyta; class Magnoliopsida; order Poales; family Poaceae; genus Pharus; species Pharus latifolius. The sequence goes on along the minus strand of CM033327.1, from coordinate 11,347,059 downwards.
GCAAGTGTCTCCCACAGAAACAGAGGTTCAACCAGATCTGACTTATCAGGAATACCCAGTCAAGGTGTTAGAGGTCAGTGAAAGCAGGTTAAAATCAAGGACCATAAAATTCTGCAGAGTCCAATGGAATAACCACACCGAAGAAGAATCGACTTGGGAAAGAGAAGAAGAACTGCGTCAGAATTTTCCCTACTGTTCTTAGACTCATTGGAATCTCGAGGACGAGATTATTCATAAGGAGGGTAGATTGTAACATCTCTATTTTTGGCTATCTTTTCTGCTTACGAGTCAGCATATATTCTTTGGAATCCTTGATGTCTCAACCCTATCTTGATCTTAGGTATGCCACTACCTTAACCTAAAAAGTTGGCAGCTAAACTTCATCTCCCAGATCATTTTCACATTTCAGTCCAAAAGTGTTTCAATTTAGTCCTTTTCAGAAGTTTCAGAAAGCCCAAAAAGGCTAAAAGTCCCAGATCATCTCCAAATCCAAATCTGATCAAGTGATTACCTTTCTTTCATTTTTCTGAATATTTTTCCCTTCTGGAAGAATTCCAGAATCTCAACCGAAACCCTAGTTTCAGCCTCGACAAAAGTTTCAAACCCTAATTACCCTGTTTACCCTAATTACCCTGTTTTCGATTTTTGTCAAAACCACCAGATCTTATCGGATTTTACCATTTTTCCTACTGGATGAGTCTAAGACATTTAGTAACACTCATCTGCAAAGTCGAAATCCAAATCAACCCTTCAGATCTTCAGAATTGCAAACAGGCCAAAATTCCCGAGCCAAAACCCTCGCAGTTTAGTCCAAATCTTCGCAAATCAGTCCAAAGCTTGCAACCAGGTCCCTATACCGTTTTCGACCACGACCACCGTTCGTTCGACCAGTGCCCCGCCGTTTTGCCTCGCCGTTGAACTCGCTGCCGGCGAAGTTCCCCGCGCTGCCACCTTCACAGCCACATAGCCTCCACCTGCGCACAACTGTATCGCCACCGTGGAAGCAGTTCGCCCGCGCTGTGCCGTGTTCTTCCCCGCGCACGCGCGTGCCTGCTGTTGTCAAGAGCTTCACGCCACATGGCTGCCATCCCGGAGATCGTCATCTCGCCGTCCTGACAAAATCCCGATTCCGCGCGATACACCGTCTCTGGCAGAGCCCCGCCATGTCCCGACGTGCCTCGTTGACCGCTCTAGCCCCAGAAGAAATCTCACCGGCGATTGCTGCAACTCCCGAGAGCTCAATCCCGTGGCTATATAAAGCCCCCCCTTGCCCAGCATCTCTTCACACCACCCGCAGTTGTAAGCCCTAGTCTCCACCACCAGAGAGCAACCAAGTTATTCAGCGCCGCCGCGAGGACCTTCTTCCCCGGCGAGCAATTCCTGAAGCTCACGGCGCCAGCTTCGCCCGCAGCTTCCCCCTCCAAACCGACACCACCAGTAAGGTCCCCTTATCCCCCTGTGTGTTTCATAGCCTTTAATTGATCCCCGGCGAACCTCAACGCCGGCAATCACAGGAAAAGCTGTAATCCCCTGTTCCCGTAATGCTGAGTGATTCTAGCCAAATTGATCCTCGTGCCAGTAGAGAATAATGACCAGTGAGCTAGGAGGAACGAGCCTACAAGCTTAGAATCGCCAATTTTGCCCCGAGCGTTGAATTTCCATGTTCAAGCCTCGGCAGTTCGCCGGAGAACGCCGCCGTGCTTCTCCAGCCATTCTCTGGCAAAATTGAGTGCGCCAATAGCTTCGTGACAGCCCCTAGATGCTTCCCGAGCGTGGAATTGAGTTCAAACGCCCTGGAACGAAAACGCCCAAATCGGTGCCTTAGTCTTCGGCCCCGATCGCCGGAGTTTGTTTTCCGACCAAACCAGCCAATTAAACATTGTCATCTAGCTAGGCCTCAACCCCTTGAGCAATTTACTCCACTGGCTCAAACCCTGAATCGGCCTAGATCAAAAGTTATGATCATGCCAAAACTACTGTCCAGTGGTTCAGTTCATGTCTAGACCACCGTGTTTGCTCACCGGATTTGGCCCCCCTCCGGCCACTTTCTGCCCTTGAGCCTATTGAGAGTTTTGTAGCTGTCATCAAGGCCTAAACCCCAGACAAAGTTGTGCACCAATTGGAGTCCTGAGTCAAAAGTTATCCAATGCCCTAGTTTCTGGCCATGTCTAGCACTATGTCAGTGCATGTCCACCAGTGGCATTAGATGATTTAGACTTGTTACATTTGAGAAATTGAAATGCCACTTTGTCCACTAAGCGTTTTGAACCATGTTCTACAATATTCCCTATTGCCACATCTCCAGAAAACAAACCTAGAACCAATTTAGGGCTATGTCAAGCCATGAGCCGAATGTCAGCCTTTCGACATTCAAGTCCTTTTGAGCCCATCTCTTCGACCAATGTCAACTGACCTTGTCCAAACCCTTTCCCTGCATGCATGATGTATTTACGTGTTATTTTCTAGTACTTGTATGCTTATATAGTGTGTATGTGTTGTTTGTGTCCGCCGTGGAACCAGACGTTGAAGGAACAGAGGAGATCTTCGAGGATTCATCTGAGCAGCTAGATGCACCACTGCAAGGCAAGTCTCGAACTCTTGATCATGTCTATCCTAATATTTTGAAATAAAGTATGTTAACTGTTTTCAAGTATATGCATGCCTTAAATTCAAATAAGAACTATGTTTCAATAAAGTGATTAGATATGACCTAAAAGATTGTAAAGCCCCTTTTAACATTGAATATCCCTGCACCCTTGTCACCCTAGAATATCAAGCTCAGGCTATGCTATGCTCAAGATTATATGTTAAATGTTGAATGGTCACATATGAGAAAAGTATATTCAAAAACCCTTTTGTGAAAGAAAATGTGATTGGAATCGATAGTGAGGATGGTTTGATTGGATGGTGCTGTGTGCGCATTGGGAATGTGAAAGACTCCTCACTAGAGATTCATAAGGACTAGAACCTTGTGTTGTGCTTCTATGCGGCATGAAAAACGTACCAACCACTTGCCCAGTTATGGGACGGGCGCAACTTAGTAGCTTTCTTTAGTATTAGCTCTTCCCTGCAATGGTTGTCGATCCAGTGTCTTGCGAGAACTGGTGGGCCGCAGAAGGCCATGAGTGATGTGAGTTCAGAAAAACCATGAGAGGAAAAGGTGGAAAGAAGGAAGACGCCCTATGCCAGATTAAGTCGTGCGCGACTGTAATCAAGAGAGGCTATGTGTCTTGCGAGAACATAGACCCAGGCTAGGAAGTAAAGCAGTGGGGAGGACCCACAACGGTACTTGAGACTTGACTGTCTATTTACCGGGCAGGGAATAGTTAATGCTAGGACTGTAAACTGTTGTGTCATCTCGGCCTTGTCACATGCGTAAGAGTCGAATGGAGAGGTACCGACTTGAAAGCTGAATGATCGGTGGATTAAGGTGGTACACCTTTGCAAAGTTTAAAAAAGTATCGGATACTCTGAGCTCCCAGGTTATGGAGTCTGTGCACTGTGGATTCTATTCACGTCGATGCAGCACAAGTAGCTTTTGGAAAGTTTTCACAAAATCAGAATAAAGTGGTGACTCATAAAAGACCGCCACACACAACATTTTCTGAGAATTTAGCTTAGGGTTTCAGAAGCACCGCTTTCGAAAATAAAGATCTTTTCCTTCAAAACCAAGTGTGAAAATCTATCCTATATACATATACAAAGCCAAAGAGCTATTCTTTGAGAAATTTCCCCTCATCTATATACACTTTGCATTCTTATTTGGGACTTGTTGAGCACGATGTGGACAATGTGCTCACCCTTTCTTTTACAAACAAATTTAGAAGAAGGATTCGTCGACCCTGAATCTTACGGTCTTGAACCCAATGTGGAACAAGAAGAAGAAACTGAAGACCAAACTTGTTAAAGGGTTATGTACCAAGGTGGAGTCAGATGTGGAAAAGGCCCGTACAACACCGCTGCTGCAGAAGAAGAAGACTGATGAAGTCCTTTTGCTTATTATTGTTGTTTCATTTTGTGCCGACCTTTGTGTCGAAAACTCCTTAATTTGTATCAACATTTAAATGCGTCATTTTGGCGCTAAGTTATTGTAATGTTGGTCCTTGTGATCAGCACTTGTTTTTAATTACTCGCATTTTTATATAATGCATCTTGTTGTTGTGAGCTGCAATGTACCTTTTCTGAGTGCAACCTACCTGGGCGGTTGCCACCGGATTTCTCAAATGAGGGTCCCACAGAGGGGCTGGAGACCACGTCCCCGGGCACATGGCTGTGCCCGGGACGGCACCGGAGGCCAGGTCCTGGGGGCCAAATGGGGGCGCCCGGGACGGCGCCAAGGCCAGGTTCCGGGGGCCAAAAGGCGGCACCCGGGGAGGGGCCGGAGGCCACGTCCCCGGGCAAATGTCACACGGCTTACCTGGACTTAGCGCCGCGGAGATTTCCCCCAACAGGCGACGGGGACAAAACCTTCCAGACCAGGGCGGAGCTCCCTGAGGAACATGCAGCGCAACTGGCTGCTTTCCTGCGTGAGAACTCTGATGTTTTCACGTGGAAGCCTTCGGACATGCGGGGCGTTGCCCGGGGGGTTATCGAGCACAAGCTCGCGGTAGCCCCCGGTCACCCCCCCGTCAAACAGAAGCTGAGAAAACTCTCTCTCGAGTGCCAAGAGGCAATCAAGGGGGAGATCGACTGACTCCGAGAGGCGGGGTTCATTCGGGAGGTCTTGCACCCCGAGTGGCTCGCGAACCCCATCCTCGTCAAGAAATCAAATGGCAAGTGGCGGATGTGCGTAGACTTCACCAACCTTAACCGCACCTGCCCCAAGGACAACTTCCCACTCCCGCGGATTGACCAACTAGTCGACTCCACCGCAGGGTGCGAATTGATGAGCTTCCTAGACGCCTACTCCGGCTACCACCAAGTCTGGATGGCGGAAGGGGACGAGGAAAAGACGAGTTTCATAACTCCCCTCGGAACCTTCTGCTACGTCCACATGCCCTTCGGGCTCAAGAACGCGGGAGCAACCTTCCAGCGCCTCATGACGCAACATCGAAAGATCAAGTCAGCCGCAACGTCGAAGTCTACGTAGACGATGCGGTCGTCAAAAGTCCCCGTGCAGCCACCCACATCGACGACCTGGCGGAGACCTTCTGCAACCTCCGCGCGTATGGGCTGGAGCTCAACCCGGAGAAGTGCGCCTTCGGCGTTCGTGGGGGGAAGATCCTAGGTTTCCTCGTGTCCCAGCGGGGCATAGAGGCAAATCCCGAAAAGATCTGGGCGTTCCTGGATAGGCCCCCACCGCGCTCCGTCAAGGACGTCCAGCAGCTCTCCGGCCACTTAGCTGCACTAAGCCGCTTCATCTCGCGGTCGGGGGAGCGAGGCCTCCAATTTTTCAATATCCTCCGGGGGCTCGAGGGGTTCCGCTGGACCCCCGAGGCCCAGGAGGCCTTCGACGACCTCAAGAAGTACCTCACGAGCCCTCCAATGCTCGTGAGTCCTTCTCCAGAAGAGCCCTTGCTCCTCTACCTTGCCGCGACCCGGGTCGCCGTCAGCGCGGTATTGGTGAAGGAGCAAGGGGGCAGCAGCGTCCCGTGTATTACGTGAGTGAGGCCCTCCAGGGGGCCAAAACTCGGTACACGGAGATGGAGAAGATCTGCTACGCCCTCCTGATGGCGTCCCGGAAGCTTCACCACTACTTCCTGGGACACCCCATCACCGTCCCGTCGTCGCTCCCCCTGGGGGAGGTGCTGCGGAACAAAGAAGCCACCGGCCGGATTGGGAAGTGGGGGCCCGAGCTCGCCCCCTTCTCCCTGTCCCTCACAGGCCGCTCCGCCATTAAGTCACAGGTCCTCGCCGACTTCATCGCGGAGTGGACTCCAGCCTCTGGGCCCGGGGACGAAGACCTCCTTGCGCCGCCCCGACGCAGTGACCATTGGACACTCATGTTCAACGGTTCGCTGTGTCTCACCGGGGCTGGTACGGGAGTAGTCCTCCGGAGCCCCGAGGGGAAGGAACTCGAGTACGCAACGCGGCTTGAGTTCCCTGCAACCAACAATGTTGCCGAGTACGAGGCTTTGCTCCTCGGGATGCTCCTTGCGCGCTCCCTGGGGATCCGGCGCCTCCTAGTGAAAGGAGATCTCAGCTCGTAATTTGCCAAATGGACAAGTCTTACCTGTGCCATGACGCAAACTTGAGTCTTTATTTGCAGGAAGTGCGAAAGATGGAGAGGCATTTCGACGGCCTCGAGGCCCGGCATGTCCCGCGAAGGGACGATGACTGGGCCAACACCCTGGCGCCCGGGAATCGCTCCCCAAGGGGGCCTTCCTAGAAATCATCACGATGCCCTCAGTGGCCTCCCCGGACACGGGCGACGAGTCTCACGTCCCAGAGGTCGCCGAGATCGCCCGGGCTCTGTCGTGGATGGACCCCCTCATCTCCTTCATCATGGGGGAGGGGGACCCTCCCAGTGAAACCGAGGCTAAGCGCCTCCGGGCCAAAGCCCGGGCATATCTCCTACTGGAGGGGAGGCTCTACAACCGGGGGGCTTCCGCCCTCCTGCCTTGCCTCCCCCGGTCGGAAGGACTCGAACTTCTCGAAGACATCCACGTGGGGAGCTGTGGCTCTCACCTAGCCCTGCGTGCCATCGCGGCCAAGGCTCTCCGGCTGGGCTTCTATTGGCCCACGGTCATGCGCGACGCGCGAGACCTTGTCTCCGCGTGCGACGCCTGCCAGAAGATGGCTAAGGGTTCGAACCTCCCCCCTATAGCGCTGCAGACTATCCCCATCACTTGGCCCTTCGTGCGCTGGGGGGTGGACCTCTTAGGGCCCTTCCCCCCAGCGCCCGGAGGATACAAGTATGCGGTGGTCGCAGTCGACTACTTTACAAAGTGGGTCGAGGCGGAACCCTTGGCCAGCATCATGTCCCGGGCCGTCCAGCGGTTTTTCTGGAAAAACGTCGTTTGTAGTTTTGGTGTCCCCCGGGAAATCACCGTCGATAACGGGACCCAATTCGACTCGGCTTATTTCCGGGAATTCTGCGAGGGCCTAGGGCTCATCATTCACTTCGCCTCAGTGGCCATCCCCGGAGCAATGGGGCTGTCGAGAGGGTCAACGGCGTGATCCTACAGGGATTGCGCCGGAGACTCGAGCAAGCCGCTTCTAAGCGGGGTGCATGGGCTGAGGAGCTCCCTAGCATCCTCTATTCCATGTGCACGACCCAGAGCCGGGCAATGGGACGTACTCCCTTTTCCCTAGTCTACGGGGCGGAGGCAATCCTCCCCTCGGAGATTGGCTTCCGGTCGCTGCGGGTCGAGCTCCTAGACGGAGCTACGACCGCAGCGTACCAGGCCAATGAGGCCAACCAGTGACTGGAGATCGACCTCATGGAGGAGGAACGCGACCGAGCGCTCCTCCGCCACGCCATCTACAAGCGCGAGATTGAGCGTGCATACAACCAGCGCGTGCGTGAAAGATCCTTCCGCCTTGGGGACCTTGTCCTCAAGCGCGTCACAGACTCCCAAGCCCAGGGCAAACTCTCCCCCAAGTGGGAGGGCCCCTACAGGATCTCTGCGGTCCTGGGCTCGGGGGCTTACAAGCTCTCCAACCTCCAAGAGCAGGAGCTGAAGCACACGTGGAACTTGCGTTTACTTCACAAGTTCTACGTCTAGCCTACACGGGCCCGTCCCCTCCCCCGGAGTGATCATGCCGGACGGGGAGGGGGACACTGTAATCACCTTTCCCCCCCCTTCGCGACTTCGCGGGGGGAGATGTTGTATTTTATTGCATTATCAATACAACTGGTTTCTTCTCTTCAACTGTCATTACAGGTTCTTCTCATTATCGCCTCTAACGGTGATGCCCTCCCCGCGAGGAAGCCCTCCCCACGAGGATGCCCTCCCCATGAGGAAGTGGGCCCTGACCCAGCAAGTCCCTCCTGTAGGGCGGCTTACAATCAGCCCTCATGGACTGAGGGTGTAAGCGGCAACCCGGTCCCCAGCGGCCGTGGTAACGAGTCACTTTGGGAGACTAGTCCCCTACCCAAACACTCAGACCCATCATCGGGCATATCCTCCTCCGGGAGTAGACAGTCTCCCCAGCGGGACGTCTTACGGATTTCTCGGATATTTCTTTCCTGGAGATTTTTTATCCCCGGCTCCCCGAAAATCTCGTTTTAGAATTTTCTAACTTGGAAAAATTCTTGTGCTACAGGTCGTCTTCTCCCCGGGAGCTTTGTTACCCCCACAGCGGGCAGAGCTACCCTCCGGCCCGCTGTGGGTGGGGGGGATAAGGAACCCAGGGTGTCGACCGCATCGTCCACGAGCAAACTTGGCTTATTCTTATCAAAAGGAGTCGTCCAAACAATCCAAGAAAAACATGAAAAGAAAAGACAAAGCAACAACACAACTTTATTGATCATTCAACCCAGAGGACATCTTCCCCCTCCGGTGGGCATTGGAAACGGTACAACCCGGGCTCTACCCGGAAGTTCTCTACATCCTAAGGCTCCTACGCCTAATAGTCCCAGAGGCCCTCTGCTAGCTCCCGGGCCAGGTCCCAGTACAATGTGCATACGCGGCGCCGAGCTTCCCGGAGCACATCCTCGGGCCAGTACTCGTAGCCCGCCAGTGGAAGTATGCGAAGTGGGGGGATCATCCGGTACCCTGGACGCGGCGGGGATAATTTGGCGTGATAATTGTCGAAGTTATCCAAATGCCACTCCGGGTGACAGGCCCTCTGCTAGCTTCCGGAAAATGTTCCCGCTGCGCTTCCCGGAGATGAGACTAAGCAAGATCAAAGCGGCTTGAGCTTCCCCCGGGGGGCACCTACCGGGGCTCAAAGGCCTCGCCCCCGGGGAACCTCTTCCAGACCTTCGCTCGGGAATCCTGGTAACAATACATTCATTCAAGACTTAGAAAATTTCTAATTCCATTGCATTGCAAAATGTCTTTTTACAAGTGTCCGGGGCTTCTTCTAAGAAGCTATCGGGAACAAAATCCTAAGAAAGAAAAAAGGGTCCTATCTAAGACCCGGGGGAGGCTCATACTTTATTGTTGGCGTCCTCCCCCCGGGGGGCCTCCACCGGGGTCGGGGCCAGGGCATCCGCTGCCGGAGGCGCCGGTGCCGAGAACCTCGCATGGACAATCCGGTCGTAGAAGCCCCCGGCGAGTTGCTCCTCCTCCTGGCTCGAGGGCTCGAAGAACTCGGGGAAGCTTCGCGGGATGCGGCCCCCGATCGCCCGGGCACTGACTCCCCAGTGCTCAACAAGACCCACCGCGGCCGCAACGACGGGGATCACTCGGCCCCGTGCCTGGGTGTTGGCGGCCTCCGGGATGACGGAGACCTGGGCGTTCAGAAAACGCACAACCTCCGCAAGGGTCGCCGGGGGTACCTCCGAGCTGCTCTCGGAGCTTAGGCTAACGCCAAGGCTCTCGAGGGCCAAGCGGACGGAGCGGCCCGCGTCCGTCACCGCCCGGACGCTTGAGCCCTCGAGCTCCCGGAAGGCCTCCTCCTTCGCCTTGGCCTCCTGCCGAAGGCGGCCGTTAACGGCCTCCGAGACATGGACCTGGGCCCAGACCCGGGTCAGCTCCTTGAGGGCTTGGTCGCGCTGCCCCAGGTAGGTCGCGGCCCTCTCATCCGCGTCCTTAAGCAGCTGGCTGATCCGCTGCTCAAGTCCCCAGGTAATGGCAGCCGCCTACAAACTCTAGAGTTAGGAAAAATTCAAGTGTAGGTGCCCGAAAGAAGGCGTCATCGACTCGGGTAAGTACCTGGACTTGGAGAGATTGAAGCTCCCCAAAACGCTCATGGAGCGTCCCCTCCGTGACATAGGCCTGGACCTTCCGGGTCTGCAGGCCCTCCGCGTAACGGGCGATCTCCCCCGCGGATAGCAGGGGGGTCTCCCGCCCGACGCCGGTCCAGTCGCGGCCGGTGATGGGTCCCCGGACCTGAGCATCCGGCAGTGTGGTCAGCGTCTTCGTCACCGAGGAGGTGGCCTCCGTGGAAGCGGCCGAGGTGCTCTCGGAAGAGGTCCCCGCCCGGGGAGGGACCATCAGCCCTTTCGCCTTCGCGGGCGGGAAGGCCCCCGGGGCCTCCACTTCCAGAGGAACCTCGTAGACCGAGGGGCTTCCCCCCTCGTCTACTGGCCACTCGACCCGCGGAGGCGAGACCTCCGCGGATCTCACCACCAGCCTCTCCGGCTCCAAAGGTGCCGGGGGCGCCGGGAGGGCTGCCACCGAAGGCGGCGACGGGGCGTAGTCCCCAGAATCGGACGCCTCCTTCCCCCGGACCTCAACGGGACTTTTCGGGGGAGGGGGTGTTGCATCTTTCCGAGTCAGCGCCCGAGCGTGCTTAGTCCTGGGGGTCTCGTCCCGGGGCTTCACCGGCGTCGAAGCCGGCGTCGTCGATGGGCCGGGGGCTTTTTGAACCCTGGCCCTCTTAGGCTCAGAGCGCCCGGCCGCGTCCTTCCCCCGCTTGTGCGATCCGGGGGTGGGGAGGGGCTTCCTCTCTGGTAGCCTTAGCCCGAAGGCCTCGACGACTAGCTTCCAGGGAGGACCCTCCCCCACGATGCGCATGATGCGCTCGTGCTCATCCTCGAAGTACCTCCCTAGGAGGTTCTCCGCCTTCTCCCGCGCCGCCGGGTACGGCCAGACTGCGAAAGGTATAGAGTTAGTGAAATTTTATAGAATTCATAAATGCAGTGAACCAGGTAACGACGACTTACGTCGGGTCACCGGCTTAACCGGGGGCCACTGCTCCGGGCCCATCCCGATCCCCCTTCTCCCGCGCGAGAAGGGGGAGATCCTCGACAACATCATCTCCTCGGCCGCGTCCCGCATAGAGCGGGTGCGCCGGGAGACAATGACCTTCCCGAGGAGCTCCAGCTCCTCGTCCATCCACGCCGAAGGCTTCGGCGCGGACGACCTGCTGTAGGTGGGGGCCTCCAGGGAGTACACCACCTCTTCGTCTCGGACCAGGAGGTAGAACCACCTCCGGATCCAATCTCCCCAGTGGTCCCGGGAGGCCGCCGCCGGGTAATCGGCCACCCGGGACGGCAGCATCTGCACCATCACCGATTCGAAGGGGGACTTGGGTCCCCCCTTCACCGTGTGGGAGCTCCTCGCCGCCGGCTCGTAGAAGTACCCGAAGGCTCGCAGGGTAGGCTCCCGGCCGGTCGCCGTCTTGAAGAGCCATATAAATAGGCCCATCCGGATGATGGCTTTCGGGGTGAGGTGGTTCAGCGCCACCCCATATTCCTTCAAAAACTCCCAGAGCAATGGGTGCACCGGGAGCCGGAGCCCCGCCTCCAGGAAGGCCTCGAAGGCCACAATCTCTCCGGGCCTGGGGCTGGTGGCTCCATCCCTCTTCACGAGGACCCGGATGTCCCCGTCCTCGACGACTCAGCTTTCGACCAGGGACTCTGCGTCCCCGGCCGTGATCTCGGACGCCCAGAGGAAATCTGGAGTGATTTCCCCCGGGGACACCTCCGTGGTCTTCGCTCGACCCTTCAGTGCCATCAGGTTTGGTTTTTTTCGGTGGCTAAATTTTCAGGGAGCTGGACCTAAAGGTTCCGGACGCATGGCTATCGGAAGCTAGCTACCGGGAGTCTGCTTCTGGGAGAGGGCTATCGGGAGAGCTAAGAGCGCTGGAATTCAAAGTTTCAAATGAGCTTCCCGGGCCCCCATGGCCCTATTTATAGAGGTGAAGCGTGGCCCAGATGGGCACCACGTGGCACTTCGCGGTGCATCTGTGCCGTTCAAATTCAAACCGTGTGCGGGAAACGAAGGGACGCGCGCACAAACTGAGACGCCGGTTCGAACCGCGGGTGCATTAATGGCACGGGAATCGAAGCGTCGCGGCTCCGGTTGTTTGGTCCAGAGACTTTCCCGGTAGCGTGTACCATGCCCCCGGGGACTCGAGCATCGTCCCCGGAGAGCATGGGGGGCCTGCCCCGGGCGCCACCATTTGGCCCCGGGACCTTGCCTCCGGAGCCGGTCCCGGGCGCCGCCCTTTGCCCGGGGACTGTGGCCCCCGGTGCCTGCCCCGGGCACCGCCATTTGGCCCTCGGGACCTTGCCTCTGGTGCCTATCCCGGGCGCCGCCTTTTGGTTCGTGGGACCTTGCCTCCGGTGCCGGTCCCGGGCGCCGCCATTTGCGCGGGGACTGTGGCCCTCAGTGCCTGCCCTGGGCGCCGCCATTTGGCCCTCGGGACCTTGCCTCCGGGGCATGTCACGGGCACCGTCTTTCGGCTCCCGGGACCTTGCCTCCGGGGCATGTCCTGGGCGCCGCCTTTTGGTTACTGGGACCTTGCCTCTGGTGCCGGTCCCGGGCGCCGCCCTTTGCCCGGGGACTGTGGTGTAACACCCCAGTTTTTGATTATCTTTTCTGCTTGCGAATCAGCATAACTTCTTTGGAAACCCTGATATTTTAACCCTATCTTGATCTTGGGTATGCCACTACCTTAACCTAAAAAGTTGGCTTCTAAACTTCTTTCCCCAGATCATTTTCACATTTCAGTCCAAAAGCGTTTCAATTTAGTCCTTTTCAGAAGTTTCAGAAAACCCAAAAAGGCTAAAAGTCCCAGATCACCTCAAAATCCAAATCTGATCAAGTGATAACCTTTCTTTCATTTTTCTGAACATTTTTCCCTTCTGGAAGAATCCCAGAATCTCGACCAGAACCCTAGTTTCAGCCTCGACAAAAGTTCAAACCCTAATTACCCTAATTACCCTGTTTTCGAATTTTGTCAAAACCACCAGGTGTTATCGGATTTCATCATTTTTCCTGCTAGATGAGTCCAAGACATTTAGTAACACTCATCTGCAAAATCAGAATTCAAATCAGCCCTTCAGATCTTCAGAATTGCAATTAGGCCCAAATTCCCGAGCCAAAACCTTCGCGTTTCAGTCCAAAACCTTGCAAATAAGCCCCTGGCCTTTTCTTCGACCACGACCAGGAGACCGCGTGCACGACCGCGACCAGTGCTCGTTCGACCAGCGCCCTGCCGCTTTGCTGCACCGTTGAGCTCGTCGCCGGCGAAGCCCCTCGCGCTGCCACCTCACGGCCACGTAGCCACCAGCCGTGCGCAGCTGTACCGCCACCGTGGAGCGCTCAAGCCCCACCGTGCCACCTTCTTCCCCGCGCGCGCGTGCTGCTGCTGCTGCTGCCAGGAGCTTTACGCCACTTGGCCACCATCCCGTAGATCATCGCCACAACCCTGACCGAATCCTGATATCCCGCGATTCACCGCCTCTGGCAGAGCCCCGCCGCGTCCCGAAATGCATCGATGACCGTCCCGGCGTCAGAAGAAGATATCCCCGGCGATTGCTGCTGCTCCCAAGAGCCTCACCCACGGCTATATAAGCCCCCCCTGCCCAGTGTTTCTTCACACACCATTCCACAACTTCAAACCGTAGCTTCCCTCACCAGAGAGTAGTTGAGTCCTCAGCGCCGCCGCGAAGTTCATCTTCTCCGGCGAGCAGTTCCTGAAGCTCACGGCGCCAGCCTCGCCCGAAGCTTCCCCCTCCAAACCAACGCCACCAGTAAGCTCCTTTCATCCCCCTGTACGTTTCATGGCCATCAATTGGTCCCCGGCGCACCTCAACGCCGGCAATCACCGGAAAACCGAAATCCCCTGTTCCCGCAATGCCGAGCGATTCAAGCCAAATTGATCCTCGTCCCTGTAAGGGATATTGATCAGTGAGCTAGGAGGAACAAACCTGCAAGCTTGGATTCGCCAATTTTGCCCCGAGCGCCGGATTTCCATGTTCGAGCCTCGGTAGTTCGCCGGAGCACGCCGCTGTGCTTCTCCAGTCGATCTCTGGCAAAATTGAGTGCACCAATAGCCTTGTGACAGCCCCTAGATGCTTCCCGAGCGTTGAATTGAGTTCAAACGCCCTGGAACGAAAACCCCCAAATCGGTGCCTTCGTCTTCGGCCCCGATCGCCGGAGTTCGTTTTCCGGCCAAACCAGCCGATAAGACCTTGTCATTTAGATAGATCTCAACCCCCTGAGCAATTTTGTCTACTAGCCCGACCTCTGAATCGACCTGAATCAAAAGTTATAGCCATGCCAAGGTTGCTGTCCAGTGGCTCAGTTCATGTCCAGGCCACCGTGTTTGCTCACCGGATTTGGCCACCCTCCGGCCACTTTCAGCCCTTGAGCCTGTTGAGAGTTTTGTAGCTGATATCAATGCCTAAACCCTAGACAAAGTTGTGCATCAATTGGAGCTCTGAGTCAAAAGTTATGCAACGCCCTAGTTTCTGGCCATGTCAAACACTATGTCAGTGCATGTCCACCTGTGGCATTGGATGATTTAGACTTGTTTCTTTTGAGCAATTGAAATGCCACTTTGTCCACTAAGCCTTTTGAGCCATGTTCTACAACATTCCCTACTATCACATCTCCAGAAAACAAACCTAGAACCGATTTAGGGCAATGTCAAGCCTTGAGTCGAATGTCAGCCCTTCGACATTCAAGCCCTCTGAACCCATCTCTTCAACCAATGTCAAGTGACCTTGTCTAAACCATTTCCCCTGCATGCATGATGTATTTACGTATTATTTTCTAGTGCTTGTATGCTTATATGGTATGTATGTGTTGTTTGTACCCGTCGTGGAACCAGACGTTGAAGGAGCAGAGGAGATCCCTGAAGATTCATTTGAGCAGCTAGACCCGTCACTGCAAGGCAAGTCTCAAACCCTTGATCATGTCTCACCTGCTATTTTGAAATGAAGTATGTTAACTGTTTTCCAGTATATGCATGCCTTAGATTCAAATAAGAATTATGTTTCAATAAAATGACTAGATATGACCTAAATGATTGTAAAGCCCCTTTGACATTGAATATCCCTGCACCCTTGTTACCCTAGATTATCATGCTTAGGCTATGCTATGCTTAAAGATTATATGACAAATGTTGAATGGTCACATATGAGAAAGGCATGTTCAAAACCCCTTTTTGTGAAAGAAAATGTGATTGGAATCGATAGTGAGGATGGTTTGATTGGATGGTGCTGTGTGCGCACTGGGAATGTGAAAGACTCCTCACTAAAGATTCATAAGGACTAGAACCTTGTGTTGTGCTTCTATGCGGCATGAAAAACGTACCAACCACCTGCCTGTTTATGGGACGGGCGCAACTTAGTAGCTTTCTTTAGTGTTAGCTTTTCCCTGCAATGGTTGTCGGTCCAGTTTCTTGCGAGAACTGGTGGGCCGCAGAAGGCCATGAGTGATGTGAGTTCAGAAAAATCATGAGAGGAAAAGGTGGAAAGAAGGAAGACGCCCTAAGCCAGATTAAGTCGTGCGCGACTGTAATCAAGAGAGGCTATGTGTCTTGCGAGAGCATAGGCCCAGGCTAGGAAGTAAGGCAGTGGGGAGGACCCACAACGGTACTTGAGACTTAACTGTCTATTTACCGGGCAGGGAAATAGTTAATACTAGGACTGTAAATTGTTGTGTCATCTCAGCCTTGTCACATGCGTAAAAGTCGCATGAAGCTGATCCGCCTTGAAAGCCGAATGATTGGTGGATTAAGGTGGTACACCTTTGCAAAGTTTAAAAAGTTTCGGATACTCTGAGCTCCCAGGTCATGGAGTCTGCGCGCTGTGAATTCTATTCACGTCGATGCAGCACAAGTAGCTTTTGGAAGTTTTTCACAAAATCTGAGTAAAGTGGTGACTCATGAAAGACCGCCACACACAACATTTCTGAAAATCTAGCTTAGGATTTCAAGAGCCCCGCTTTCAAAAATAAAGACCTTTCTTTAAAGCTGCATGTGAAAATCTATTATATAATTATACTCAGAGCCAAAGAGCTGTTCTTTGAGAAACTCCCCATCATCTATATATATGTATTGTTACTTGGGACTTGTTGAGCACCATGTGGACAATGTGCTCACCCTTGCTTTTCAAACAAATTTAGAGGAAGGATTCGCCGACCCTGAATCTTATGGTCTTGAACCCAATGTGGAACAAGAAGAAGAAACTGAGGACCCATCCAGTAAAAGGGTTATGTACCAAGGTGGAGTTCGATGTGGAGAAGGCCCATGCAATACCGCCGCTGCAGAGGAAGAAGACTGATGGAGCCCTTTTGTTTGTCGTTGCTGTTTTATTTTGTGCCGACCTTTGTGTCGAAAACTCCTTAATTTGTATTAACAATTAAATGCGTCACTTCGGCGCTAAGTTATTGTAATGTTGGTCCTTGTGATCAGCACTTGTTGTTTTTAATTACTCGCATTTTTATATAATGCATTTCATTGTTGTGAGCTGTAATGTGCCTTTTCTGAGTGCAATCCACCTGGGCGATTGCCACTGGAATCCTCAAATGAGGGTCCCACAGAACTTGGTATCAGAGCAGAAGACTCAACTGTAGGTCGTAACCCTTAGATAGAATTTGGCGTCCCTAGAAGAAAAGTTCGCTAGTTCTTTGTCAAAATTTGTTTACGAAAACCTATTTTCCTTAAGAAAAATGTTATTTTAATCTTTGGAAAATGATTTTGGACTTCTCTTATAGATGCCTTTTGTTCTGTCTTCAGATGGCTTTCGATAGGAGATACCTTCATGGAGACGAGCTCGGATCGTGGGCACTGTTGCTGTGGATGATGCTGCAATTCCTTGGAGCACGGGACAGTCAGAGACCGGTATATTGCGTTTGGCAAGATGAGATAAATGGACGACCCATAGGTTGTCGGGCCTCGGTGATTGTCTACGAGATCCCCGAGCATGGGAGAGGCTCAGTTAGACGCCAAGCCCGTAGAGAAGAAGAGGAGGATGCTATCTTGGACGCTGCCCGTTGTGCTGTAGGTTCCATCCGGCAGATGTACAGCGACTACCTTTCTGATTCTCCTTACCGCTTCGTGCCTTACCAGGTCCCCGGATCGGAGTACCGAGTTGTTCTTCCGTCCAGCGACCAGGAGAACGCTATCCTGACGAAGACTCGAGACGTCGTTCGCGCTTCGGAGATTGCATACACCCGCCTATTTCGAGACTACGAGTGTGTTCGCGATGATCGCCACTACCTTGAGGGCATGCTTATTAGGGCTCGTGCAAGCCTCCGAGAAAAAGAAAGACAAATTCAAGAAATGGCTGAATCAAGTGGAGAAAAGGACCTTGAATCTGCAGAGTCGGTGACCAAGAAGAGTCGCCCAAAGTTGAGGATCACCGCTCGCAAGAAGGTAGGAAACCCGAAGGAGTGTCTCAGTGGTTTCATGCCTGCGTCGCGTGGCATAGTCATCAACGGTGAAGCATCGAGCTTCCTTGCACCGCACAGAAGAAGAAGACCCCGTAGGAAAAGGGAAGGAGCCTATCAACATCGACGACAACGAGGAAGATGACCCGATGGATGCTGATGACGATGAGGAGGAGGATCTCGAGGAGGTTGAGCCTTGTGATTCTTCTGATGATGCTGAGGAGTGACTGCAGACTTTCGACCTTTTGTGCCCAGCCCAGCAGACGCTAGATTTCCTTTTGTTGTAGTTGTTTTAGTATGATTGATGTATGCTGGTTGCTAGAGGAGCTCTGTAAGCCAATGAGGCTAGAAGCTTTGTATCTTTTGAAAAAAAAAATTGGTTTATGGAAAAGTCATTTTGCATATCCTTATTCTTACTTCTTGAGTTAATGCCAGCATTCTGCTAGCATCCCTGTGAACGATTCTTTCCGAATCGATGTTTCTATTCTTAACCTCCTGTTTGAGTAGGATGGTTAACACACGCGCGAGACCCCAGGAAGGAGGGCTAGAGGAAAACCACAACAGTACAGGAGCTACACCCGGAGCAAGAGGCCGCACGGACCCCGGTAGACCAGGATCTTCGACGATGCCACAGGGAGGTGACATCAACGATGTGCTGCTATGGATGGAGCGCAATCGTCAAGAGTCAGCGGCTGTGCAGAACCAAATCTTGGGACAGCTGATGCAACATATTGCATCCGGACAAACTGAAGGACCCGTGATGGGCGCAAAGTTAACTGATTTTCAAAAGACGCGACCCCCGACTTTCTCAAGCACAGAAGACCCCATCGTGGCAGACGACTGGCTCCGAGATGTGGAAAGAAAGTTGAATACCGTCAGATGCAGTGATGAAGAAAAGCTCTTGTACGGATCGAACCAATTGGCTGGACCTGCTGCCGCTTGGTGGGAGAATTACCAAACCGTGCACACCAACAGAGATTCGATCACCTGGAATGAATTCAAGGAGGAATTCCGTAGATACCACGTCCCAAAAGGCGTTGTCCAGGCAAAGCGCCGAGAATTCGTAAATCTGCGACAAGGGAGTAAGACCGTGAAACAATACCTGCATGAATTTATTCAGCTGGCAAGATACGCACCTGAAGATATAGCGACAGAGGAAAGGAAGATTGATAGGTTTTGTGAAGGACTACAGAATTCCTTGCAATACCAACTGTCATCCCACGAGTTCACAGACTTCCACGTCCTAATAAACCGACTACTTAAGATGGAGGAGAAAAGAGGAATAATTGAAGAAGACCGAAAGAGGAAGGCTTTGCCCAACTCTTACCAAGGAGGTGCTAGTCGATGGAGACCAATGCCAACTTTCCGACCAGCCTTCAGACCACCTCAGAGACCCCAAAGGCCTGCACCTACTGCGATAGCCCAATGTACTGGATGCAGAGGAAATCACCTCTTGAAGGATTGCCCCCTTAAGAACGAGGAGTGCTTTCACTGCGGAAGGAAGGGACATCGTAGGAACACTTGTCCGCTGCAACACCTTCCATCTAATGTCGCTCGTATGCAAGCTGCAAGACCCTTTGTTCCAGCCCAAGGCTTCACCAGGAATGCTCCACCCTCCAGAGGAGGAAGGTTTCAAAATGGCCGAGGAAGAGGAGTACCTGCTACAGGTCGCGGAAGACTTAACTATGCATCCGCCGTTGAAGCAGGAGAAGCATCAGACGTCGTAATCGGTAGGATCTTTATCCACTCTGAACTTTCAGTTGCATTATTTGACCCTGGTGCTACTCATTCATTTGTGTCAAGACCCTTCGTGCTCAGAAATAAGTTGCCAGTATCTGCATTAGAGTTCCCTATTTTAATTCAATCCCCTGGAGCTCGAATGCCCGTCAACTCTATCTGTAGAAATATCGCCTTTAGTATTGGCAATCTAGGATTCCTAGCAAACCTGCTAGTTTTGGACCTTCAAGGACTAGACGTCATTCTCGGAATGGATTGGTTAGCCAAGCATAAAGGTCAGATGGACTGTGAAAAGAAGGCAATAACCCTGACGAATGCTGAAGGAAAACAGGTCACACTCCACGCAGAGAGATCAATAGTGAACAACCGAGTGTGTAGTTTGAACCGCTTGGAAGGAGTTCCATTTGAGGGAGTTCCAATAGTGAATGAATATCCAGAAGTTTTTCCTGAAGAGCTTCCCGGAATGCCACCAGATCGGGACATTGAATTCTCAATCGAATTAAAACCCGGATCTGCCCCTTATGCAAGAAAGCTTGCACGTATGACAAGTGAAGAACAAGAAGAGTTAAGGAAGCAAGTGGAAGAATTGGAAAGAAAGGGATTTGTTTGAACAAGTTCCTCACCTTGGGGAGCCCCTGTACTTTTCGCTAAGAAGAAAGATGGTAACCTACGACTTTGTGTCGACTACCGGAAACTGAACGATATGACGATCAAGAACAAGTACCCTTTGCCAAGGATCGACGATCTCTTTGATCAACTAAGAGGAGCAAAGATATTCTCAAGGATCGACCTGAGGTCTGGGTATCATCAGCTGAAGATTCGAGAACAAGATATCCCGAAAACCGCATTCATAACAAGATATGGATTGCATGAGTTTACTGTAGTGCCATTTGGTTTAACAAATGCGCCAGCAGTGTTCATGAATTTGATGAACAAGGTTCTCATGGAATTTCTGGACAAGTTTGTCATTGTGTTTGTCGACGACATCCTCATCTTTTCAGAGTCAGAGGAAAAGCACGCACAACATCTTAGGATGGTGTTGGAAAAGTTAGTAGAACATCGACTGTATGCCAAATTCGATAAGTGTGCCTTTTGGTTAAAAGAAATTTCATTCTTAGGCCACATTATCTCTGGAAAAGGAATCTCAATGGATCCGTCAAAAATTCAGGCTATTATGGAATGGAAACAACCGGAGACAGTGACTGAAGTAAGAAGTTTCCTAGGATTAGCCGGATATTACCGGAGATTTGTCAAAGGATTCTCCAAGATTACAAAGCCACTCACCAGACTACTAAAGAAAGATGTTTTATTCGACTGGACAGAAGGATGTGAAAAGAGCTTTGAGGAGTTGAAGAAGATATTAACGACCGCACCTGTCCTTACGTTACCGGATAACAAAAAGGATTTTGAAGTCTACTGCGATGCGTCAAAGCAAGGACTAGGTTGTGTCCTTATGCAGGAAGGAAGAGTCGTAGCTTATGCATCGAGACAATTGCGACCACATGAGGAGAATTATCCAACTCACGACTTGGAGTTAGCCGCCGTCGTTCATGCGTTAAAGATTTGGCGACACTATCTACTTGGAAATAGATGTGAAATCTACACGGATCACAAGAGTTTGAAATACATCTTCACCCAACAGGACTTAAACATGAGACAGCGAAGATGGCTAGAGCTGATTAAAGATTATGACCTTGGAATACACTACCACCCTGGAAAAGCGAATGTAGTAGCTGATGCCTTGAGTAGAAAATCCTACTGCAATCAAGCAAAGATCTTAGGAATACCACCCCAATTGCTTGGAGACTTCGAGAAATTGAGTTTAGAGTTCGTTGAACAAGGAACCGTCGCCGCATTGGCAGTGAAATGCGAGCTGAAGGACCAAATCCGAAAAGCTCAAGAAGTGGACCAGAGTATTCAGAAGATGAAAGAAGACATGAAACACGAGGAAGTGATTAACCTTCGTGAGGACGAAGAAGGAATTTTGTGGTATCAAGACCGAATCTGTGTTCCAGAAGACAAGGAAATCAAGAACATGATACTACAAGAAGCCCATTGTACCCCGTACTCTATTCACCCAGGTAGTACAAAGATGTATCAGGATCTAAAGGATCGGTTTTGGTGGAAAGGAATGAAGAAAGAGATTGCCGAATTTATAGCTTCTTGTGATACCTGTCAAAGAGTGAAAGCAGAACATCAGAAACCTGCAGGACCGCTGCAACCCCTACCAACCCCAGAATGGAAATGGGATGAGATTGGAATGGATTTCATAGTTGGTTTACCAAGAACCCAACAAGGATACGATTCTATATGGGTCATAGTTGATAGATTGACGAAAGTAGCTCATCTTCTACCAGTAAAGACGCAGTACACAACGCAAAAACTGGCAGAGCTATATCTTACCAGGATTGTTACGCTTCATGGAGTACCAAAAACAATCGTCTCAGACAGAGGAGCACAATTCGTATCAAGATTTTGGGAAGAGTTACAGAAGTCCCTAGGAACGAAGTTGAAGTTCAGTACAGCTTACCACCCGCAAACTGGAGGTCAAACAGAAAGAGTGAACCAGATTTTAGAAGATATGTTGAGAGCTTGTGTTTTGGACTATGGAAATTCTTGGGAACAATTTCTACCATACGCAGAATTTACCTACAACAATAGCTATCAAGTGAGTCTACAAATGGCCCCTTACGAAGCACTTTATGGAAGGAAGTGCCGTACGCCGCTATATTGGACCGAAGTGGGACAGAAGCAATTCCTTGGACCGCAATTAGTGGAGGATGCCACGGCTCATGTGAGGATCATACAAGAGAGATTGAAAACGGCCCAGTCTCGACAAAAGAGTTACGCCGACAGAAGAAGGAGGGAACTATCCTTCGAGATAGGCGATCACGTATATCTCAAAGTGATACCCTACAAAGGAGTTCGACGATTCCAGATGAAGGGAAAATTGAGCCCAAGATATGTAGGACCATACAAGGTTTTGGAAAGACGAGGAGAAGTAGCATACAGACTAGAGCTACCGCCTGAGTTAGCAGGAGTCCATGATGTCTTTCACGTATCCCAACTGAGGAAATGCCTGAGAAAACCAACGGAGCAAGTATCTCCCACAGAAATGGAAGTTCAACCAGATCTGACATACCAAGAATATCCAGTCAAGGTGCTAGAAGTCAGTGAAAGGAGATTGAAGTCAAGGACCATAAAATTTTGCAGAGTCCAACGGAACAACCACACCGAAGAAGAATCAACTTGGGAAAGAGAAGAAGAGCTGCGTCAGAATTTTCCTTACCTATTCTCAGACTGTTCGGAATCTCGAGGACGAGATTATTCCTAAGGAGGGTAGGTTGTAACACCCCAGTTTTTGATTATCTTTTCTGCTTGCGAATCAGCATAACTTCTTTGGAAACCCTGATATTTTAACCCTATCTTGATCTTGGGTATGCCACTACCTTAACCTAAAAAGTTGGCTGCTAAACTTCTTTCCCCAGATCATTTTCACATTTCAGTCCAAAAGCGTTTCAATTTAGTCCTTTTCAGAAGTTTCAGAAAACCCAAAAAGGCTAAAAGTCCCAGATCACCTCAAAATCCAAATCTGATCAAGTGATAACCTTTCTTTCATTTTTTTGAACATTTTTCCCTTCTGGAAGAATCCCAGAATCTCGACCAGAACCCTAGTTTCAGCCTCGACAAAAGTTCAAACCCTAATTACCCTAATTACCCTGTTTTCGAATTTTGTCAAAACCACCAGGTGTTATCGGATTTCATCATTTTTCCTGCTAGATGAGTCCAAGACATTTAGTAACACTCATCTGCAAAATCAAAATTCAAATCAGCCCTTCAGATCTTCAGAATTGCAATTAGGCCCAAATTCCCGAGCCAAAACCTTCGCGTTTCAGTCCAAAACCTTGCAAATAAGCCCCTGGCCTTTTCTTCGACCACGACCAGGAGACCGCGTGCACGACCGCGACCAGTGCTCGTTCGACCAGCGCCCTGCCGCTTTGCCGCACCGTTGAGCTCGTCGCCGGCGAAGCCCCTCGCGCTGCCACCTCACGGCCACGTAGCCACCAGCCGTGCGCAGCTGTACCGCCACCGTGGAGCGCTCAAGCCCCACCGTGCCACCTTCTTCCCCGCGCGCGCGTGCTCTGCTGCTGCTGCTGCCAGGAGCTTTACGCCACTTGGCCACCATCCCGTAGATCATCGTCACAACCCTGACCGAATCCTGATATCCCGCGATTCACCGCCTCTGGCAGAGCCGCGCCGCGTCCCGAAATGCATCGATGACCGTCCCGGCGTCAGAAGAAGATATCCCCGGCGATTGCTGCTGCTCCCGAGAGCCTCACCCACGGCTATATAAGCCCCCCCTGCCCAGTGTTTCTTCACACACCATTCCACAACTTCAAACCGTAGCTTCCCTCACCAGAGAGTAGTTGAGTCCTCAGCACCGCCGCGAAGTTCATCTTCTCCGGCGAGCAGTTCCTGAAGCTCACGGCGCCAGCCTCGCCCGAAGCTTCCCCCTCCAAACCAACGCCACCAGTAAGCTCCTTTCATCCCCCTGTACGTTTCATGGCCATCAATTGGTCCCCGGCGCACCTCAACGCCGGCAATCACCGGAAAACCGAAATCCCCTGTTCCCGCAATGCCGAGCGATTCAAGCCAAATTTATCCTCGTGCCTGTAAGGGATATTGATCAGTGAGCTAGGAGGAACAAACCTGCAAGCTTGGATTCGCCAATTTTGCCCCGAGCGCCGGATTTCCATGTTCGAGCCTCGGTAGTTCGCCGGAGCACGCCGCTGTGCTTCTCCAGTCGATCTCTGGCAAAATTGAGTGCACCAATAGCCTTGTGACAGCCCCTAGATGCTTCCCGAGCGTTGAATTGAGTTCAAACGCCCTGGAACGAAAACCCCCAAATCGGTGCCTTCGTCTTCGGCCCCGATCGCCGGAGTTCATTTTCCGGCCAAACCAGCCGATGAGACCTTGTCATTTAGATAGATCTCAACCCCCTGAGCAATTTTGTCTACTAGCCCGACCTCTGAATCGACCTGAATCAAAAGTTATAGCCATGCCAAGGTTGCTGTCCAGTGGCTCAGTTCATGTCCAGGCCACCGTGTTTGCTCACCGGATTTGGCCACCCTCCGGCCACTTTCAGCCCTTGAGCCTGTTGAGAGTTTTGTAGCTGATATCAATGCCTAAACCCTAGACAAAGTTGTGCATCAATTGGAGCTCTGAGTCAAAAGTTATGCAATGCCCTAGTTTCTGGCCATGTCAAACACTATGTCAGTGCATGTCCACCTGTGGCATTGGATGATTTAGACTTGTTTCTTTTGAGCAATTGAAATGCCACTTTGTCCACTAAGCCTTTGGAGCCATGTTCTACAACATTCCCTACTATCACATCTCCAGAAAACAAACCTAGAACCGATTTAGGGCAATGTCAAGCCTTGAGTCGAATGTCAGCCCTTCGACATTCAAGCCCTCTGAACCCATCTCTTCAACCAATGTCAAGTGACCTTGTCTAAACCATTTCCCCTGCATGCATGATGTATTTACGTATTATTTTCTAGTGCTTGTATGCTTATATGGTATGTATGTGTTGTTTGTACCCGTCGTGGAACCAGACGTTGAAGGAGCAGAGGAGATCCCTGAAGATTCATTTGAGCAGCTAGACCCGTCACTGCAAGGCAAGTCTCAAACCCTTGATCATGTCTCACCTGCTATTTTGAAATGAAGTATGTTAACTGTTTTCCAGTATATGCATGCCTTAGATTCAAATAAGAATTATGTTTCAATAAAATGACTAGATATGACCTAAATGATTGTAAAGCCCCTTTGACATTGAATATCCCTGCACCCTTGTTACCCTAGATTATCATGCTTAGGCTATGCTATGCTTAAAGATTATATGACAAATGTTGAATGGTCACATATGAGAAAGGCATGTTCAAAACCCCTTTTTGTGAAAGAAAATGTGATTGGAATCGATAGTGAGGATGGTTTGATTGGATGGTGCTGTGTGCGCACTGGGAATGTGAAAGACTCCTCACTAAAGATTCATAAGGACTAGAACCTTGTGTTGTGCTTCTATGCGGCATGAAAAACGTACCAACCACCTGCCTGTTTATGGGACGGGCGCAACTTAGTAGCTTTCTTTAGTGTTAGCTTTTCCCTGCAATGGTTGTCGGTCCAGTTTCTTGCGAGAACTGGTGGGCCGCAGAAGGCCATGAGTGATGTGAGTTCAGAAAAATCATGAGAGGAAAAGGTGGAAAGAAGGAAGACGCCCTAAGCCAGATTAAGTCGTGCGCGACTGTAATCAAGAGAGGCTATGTGTCTTGCGAGAGCATAGGCCCAGGCTAGGAAGTAAGGCAGTGGGGAGGACCCACAACGGTACTTGAGACTTAACTGTCTATTTACCGGGCAGGGAAATAGTTAATACTAGGACTGTAAATTGTTGTGTCATCTCGGCCTTGTCACATGCGTAAAAGTCGCATGAAGCTGATCCGCCTTGAAAGCCGAATGATTGGTGGATTAAGGTGGTACACCTTTGCAAAGTTTAAAAAGTATCGGATACTCTGAGCTCCCAGGTCATGGAGTCTGCGCGCTGTGAATTCTATTCACGTCGATGCAGCACAAGTAGCTTTTGGAAGTTTTTCACAAAATCTGAGTAAAGTGGTGACTCATGAAAGACCGCCACACACAACATTTCTGAAAATCTAGCTTAGGATTTCAAGAGCCCCGCTTTCAAAAATAAAGACCTTTCTTTAAAGCTGCATGTGAAAATCTATTATATAATTATACTCAGAGCCAAAGAGCTGTTCTTTGAGAAACTCCCCATCATCTATATATATGTATTGTTACTTGGGACTTGTTGAGCACCATGTGGACAATGTGCTCACCCTTGCTTTTCAAACAAATTTAGAGGAAGGATTCGCCGACCCTGAATCTTATGGTCTTGAACCCAATGTGGAACAAGAAGAAGAAACTGAGGACCCATCCAGTTAAAGGGTTATGTACCAAGGTGGAGTTCGATGTGGAGAAGGCCCATGCAATACCGCCGCTGCAGAGGAAGAAGACTGATGGAGCCCTTTTGTTTGTCGTTGCTGTTTTATTTTGTGCCGACCTTTGTGTCGAAAACTCCTTAATTTGTATTAACAATTAAATGCGTCACTTCGGCGCTAAGTTATTGTAATGTTGGTCCTTGTGATCAGCACTTGTTGTTTTTAATTACTCGCATTTTTATATAATGCATTTCGTTGTTGTGAGCTGTAATGTGCCTTTTCTGAGTGCAATCCACCTGGGCGATTGCCACTGGAATCCTCAAATGAGGGTCCCACATGTGGCCTCCGGTGCCTGCCCCGGGTACTGCCATTTGCCCGGGGACTGTGACCCCCGGTGCCTGCCCCGGGCGCCGCCATTTGGCCCCCGGGACCTTTCCTACGGGGTAAGTCCCGGGAGCCGCCTTTTGGCTCCCGGGACCTTGCCTACGGGGCCTGTCCCGGGCGCCGCCTTTTGGCTCCCGGGACCTTTGCCTCCGGGGCATGTCCCGGGCGGCGCATTTTGGCTCCCAGGACCTTGCCTCCGGGGCATGTCCCAGGCGCCGCCTTTTGGTTCCCGGGACCTTGCCTCCGGTGACGGTCCCGAGCGCCGCCCTTTGCCCGGGGACCATGGCCTCCGGTGCCTGTCCCGGGAGCAGCCTTTTGGCTCCCGGGACCTTGACTTCGGGGCATGTCCCGGACGCCGCCTTTTGCCCAGGGACATTGCCTCCGGGGGATGTCCCGGGCACCGCGGCCCTTCTAAAGGTAAAGTCTTTGGTTAGTTGATCACGTGCAGGTCACGCGAGGAACGCCTCGGGAATCAGCGACCACCTGTCAAGCATCCAAGGCGCTTGACTGGGAGAAGGATGTTGCTAGCCCTCAATCCGACGGTAGCGTCCGGGGTAGTTTAGACTTTTTGCTTCTTTTTTGGGCTATAAATAGCCCTTGTACCCCCCTGTTGTAAAGCACCGATTCATTATTATTGGAATAGCTAAACTCATAGGTGTGCTCCGGAAGCCTCTCCCCTGGAGAGAGCCTCCCCAACCGAATCCGGTCGGGACCACGCCGACAGGACTAGGGCCCCCACCGGGACCCGAACCTGTATAAATCTCCGTGTTACTTCTTGTGTTTGTCCGGCGGGGGAGGACCGGTCATCCAGTCAACCCGCGCCGCGTAATCTTCGCTAGGATCGTTCACGAAACCTGCCGGGGTATTCGCAATACCACGATACTTGGTAAAGATTCTCCTTGTAGACTATAAGCCCTCCTTCTTTAAGTCATCGGTTGCTACATTAGCCTTCTCTGGATGGTAATGAATGCTAAGGTCATAATCCGTGATCAATTCTTGCCAACAATGTTGTTGCATGTTGAGCTCTGCTTGCGTGAAAATATATGCTTGAAGCTCTTATGGTCCGTGTAGATTTCACACTTGTCAAACTTGGCATAGAATTGCCTCTCTCATAGTCTTCCCAAGACTAGGTGCAGATGTTGCTCGTGCTCCTCTTGGCTCTTGGAGTACATTCGAATGTCATATGTGAAAATTGGTCTAGAAAATCCATAAATGTGTTGTTCATGACATTCATGAAAGCTGCTGGGGTATTGGTAAAGCCAAATGGTACTACTGTGAACTCATATAGTCCATATCTGGTATTTTGGTAGTGAAGGCGGTCTTTGGTATAGCAACTTTCTTGATTTTCAGCTGATGGTATTCAGACTTCAGGTCTATCTTGGAGAATACCTTAGCTCCTCAAAGTTGGTCAAACAAGTCATCGATCCTTGGCAATGGATACTTGTTCTTTATGGTCACTTCATCTAAGGGTTGATAATCCACGCACATCCTTAGAGCTCCATTCTTCTTCTTTACAAACAAGACTGGGGCTCCATAAGGTGAAGTTCTTGGTCTAATGAATCCTTTGCTCTTCAAATCTTCCAATTGGCTCTTTAGCTCCTCCAAGTCTGTAACTGGTATCCTGTAGGGTCGTCTTGCGATGGGTGCTACTCCCTGGTTGAAGTTCAAAGGTGAATTCTATTTCTCTATCAGGTGGCATTCTCGATAGTTCTTCTGGATACATGTCAGGGTACTGTTGTACTACCGGCACTTGTTCCAAGCATACCCTCTGTAGTGCCTGAATGGATCCTTGCGGCTCCTTGGCTGACGATAACAATCTTTCCGCATAGAATAAAACTTTCTCCCCTTGGCTACTGACAAGTATTAGGGTTTTCTCTTCACAGTCTACTAGACCTTTATGTTGGGACAACCAATGCATGCCCAATATAATGTCTAGACCTTGTAGTTCTAAAACTAGCAGATTTGCCACGAATTCTACCCCTTCTATACTGAAAATTACATTCAGGCACACAAGTAATCTTGCTCCTAGAGTTTGCATAGTCATGGGGTACTCTAAAGGTATTGTATGCATTCCCACTTTTGATACAAAAACTTTTGATATGAATGAGTTTGTAGCTCTAGGACCAAATAGTAAAGGCAGATGCAGACTGGATCAGAAATCTACCTACTAGAATGTTGGTGGCATTGTCAACTTATTGAATGGAAGTGTAGTCCAATCTGCCTCCTCGGGCTGCCATCGGTGCTGTTCTTCTTCCTCTGCCTCTGGTAGTCATGGCTCCTCTTCCTAGTATGTTTCCCCTGGGGTTCTGTAGTGGTGATGTTCTGGATGCTACTGACTGCGTCCCTGCCTGAGATCTGGCTATGTACACGGGGAGTTGAATCCATGGGCAGCAGTCTTGGCGATGTCTGTATTGTTTACAATGATAACACTGAATACGGAAATAAGGACAATTCTTCTGGAGGTGGTTTCCTTTGTAGTTGGGGCACAACATTGTTACTGGTCTGGGAGTCTGGTACGATGGTCGAAAACTGGAGGCGGTAGGGGCTCTCCTTCTGGTTGAATTTAGTTGTGGCCACACTTGTTGGAGCATCCTTTGCTTCCGGCTCTCTTCACTTATATTCTTTTTCTTTTCTATCTTCAAAGCTCTATTCACTAGTGTTTGGAATCCTGTAAACTCATGGGAGACAATTTGGTACTGCAAGTAATGATGAGGTCCCTCTGTGAAGTGTGCTATCTTTCTTTCCTTGTCCCTTAGCCAATCTTCGGCAACCATGGGGTCAGTTGCACTGGAAAAGGTTGGTGGTCTAGTCTTCTGAAAGTCTGTCAGTCTAGCACCTACAGTAGTTCCTTCTGTGGTTCCAGTAGGCAATTTCTGAACTATTTGAGCTAGCAACTGGGTATGGGCTAACAGGGCTTCCTGTCTGTTCTTCTCCATTAACAAAAGAATTTTCCTGCAAACTGGGTTGCTCATTCTTGGGAGGATTAGAACTCTAGGATCCTTGTTGAAATAGAGGTCCTCTTGCTAAAGGATCTTCTTCTTGCGGAGTCTGATTTCTATCTTCTCTGCTGCTTCGGGATCTTCTCCTTGTGTCGACCATGATGGCGAGAATCTGGACATATCTAA
The DNA here is from genome assembly GCA_019359835.1 of Pharus latifolius. Taxonomy (NCBI): domain Eukaryota; kingdom Viridiplantae; phylum Streptophyta; class Magnoliopsida; order Poales; family Poaceae; genus Pharus; species Pharus latifolius. The sequence continues at coordinate 11,317,641 of CM033327.1, read as the reverse complement.
CTAACTAAGGCCCACTAAGACAGCAATGCAAAAATTAACGCAAACTATATTGAGGAATAAAATCTTTAGGCTTCTAGCCATAGTACACAAGTTAACCATTGCAAAAGCAACAGCGAATCACAAGTTGTTAAGAGCATTAGCCAGCTCTTTCTACACTTTTCCCCAGCTAAACCCCAAAGACACTCTGAGAAAACAAAACGTGCTCTCTCGTTACCTTACCGAATCTTTAGAAAAATCAAGACTTTGAAATGAAAATTTTTAGAAGTTTCAAGCCCATTTTTACCGAAATAGAGTTTTCAAAGAAATAGTTTTTAAATAAATTACGCCTTCCTGGCGTAGCCAATCTCTAAAGGTGTCGTCCTACAGTCAAGTTCTCATGCTGCTCTGATACAAAGTTTTGTGTCGCGCCCCGACCTAGGGACAAAGTTTTATGTCGCGCCCATACATGCATACCATTGACTTCCTAGGATAAGTCAAGCACATCAGTATATTTATATCATAGCAGAGTAACTTATAAAATATTTAAGCAGTGCAGCCTGCTGGCCTTAATACAACATAAAGAGATTACAATGCCTTCGCGGCATACATGGTCTAGCTTAAAGCAAAATATAAACAACTACACAGCAGAAGATAGGTGACCCTCCCACAATAAGAAGTTGACAATAGAACAACACACATTAGGACTCTGGCAGAACAACACACATTAGGATTCCCATAGTAAGAAGTTGACCGGCGGCGAGGAGCACGGTAAAGAAGCGTGGCACAGCTAGTTGCAGTCGCAGTGGCGCTGGTCCAAGCGCGCACGGGTTCTGGTCGTGGTCGAACACTATGCCGGCTGCTGCTGCTCGAAAAGGCTGAGCCCTGGTCGATGGTTGGTTGGCGGCTGTAACACCCCTGTTTTTGCCAAACCCTAAATTAGCCAAAATCCACATCTTGACCCCAAACCCTAATCTGCTTCAGCCATTCCCTTCTAAATGTTGTTCAGAACATTTTTCCCTTCGGGATCATCCCCAAAATCTCATCCTAAGGCTGAGTTTCAACTTTTGCCATTTTAAAACCCTAATTACCCTATTTTACCCTAAACTGTTTTCCCTAATTTTGTCGAAACCCTTCAGATCTTGCCTGATCTTACCAAACTTTGGCCAGATAAGTTCTAATAATTTTATGCAACTTATCTGCGAAATCAGATTTCAGATCAGCCCTCCAGATCTCCAGATTTGCAGATCAGTCCCTGGAAGCAAAGTTCTGAAAATTGCAAATCAGCCCCTCTAATCTTTTCGGCTGTTTTCGACCAGCCCCTGGTCGTTGCCCACGACCAGCGCGTGTCGCCGTTGCCGCGCCGCGTTCTCGCCGTGTTTGCTCGCCGCCGGTCACCGCTTCTTGTCGCTTGTGCCCGTGAGCTGCTGTGCCACCCCGTGCGCACGTGCCAGCGCCGTTGCTTCGCCATGTCCAGCAATTAAACGGCCGCGCTCCAGCAGCGTTTTCGCGCGCGTGTGCCCGTTGCCGTGGCATTGCATGCGTGTACGTGTCACCGCCGGAGCTTTGCTGTTGCCTCCGCATCTGCGCCGTTCCAGGTGAAGTTCCGATGCAACCGACAAGGTCAGCAAGGCTGCAACACCGCCTGAAGCGCATCACATCGCCGGTCACCGCTGTCGCAGCTACACCCGGCCGGTCTCGTCCCCGGCACAAGTTTCGCGCCGTTTCCCCCTCGCAAGCTCCGCCCTTGGACCTATTTAAACCCTCCAGTGCTGTGCTTAAGCCTCATCTCAGGACTTAGCCATTTTTCCAGAGCTCTCGCCGTTTTCGCTTTCTTCTCCGGCGAGCTAGTGAGTGAGCTCACGGTGCTAGCCCATTCCACAGCCCCTTTCTCCAATCCAAGTTCACCAGTGAGTTCCCCTCGTTCCCCTCTCTGTTTAGTAGCAACCAATTGCACCAGATCGATCCCCATCGCCGGTGATCGCCGGAAAGGCCCAATTTCCCTGTTTCCCCAATGCCAACCTTTTCATCCCGAATTAGCTCTCGTCCCAGTAGTAGAAATTGATCCTTAGCCATTTCTTAGCAAGCCTGTTGAATCAGGATCCCCAATTGTGCTCAAATCGAAGAAATCCCAAACTGGAACCTCAACCAGTTCGCCGGACCTCGTCGCCGAGCCCCTCCGGCCAATCTCCAATGAAATTAACCCCTCCAGTAGCCTTGTTGTGCCCTAGAGATCATTCTCAAGCTTGGAATTGAGCTCATTCGCCCTGTATCAAAAATCCCCGAGCTCCAGTGTCGTCTTCTCCAGCGCCGGTCGCCGGAATTATTTCCCGGCCGATCTAGCCCCTGAAACCTTGTCCCTTAGCTTCTCCTCACCTCCCTGAGTAATTTCTTCCACTAGCTAGACACCTGGATCTGCCTAGATTGTGAGTTATGCCTTTGCCAAATGTTTGTCCAGAGCTGTGCCTGTGCCATGTCACCACCGCAGTTCATCGCCGGATTTGGCCGCCCTCCGGCCACTTTCAGCTCTTGTCCCTATTGAGTGTTTTATTCCTGTTAGTAGTGCCTACCTCCCAGACAAAGTGTTGCATCAATTGGAGCCCTGGATCAAAAGTTAAGCCATGCCCTAGTTTCTGGCCATGTCCAGCACTATGTCAGTGCATGTCAGCCACTGGCATTAACCTTGTTCAGCCCCTTCTGGTTGAGCAATTGAAATGCCACTTTGTCCCCTAGATTCCTGGAGTTGAGATCTACAACTTTCTCTTCTATCACTTCTCCAGAAAACCATCCTAAGACTAGTTTCCAGTTATGCCAAAGCCATGAACTGAATGTCGACCCTTCGACGTTCAATCCTTTTTAGCCGTTTCTTTGACCAGAGCCCTTGTGACCTTGCCCTAACCTTTTCCCCTGCATTCATGACTTATTTACTTAACAATTTCTATAGAAACTATTTTCTGTAGGCTTATGGTATGTGTTTGTGTGTTGGTTGATTGCCGCAGAGTCAGAAGCTGAAGGAGCGGAAGAAGTCTTTGAAGATCCGTCTGAGTATTTAGACCCAACATCGCAAGGCAAGCCTCATTCCTTTGATCATGTCTCACCCAATATTTTCATATGAAGTATATTCACTGTTTCTTACTATGCATGCTTAATTGAAATACAAGTTATGTTTGAATGACATGAGTAGATATTACCTAATGGATGATGAAACCCTTTTTGTTATTGAACCTTCATATATATGCTTTTGTCACCCTAGGACTCATATACTGAATATTCACATTAAACTGGAAGTGGTCAAATACATGAGAAGTTATAATGAAAACCGTTTTGTCAAGAAAACTGATAAAAGGGATCAGTAGTGAGGATTGGTTCGTATGGAGAGGGTGCGGTGCGCACCAGGGAATGTGAATGCTCCTCACTATTGGTTCATAAGGACAAGAACCTTGTGCTGTGTCTCTATACGAATTGTAAACGTACCAACCACTTGCCTGGTATGGGACAGGCACAACTCAGTAGCTTTTTGGTATTAGCAGTTCCCTGCATGGTTTGACGATCTGGTTTCTCGCGTGGAAACTGGAAGGCCAAGGTTCGGCCATGAGTGATGTGAGTCAGAAAAATGATGAGAGGAAAAGGCGTAAAAGAAGGAAGGCGCCCTAGACCTGATTAAGCCGTGAGCGGTTGTAATCTTAAATGGTCGTGTGTCTCGCGTGGACATAGACCAAGGCTATGTGTCCTGAGGGAACATAGACCAGAGAGGCTAGGAAGTAAGGCAGTGGGGAAGACCCACAACAGTACTTGAGACTTAACTGTCTATTTACCGGGCGGGGATACTGTTAATACTGAACTGTAAAAGCGTTGTGTGATCTCGGCCTTGTCACATGTGTATAAGTCACATGGAGCTTATCCGACTTGAAAGCCGAGTGAACCAGTGGATTTAAAAAGAGGTACACCTTTGCAAAGTGTAAAAGAAGTATCAGATACTCTGTACTCCCAGGTTCAGGAGTCTTTTCGTAGTGGATGTTATCCATGGGTTATAGCACAAGTAATGTTTGGAATGTTTTCATAATGCGGTTAACAAAGTAGTGACTCATGGGAGACCACTATATCTAATGTTTTATTGAAAACCTGTTTAATGTTTAAGCTATCATTTTCATGACAAAAGTACTGTTTTACTGAACAAATGACTTGGGAATCTATATATCTCTATCCATATGAAACTAAAACCCCGTAATTATATGTTTCACCCTCATGTAAGTACAATTGCATTAATCCCTGGAATGAGTGTTGCTGAGCACCAAGTGCTCACCCTTGCATTTTTATCCCACTGTAGAAGAGGGATTCGAGGATCCCGATTCTTTCAGTTATGAGTACTCACCTGAAGATGGAAGCACCCCGGGCGAGCCCACGTTCTAGAAGGATTGCGCACCAAGTCAAGTCAGATGTGGGAGAAGCCCCTCCAACCTCGCTGCGGATGGAAATCAAGCTATTTGTCGTTGCTTTGTGCTTTATGTTGTGTGTTCGGTACTTGGATACCGATTCTGGTTCTGATAAACTTGTTATTTTCTTAGCAACTCTACTTAGCGCCATTTTCGGTGCTTTGGCTATGTAATATTGGCCATGTTGGCCTGATACTTGTTTAATGATATTACTATGCTTGTGTGGTTTGGAGCTCATGTGACATCCTGCTGTGTGTAACCTACCTGGGCGGTTACCAAGGTGATCCTCAAATGGGGGTCTCACAGCGGCTGCTGGTCGAACACAGCCAACTGGATTTGATTGCAATTTCTGATTCTTGGCTTTAGACTCAATTGTAAAATCTGGGCTTTGGAGGACTAGGGCTGACTTTGAATTCAAGATTCTGGCAAACTTTATCCAACAAATAATTTGGCAAAGGTAGAAGATAAGATTTGGAACATTTAAACAGATTTAAGACAAATCAAAAACTGGGTAAATTATGGTACTAATAATCTGGATTTTGTCGAAACTGGAATTCTGAGACTTAGGGTGTGATTTTGATGTTCTGACAAATGGAGATTTTGTATTGAATAGCATTTGGGAGGTGTTCCCTGAAACAGATTTAAATTTGGAGTTGATTAGCAACTTTTAGCCTTTTCAGGCTTTTGGAAAATCAAAAAAGGACTAATCTATGATACTTCTTGACTGATTTGTGAAAAAGGCCTAAATGAAAAAATCTGGCTGCCAACTTTCTGGATTAAGGTATTGGCATACCCTTGATCATAATCCAAGAATAATCTGGTCTGGATTAGGTCAAGATTTGGCTAAATCTGAGTTCAGAGTATTTTGGGTAATTAAGATAGTAATTAACTTTGTATTTTTGAAAACAAAAAAGGATTAATAGATCTGGAAGTTAGAGATGGAATTGAATCTGGCTTCTGAAGGGTTTTATACTCATGATAGATAGTAGGTCATATCTGGAAAGTGAGATCTTGATTTGGGTTCATAGGGAAGATTTTGAGATTTTTGGGGCTTAGAATAGATTAGGGTTGAACTGATCTTGCTATTACTATAGAGATACATGCATGTATGATTTTCATGGAAAGGAAATTTTCACCCCCAAAACCAGGGTGTTACAACTGCGATCATAAATCATCTTTGTGTCTGCGCACTTCAGGTCATCTGAGAAAATAGTAACGGACTTATAGGCACACGTCTAATCTGATTCTGTCTTGAACCAGATGTGTATTATTATGAACTAGCTCGGGTGATAATCCTCATCAGTTAGCCCCCAAATTTGAAGAAAATGAAAAGACATATTTGCTTCAAATTTTTATCCTACATCAAATTATGAACCCGACGTTTTAGCTTCAACTGAAACTGTTCTACCGTGTGTCAGTTCATATCTCGAGAAAAACCCTGAGTTTTTCTTGACAGGTAATAATGACTTAATTGACCAATCGTGATGGCAACCATAAGTGCGTTTTAAGAACTCGAGACATGTGTGGAAATGAACCGACACCTTCTCGCTCTATAAATAGAAGAGCTTTTAGGTTCTTTGAACTCACAAGTTTTATATCTCGACTAAGTCTTTTAGAGCCATTTCTCCTCTCTGGTCATACCCTCTAATCCTCTATTCTTGTCTTGATGGCTGATCAAGACCCCAAGAACATTATCGAGATTGAGAGTTAATGGGAACGGGGATGCCCGAACTTCCGTCAGGTGGAGGATAAGTCGATTAGGCGGCGCGAGACACACACGATCCGGCTTCTTGATCAGCACGATCAAAACCCCTGCAATCGCAGCACCACGCGTCCTCTGGTTATCAACCGTGCGCTGCCCGGTTGACCTCGCCACGAAGGCTAATCCCTGCCAGTGAATCGAGAACACAAGCAAGAACAAGAAAGATGCAACTGAATTTGCAATTGAGGATGAAGCTCACGAGTTGGGGTCTCACAAACCGATGAACGGCGACACTATTCAAAGACAGAATTGATCTAAGCAAAACCCAAGTCTAAACGGCAGCCATGGCGGCCATATATATACTGTATGGGGCGGCCATGGGGTGGAGGAGGAAACCCTAGGGGTACATGGGCCTTGGGCCCAAAGTGGAGCGTCGCAGCGCACGTCAGATTCTGGTCGTAATTTTGTTTTGACGATTTCTGCTGATACGTAAGGAATTTGGATATGGGACTGGATCCGTTGGAAAGCTCTCGTCGTTCTCTTGTCCGTAGAGTCCAAGAACATCGAAAACGGACTTCGTATGTGGCCTGTACGTCCGTTTGAAGTTGGACTACGCGCAGATGGCCGAACCGGACTCGCGGATGAATTGAGCTCACTTGTGGGCTGGCCTTGGAGCGACGTGGCTTGTGCGACCTTAGAGGTGTAGAGGCGCCTTTCTTGAGCACGTCTTGTGTTTGGGGAGGTGGCCAAGGTGGAGGCCGAACTTGTGGCGGCGACAGCACAAAATCCAGACGACGTACGTGCTGCCAGCTTTCGCATCCTGGCCAAGGTGGCGGACGATGACATCTTGATGACCACCATGTTGATGTCGTCTTGGTCATAACCATGATGTACATGGTCTCATCATTCTCCCTTTCTTGATGTGGAGTCGTCCTCGACTCCATTGTGTTTTTCTGCAAAATGTTAGTACCAACAGAGAGCACAGCAATATGCATATCTTTGATAATCAAATCATTAGACACAGAACCATTAACATTTATATACTCCCTTTCTTGAAAACTATCATATACCTTGAAAATTGAATTAGAGTGACATGGCAAGACATGATTAGTGGCATTTTCATTTTCCAAATGAACGCCAGGTTTCATATCAAATGATGGTTTCAGATTAGTACAAATATAAATTCGTTGCACCATATGCTCTCCACTATCAGTATGTTTTCCCATAACATGAAAAGTATTTCGTGATAACCATGGTAAATCAGCATGTGTAAAAAGTATCTCCTCTGAACTACTTAGATCACAAAAAACATCAAATTCTATGTAACCCAAAGTATTTAAAGAAGACATTAATTTAAGCTCAACATCTTTTGTATTACCTTCTAAGTTCTCGTCAATTGTTGTGGGTGTCGGAGTATCCATATGCTGCTCCATGGTCGAAGGGAACGTCCCATGCTCGACCTTCTCATCTTCCATGTTCTCAATCTCCTTTTGTGTGTGCTCGTTAATCTGCAAAACGTTAGCCACAAGAGGAGGTGCAACAACAGCGGAGGAGGAGCTCTTGGCCGGTGTTGGCGGGGTCGACTTGCTGCTGTCCGCGGCACGGGCGGGCGGTGCCGTCGATGCCGGTCGTGTGCTCGTCGAAGGTGGCGGTGCAGCTGGTCGGAAGGTGGAAGAAGGCACTGTCTTCGCTTGTCCCGTAGTCATTCGGGGCGTGAAGGTGCTGTCGGTGTTGCTCCTGCTCTTAGAATGGCGTCCCTGCAACTCCTTCTCTGCTAACATAGCAAGTTGAAAGAAGCGATTGACAGTTGTATATTCTTTATAATCGACAATATCCTGAATTTCTGGACGCAAACCACCGTAAAAACGAGCAATTTTATCCTCAGGTTCCTCTATTACCCCACAACGTAACATACCCTTTTGAAGCTCTTGGTAATATTCCTGAACAGTCATACTACCTTGATCTAATCGTTGCAATCTCTTGCGCATATCACGTTGGTAGGAAGGAGGAACAAATCTATTACGCATAGCATCTTTTAATCTCGCCCAAGAATCAGGTTGTAAACGGGCATTTACTAGTTCATTCCACCAGATTATAGCAAAATCTTTAAATTCACTAGTGGCTTGTCTAACTCTATGAATCTCGGGAACTAGATGGGAATTAAATTTCTGCTCGACCGTCATCTCCCAATCTAAGTAAGCATCAGCATCATAAGCTCCAGAAAAGGAAGGGATGGTGAATTTTACCTTAGCGAAAGGATCATCATTGCGGTTCTGGTTATTACCTCCCATACCGTGCTGGTTGCGGCGAAGACAGTCATGCAGACGGCCGTCTCGTTGAGCAGCACGTTCCCTGGCGGCACGTTGCTGCTCATCTTCATCTTCCTCAAAATCACCATCCTCTTCGTGGTCGTTGTTGCCGTGGTTGGCGCCGCTGTTGACGGAGGCATCTCCATCAATGGTCGCGGGAGGGCGTTTTTCGACGGCATCCATCCTCTCGGTGAGCGTGGAAACTCGTCGATCGATGCTCTCAAGGGTCTTGTTCGTCGTCGTGGCATGCTCCTTGAACATCATTTTTATCTCATCCAGCATGGTCGACAACTCTGAATGAAGGACACAGTCTTCGATGGTAACATCATCCTCATTCCTGCCCTTCTTGCCACCTGCCATGGTTAGCACAGAAAAAGGACAGAAGGAAAACAAGCACAAGTATTATGAGCCCTATGAACTACTAGGTGGGATCTCACGCTCTCAAGCAATCTTACCAAGTTCTTACCCGATTCTTACCAACACAGCGAGGGACGGTGCAACCAGTGGCTGGTTCGTGACACCGTGAGGGCGTGATGAAGCGATTGCAAGGGTCAAGAACCTGTGCTGATCAGAAGGATGTATTTGTGGAGCTGGGATATGCAATATTTAGTAGCAAGGAATATGCAATCATCGAAATCAGAATAGCAAAGCTGAATAAATATCCAAAGTACTTGTCAAAGTTGCTGGCCCAAACTCGTTCTCAGACCTAGCTCAAGCAAGCAAAACGAATGACGTAACACTGTCGATACAAAGCATGCAAACACTTCTGATTTTTTTTTCTTTTTTTTTTTCTTTGTGCGGCTTTTTTTTTTATGCACTTGCCTTTTTCACCTTTTTATTTTTTAAATATCAATAGTGTCGCATATGAGAGATTACAAGATATATACACAAATACTCAATTTTCTCTCGCTGGAAAAACAGATCTAATATGCAGAAACTTCCTATGCTGTCTTTCGGATTTTTGGAGGCCTCAAACGCTAAAACGTATAACAGAAACGTTGTAGATCGTTTCGTGCTGATCAATTTGCATATATGGAACACCAATTTTGGAGAACGGATCTAGGAGATATGGGTCCCGCAATACAGTCTGTGTAGGAAATCCGAAATCAAACAGATTCACTTCCAACGCGATTTTGGACTTGAAAACGGCGTTTCTAGAACTTCTTACAATGGACAAAGTTGTACAGAATTTTCTGATCTACAATTTAGACTCTGAATTTGTCCAATTTGGAGTTCAGACGAATGAGATAAAAGTAAAATACCTAACTTGACAGATTGACACCCGAGTTTGACGCGGCGGCGACGACGTGATGGCGTTAGACTCGACGTCAAGATGCAAGACTCAAACTAGATCAACAACTTACTCTAAACCAGCAACAAGACGATGACGATGGATACAAATTCAACAACGCGAAACTGAAACCGAAATCGCGAAGGCATAAAGTGGCTTGGACGATGGATATGACGGCGAACACAAATATTTTTGTGGGGCAATTTTCTGGACTCTAAGTGAAAGATGAATAATGAGCAAAGGGAATACAAGTATACCTGACGGGCAACCGAGGCTCTGATCCCACTTAATGGGAACGGGGATGCCCGAACTTCCGTCAGGTGGAGGATAAGTCGATTAGGCAGCGCGAGACACACACGATCCGGCTTCTTGATCGGCACGATCAAAACCCCTGCAATCGCAGCACCACTCGTCCTCTGGTTATCAACCGTGCGCTGCCCGGTTGACCTCGCCACGAAGGCTAATCCCTGCCACTGAATCGAGAACACAAGCAAGAACAAGAAAGATGCAACTGAATTTGCAATTGAGGGTGAAGCTCACGAGTTGGGGTCTCACAAACCGATGAACGGCGACACTGTTCAAAGACAGAATTGATCTAAGCAAAACGCAAGTCTAAACGGCAGCCATGGCGGCCATATATATACTGTATGGGGCGGCCATGGGGTGGAGGAGGAAACCCTAGGGGTACATGGGCCTTGGGCCCAAAGTGGAGCGTCGCAGCGCACGTCAGATTCTGGTCGTAATCTTGTTTTGACGATTCCTGTTGATACGTAAGTAATTTGGATATGGGACTGGATCCGTTGGAAAGCTCTCGTCGTTCTCTTGTCCGTAGAGTCCAAGAACATCGAAAACGGACTTCGTATGTGGCCTGTACGTCCGTTTGAAGTTGGACTACGCGTAGATGGCCGAACCGGACTCACGGATGAATTGAGCTCACTTGTGGGCTGGCCTTGGAGCGACGTGGCTTGTGCGAGCTTAGAGGTGTAGAGGCACCTTTCTTGAGCACGTCTTGTGTTTGGGGAGGTGGCCAAGGTGGAGGCCGAACTTGTGGCGGCGACAGCACAAAATCCAGACGACGTATGTGCTGCCAGCTTTCGCGTCCTGGCCAATGTGGCGGACGATGACATCTTGATGACCACCATGTTGATGTCGTCTTGGTCATAACCATGATGTACATGGTCTCGTCAAGAGTGATGAGGAAGAAGTGATACTCAAACTCGACCATGACCTCCATGAGGTAAGACTTTTCTGGAACTTTGGTTCAGGTCATCGTTTTACACCCTGATCATTTCCAAATGCATTTTGGGAACTCACAGGTGACTGAGGAACTGATTCCTCCAAAGAAGAAGTCAAAGGTTGACGAAGGATCCTCCAGTGGAGCTTCATTCATGAGTGCAAAGGTTGGGGACGCATCATTGCGCTCACTTTCCTTGTCCCATGTAGTTCTCCCTGTCCATGCAACTCGGTAGGTTGAACCCTCATCTCCACCTTTGGCAATCCATAATAATTCTTCAAAGCTTCCATCTGCTTCTAGGGAAGGTCAAAAACCTCTGTGAACAGACGATCCTCAGCTTTTGTTGGGTGATCAATTTTCTGGTGGGAAGATTGCACTTCCGTGACCAGATGGTCCTCGACTTTTATCGGGTGATATACTTCCCAGGGGAAGTACCACATCCTCTCGTCCAACATTATTGTGAGGATTGGTAATTATCTTCATTCTCTCTGCTAGTTGTTTTACACATGCACGTGCAGGGGATGAAAATCTCTGGAGCCCCCAGCAACCAGCCTGCTAAAGTCCAGGATCTTTTTGGTGAGAGTCTATCCCTTGAGCAAAGTCTCCAAAAAGAAAAAGAGGCCGTGGAAAAGAAGACCGATGAAATGTCTTTGGCCATTCTGCATCTGGCGGAATGTTATGAAAATTCCCGCGAAGAGGCGCTCCAATTTTGTTTGGAGAGGGACTATGTTCGGCAGCAACGAGAACTCTTCGATACGATAAGGAACAACAGCGCTTCTTTGCTTCCGAATGATGTAGATAGGCTTAGAGCCATAGCCAGTTCTCTGGGGGCAGTCAGTGTTGATCCCACTGATGTCAACATGTCCCTGGGAGAACTTTGTAAACAGCTATCGGACCGGGTCGATGCTTTGGTCGCTTGTGTCCATTTTGTATGTAAAGATTGCCAGAAATAAAGAACTTCTTTTCCTCACATACTTGATCCCTTGAAAGGATTATGTAAAACTTATAATCCGGATTAAGGTTCTTTATATTTTGTACGAAGAAATGGTTACACAACAATGCTTCTGCGACCAAAAATACACAGGTGCGTTTCTATGCGAAACCGGCTCAGGACAATTATTCGGTCTTAGAATAGCATTGAGATCATAGACTGCGATGAGAACTAGAGTAACGATCACTGAACAGTATCTTGACCATACGGTGACCACAGCTGTTATGATCACATATATCCGCAGTGATCACAGAATTGCATTGCGATCAATATACAGGTCATCAGTTTATTCCAAAGTCATAAGGGATTATTTCCTTAATAAACTTTTAGGAATTTCTATATTTTTATTTGTACCATAGGCCCCGAATGTGAAATAAAATGATAAAGATACATTTCATTTCGGATTCTTACTGGGTATGGATAACGGGTTCCAAGAGGACCCATTAAGTGAAATTAATAAAATATCTGGCGAAGGGTTGTCTCGGGCATATAAAAGGAAATGGTAGCTTACTGGGGAAGCCTCATAGCCAAAAACCCTTCGTTGCCTTAGACATTCTTGCCGCACAAAACCCTCTTTCGCACACCTCGTCTTCGTCGCCTCCAAAGCCATCACCTTTTTCCTCAATCCACTATAGTAATGGCGTCCTGGAGCCAATCCATCCACCACACAAAGGAGAGCCTGGTGGCACTTGTTGGGGGAATCCCGAGAATCCACGAAGTCTTGAGGAGTCCCCGGTGAGATCCGGAGGGTCACTGGAATCCCAGTGAGACCCGGAGCGCCACCGGGCCCCCGGTGAGATCCGGAAGGTCACCGGGCGCCCGGTGAGATCCGGAGGGTCACCGGAATAACGGTGAGATCCGGAGGGTCACCGGAAGCCCGGTGAGACCCGGAGAGCCACCGGGCCCCCGGTGAGATCCGGAGGGTCACCGGGCACCCGGTGAGATCCAGAGGGTCACCAGAACCCCGGTGAGACCTGGAGAACCACCGGGCCCCCGGTGAGATCCGAAGGGTCACCAAGCGCCCGGTGAGATCCGGAGGGACACCGGAATCCCGGTGAGACCCGGAGAACCACTGGGCCCCCGGTGAGATTCGGAGGGTCACCGAGCGCCCGGTGAGTCCCGAAGAGTCTCTGGGTTCCCGAAGGGCGGCTGCTGACCGTGAAGCCTCTGGGAAGCCGGTGAGGCCACATGTCGAGCATCCAGGCCGTCGCCCTGGTCAAAGGACGTCCCCGCCCTTCCATCCGATGGTTGCAGCGAGGGCTCTTTGGTCTTTTGTATTTCTTAGGGGCTATATATACCCCTCTTGTACCCTTTTTCAGGGATTCTAATTCATTTATATTAACGCAATATCCGGCTCTCTTGGAGACCTCTCCCCGAGAGCTCACCTTCCCAGCGGACTCGCGTCCGAAGAGAGCCAACAGGACTAGGGCCCCCACTGGGACCCGAACCTGTATAAACCCCCGTGTCAGTTTCTGTGTTGCCCGGCAGGAGAAGACCAGTAACTCGGTCTGCTCGCGCCGTTGTACTCGTGCCGTGCACATCCTAACCTGCCGAGGTATCCGCAATACCACGACAGCACTAGAGAAAGAACAAATTCTTCCCCCACGGCTGCTGATCAACTGGCGGCCAGCGGAGAAAGATCAAGAAACCCCAATCGTCCAAGAGAGTGAATTGGTGATCTTCAAGGAGTACTTGCACTGCGGGTTCCGATTCCCAGAGAGCGAGTTCCTGCGGGGAATCTTGGACCACTATGGGTTGGAGTTGGTGAATCTCTCATCATGGCATTTTTTCAACATCTATGTGAAGCTTTTGTCGGAGTGCTTCCAAGTGTGGAGCTTTTTCGACGCTTCTACTTCTCGGCATGGTCAAAGAGTGCCAATGCCGCTGGGTGCATCTACTTCTACATAAGGGAGAAGAAAGAGTACACATTCCTGCCTCTTCGAGACTCTGTGCACGGGTGGCACCACAAATGGTTCTACTACACCCCTCCGTCGGAGGGTGGATTGTGGTTCGCTAACACCCGACCGGAGAAAGACAGTTAATTAGACTCCATTCCTTCTCTGAGTGAAGAACTGAAGAAGTAAGCTCAAGCCATTCTTCACTTAGTCCAGCAGGGCTTGACCACGCGTGACATTATTCGTGACTTTGTGAAGAATAGGATGAGCCCCCTGTCGACGATTCGGACTCGGAGTCCTCAGCCGAACTTATGCAGAATTTATAATTGTGAGACCTTTCAAGATGACCCTTCGGGAAGGTATGCTGAACAATAGTAAACAGGAGCACAGAGAGTTTAGACAGGTTCGGGCCCTCGATGGTGGGAGTAAAAGCCCTACGTCCTGTTGAGATTTCACTAAGTGTGGTAAAAGGTTTACAAATGGAGGAAAAAGTCCTCACAGGCGAGGATTTTTCCTGTAAGAGTGTACAAAGATAAGCCAAAGAAGGCTTATTAAAATGCTATATGAGGTGTACCGTAGACTTGGCTAACTTGGATGATTTTTTGGGTTTCTTGATCTTCCGATCCCCCTTTTGATGTTTCAGATGATCCCCCTTTTGTACTGTTTGAAAGGGTGCCATGTAGAGGAAACTGCATCAAACGGTTGTACGGACGGTTGGATGCGGTTTTTTGGAACTGCTCTAAACTGCATCAAACGGTTGCACGGACGGTTGGATGCGGTTTTTTGGAACTGCTCTTAACCTCCACGCAGGTTAAACACGTGTTATTCACGGATAACTGTATGTGTTAACCTTCTGACGGTTGATTCTCCACGTGTAGGAATCTTCGGGATACTTAGAATATCCTGTTGTACGGGCAACCGCAATAGATAGATCCCAAGTATCCTGATCGACAGATGTTCTGACCGCGGGATATTGGCTGACCGCGCAATATCCCGAATGTGTAGTTCGCGTATAGCTTACGAACTTCTGACCGCGCAAGGCTTATGGTCTGACCGCGTAAAGCTGCGACCTGATCGCGTAAAGCTTGCAACCTGACCGCGTAAAGCTTGCGACCTCATGGTGATGCCCCTCAGAATAGCTCAAGTTCGCATCACCATATACATATCTGGTTCGAACTTGTCTTGAACCAAAAGTTTATGAGAAATAACCCGGGTGTCAATCCTCGTCAGCTAGCCCCCAAATTCGAAGGAAACGAAGAGACGTGTTTATTTCGAATTTAAAAATCGTCCATTGGATTTTTAACCCGGCCCTTTAACTTCCCCACTTAGTGGCGCACTAAGTGAAAACGGTTGGTTTTTCAAGACGAGTTCTGACATTACGTGACGGGCAATGATAGCGCCGTAAAATTGTTTTTATCTCGAGGTAAAATTGTAAATGTTTTAGCAAAACTCGAGGCGTCTGGAATGCAAACCGTCACCCAGGCGGCTATAAATACCAGACCCCCGGATATGTAAAGATCTACAATTTCCCTCTCACGTCTAAGTCTTTTTATTGTTATTCTGCCTCCTTCCTTTTCACATATCCCTCCCAATGGCAGATAGATCATGAAATCATCGAGATTGAGAGCGATGAAGGGGAAATTGTCGAACAAGGGTCTCAAACGAATGAAGTCCTGTCTCCCTTAAGGAAAAAACCCAAGGTTGACGAAGGATATTCCAGTGGAACAAAGGTAAAGAACGTAGCGAGTTTCTTTCTTCCCTCAGTTCCTTTGACCCTCCCCTTTCATGCCTCTCGGCAAGTTAGGCCTTTATCCTTAGGAAAAGATCCCTTCACATCCAATTCCCCCATCCTTTTGGGTGATCAACATCCTGGTCGGCAAGCGGTGACTATCCCTCGATCAGATGATTGCCATATTGGGTTGGCGAAGCAATCTTCTTCTGGGGAGGTTGCTCTTCCACCATATGATGATCTTCCTCCCAAGATGGGTGTATCAACGGGTTATGCACCGGGACAGGTAACAATTCTTCTCCCTTTTTTGTTGATAATTTTAGTTAGTATGACTAACTTTTGCAAAAATGTAGGAGGTAGGAGACCCCAGCGATCAGCCTTCTGCTGCTCCATCTCTTCCTTCCGGACAGACCCTTCTGGAAGAAAAGAATGCCCTGGAGAAGAAGACCGAGGAGATGGCCTCGAAGATTCTGCGTTGAGCAGAATGTCTTGATCGATCCCGAGAAGAGGCGCACCATTTTCGTCGAGAAAGGGACTTCGCTCAGCAACAGCGAGAACTCTCCGACTTGATTAGGGACAATAGTGCGTCTGTTGTTAGGGACGATATAGATAGACTTAGGGTAGTTGCTAGTTCCCTGGGGGTTGTCAGTGTAGATCCTACTGACAACAACATGTCCCTTGGGGAACTTTGTAAACTTCTTTCGGAGCAAGTCGATGTTTTGATCGACTGCATCCCTTTTGTATGTAAAGAATGTAAGAAATAAAAGTTCTTTATTTCTCATGAAATGTTCTCCACATCTTCTGTGCGAAAATATAGCCATGAACTTTACGTTCGCGACCATTCATACACAGGAATTTTTAGTTCTGCGATCAAAATCACTTTTAAGAAAAAAGCACCGCGACCTGCCCTGATTCCGCGATTAGTTTCAAAGCCGCGGTCAGAACTAAGGTTCGACCAGAGTTGGGACTCGGTCAGGATATCACTTCGATTAGAATCGAAGTTTTAGCCTAAAACACAATTTCGATAAAACCATAACCCAATTAGAAACACTTCAGTACGTTGAAAATTGGGTTACGTGATTTTTTCGAATAAAATGTTCAAAGTATAAAAAGGAAAAACGTCCTCTGAAAAGTACTGAAAATTTTTCAGTCCTTTTACGCTTTCAGTTTCCAAAACAAAGAAGTCTTTTTGTTTCAGATCCGACGCCTGAGTACTTTATCGGGTCCATCAGAGACAGTATCCATTATGGGAAATGAATAAAGCATTCAATGGAACGTTTGAAATGAGCCGTTTACTCATTAATGCGTCGCCTTGGGTCTATAAAAAGAGCAGATGTCTTCTCAAAGAAGCCACACAGCTAAAAACCCTTATTATTCCCGCCGCTCAAAACCCTCATCTTTTTCAGCCTTCATCTTCCCCAAATCGCCAGCTTCCCCTTTTGATTCTACACCAAAGATGGCGTCCTGGAGCAGATCCATTCACCATTCTGAGGAGAGCCTGATGGCATTAGAGAAGGAGGAGATCCTTTCTCCGCAGCTGCTCATTAACTGGCGACCTGCGGAGAAGGACCAAGAAACCCCAACTGTCCAAGAAGGCGAGTTGGTAGTTTTTGAGGAGTATTTGCGTTGCGGGTTCCGATTCCCTGAGAGTCGGTTCCTTAAGGATGTCCTTGAACATTACGGGTGGGAACTGATCAACCTCCACCCCAACGCGATGCTGATCCTTGCAGTATTCCAGCACCTTTGTGAAGCCTTCGTCGGAATATATCCCAGCGTGGATCTTTTCCGACGATTTTACTTTTCGGCGTGGTCAAAGAGTACCAACGCCGCCGGATGCATCTACTTCCGGCTGAGGGATAAAAAGGAGTATCCCTCCCCACCCCTACGAGATTCTGTGCATGGGTGGCACCAAAGGTGGTTCTACTGCTCTCCACTATCCGAAAGTAGTTTATGGTTTGAAAACTCGCGACCGGAGAAGTCGAGCGAGTTAGACATTCCTCCGGCGATGAACTCGGAGCTTTCGAAGCATGTCGAGATGATTCTTCACTTGGTCAATGAAGGATTGACGGCTCGAGATATCATTCGAGACTTCGTGAAGAACCGGGTGAGTCCTCTGCGTGAAAGGGCTCATCCGGCGTGGGAGATTAAGTCCATGGGTGATAGCACCCTGGACTACAGTCAAGGTATTTATTTCTTTGATGCTGAACTTTCTCCTTTTTGAATTGTACAAATTCTGACTTGAGTTTGGGAACAGTCCTGCCTTCATCCGAGATTGAAAGGCGGACCAACTCCCTCCTTAGGACCTACAATTCTGATGTAGAGGGCCCTAAGGAATCACCTCGCCCGCAGAGCTTGATTCACGCGGGTGATGACCTCAGACAGGAGCGCCGAAAGGTAATTTCCTTGTTCAGCTTTGGCTTTGCAGGTCTTGTGTGTGTTCAGTGCTAATCCCTTGTAATGGACTGCGAACCAGCTCCTAGGGAGGTTTGCGGATGCGACGTTCCCAAGTGAAAATGTCGGCTCTCCGAAGAAGCCGACGGCGAAGAATGTGAAGAAGGTCTCTCAGAGACCCAGGACAAAGAGTCCTGCCCCTAAGAAGACCAAGCTAAACCCTGGGGAGGAGTCTTCACGAAGCATTCCTCGTCCCGCAAGAAAGACTGTGGTAAGATATCGCATTCCTGCTACTTTTTCAGGCGCGACATGGAATCACTTCTTCGTCGTACAGGGAGAGGGGAGCGAGGAGGAAGAGGATGACGTTCCTCTGATCCTTCGAAGGAGGAAGATCGCGGATCTTCCATCCAGCGATGCCCCAAGCTGCCCCGCAGAGACCACTACTACCGAGGAGGTGGTCGTGGAAGATCCTGCGACCACCGAAAATCTTGTGGTCGCGGGTAACCCTCCAATTCCTGAAGCCCCCGAGGTTTCAGGGTCAATTATCTCTGCTTCCCTGGTCGAAGGGATAACCAAGGTAAGGAATCTTTTTCGGCCGTTCCTTCTATGACTCTTTCTGCACATTTGTCAAGTTAATGTATATACAGGGAGGAGAGCTTCCCCCTGGGACCACTGGGGGTTCCAGGGAGGAAAATCCTCCTCCTCTGCGGACAGAGGAGGAGGTGGATGAACAAAGGCCAGCTATGATGGTTCCAGCAACTCTGGAATCGCCAAGGCCTTTAGATGCAGCCCCACCAGTTAGCCCGGTGGCCCAGGTAAAGATCTTTTCATGTGTTTTTACCTGTTCCCTAAGAATATGCCTATAACATGACATTTCCAGGGGGGTGCTGCCTTGTTTACCATAAGGAAGGCGAGAACCGGAGACGGCTCTCCTTCGCAAGGGGAATTTTCCCAGAAGTCCCAGGAACGAATGGGATTTCAAATAAGGTAAGAGCTCTTACTTGACGGTAATCTTAAATAAAAGTTGCCTGACCCATTCTTCCTGTTAGGCAAAAAAAGACAGCACCTAACCCTTCAACCGCCACTGGGGAGGTTGAAATTAGGGCTGATGAGGGAGCCTCTAATGAAGAGCGCTCTGCTCCCGCGGTTCAGGAAGTCGTCCGGACCGCGGGAGGTGAAACAAGTACAGGGATCGGGTCACAACCAGTAGTCTCTGGGGGTGGCATCCGGCCGGCACTCCCGCCAACTATCCCTGTAGTGAGCACGTCGGAGGCTCTAGCGAGGATTCCCGCTGAACTGAATGATGCCGTTTTACAAAAGTTTATGAAGGTATAATAAGACTTTGCTTCCGTGCCTGAATTATACTTAGGACACCTTTGACCTTCTTCTTTGGCACCACAGGGATTGTCCTGGCTAACAAGCCATTCGCATGTTGTGATGGCTAGTACAGAAGCCATTCAAAAAGAACGCGATAGCTTGCGCAGATGAGTACCATTACCCTCTGCTTAACATGGGTATATCTTGGTTGTGACTGCCTTGATTTCGTTGCAGTGAGGTTGCATTCTTGAAGAAGGAGGTGGCCGGTTCAGTCTCAATGCTTAAGAAACAAGAAACTGAACTCAACAGACTTCGATCAGAGAATGCTGGTAAGCCGATTCCTGACTAGGAAGACTTGAATCCATAATGTGCGAATAATCTTCTCTCTCTGTACAGCGCAAGCAGGTCGAATTACGTAGCTCAGTCGAGACAAGGAGATTCTTGAATCCTCGATTCGCCACACCGATCGGGCAATCAAAGAACTGAGCCTCCGGATCTTTGAAAAACTAAAGGCCGTGGCTGATCTTTTGAAGACCGATGTGGTAGAACTGAGGCAAGACAACCTCAGTATAAATGACTGGACATCGTTGCTTACTGCTCAGGCGGATTCACTGCTTGAGTATCTCCCTGGAGATACACGGCGACGCGAAGAGGCGATCAGAACCAGGGTTCGATCAGCCGCAGCAGCCGTACTCAGCCGGGTTCGACTTCACCATGGCCCAGATGCAGATCTGAATGCGTTGGTAGGTCCGGTTGAGGTCGAGAGTGAAGAGCTACTCGATGCAGTCATAGAGGAAGTCCAGCCCCTAATAGATAAACTCCTGACTGAGCTGGGGATCGAATGATCCTTATTTTTGTAACCAAACAATTGTAATTACAATGCAATATATGTAAAACTATATTTTCAAAAGAAAGTGCATATTCACATCATAAATTTCATACTATAAGTATATTCCTCTAGCCCCCGCCTCTGTTTTGTGAATACTGGAGCCTTAGTATTTTAAGCAGAGGGAAAACATAAGTATGATGACCAGGAATATGCGCTTCAAACCGATGGTCAAGATTAAAGTAACATTTTAACCTTATTGCAAACTGGTAGCCACCCAGATGACCGAAGACTAGCCAGATAGTCCCGTGTGCGTTGAGAAACGGCTTATTTAGGAGCGACTTATCTGGAAGTGATCATGAGATCGACCAGCGAATCCGGTTAAAAAATGCTATAGTAACCTAACCGCCGGCGATCAGCCCCAGGTCGAATTTGTATAATTTGGGCTTAAAGAAAACACTCATTGTATGAAAACAAGACATGCTCTTTATGAAAAGATGCTAATTGAACAGGGAAAAAGTGATCGGAATACTTACACGTAAAACTTGCGAAGTTGATCGATGTTCCAAGTATTGGACAAAATCCGACCATCCTCCATGGCTAACCGCGCAGACCCTGGCCGCGGCACTGAGACGACAGTGTATGGTCCTTCCCACTTTGGGGAGAATTTATTGCGGTTAGACTGGTCTTGAATTTTTCGTAAAACCAAGTCGCCCACGTTGAGATCACGTGGTCGCACCTTTTTACTGTGATACTTGCGTAGAGCCTGCAAGTATACCGCGGACTTGATCAGGGCGCGATCACGCCGTTCTTCCAGGAGGATGAGATCTTGCGATCGCTGTTCGGATTGGTTGACCTGTTCGAATTGATTCGTGCGAACAGATCCAATACTGACTTCCATAGGCAACACAGCCTCGGCCCCATAGACCAAATGGAAGGGTGTCTCACCGGTGGCTCGACTAGAGGTAGTCCGTAGTGCCCATAGAACAGTATAGAGCTCGTCTGCCCAAGCCCCCGAGCGAGTCTTGAGGCGATCAAAAACACGTTTTTTGATGCCTTGCAATACTTGCCCATTGGCCCGTTCTACGGCACCATTGCTTTGTGGATGTGCCACGGAAGCAAAGCACACCTTAGTCCCAATCTGATCGCAGTAGTCTAGGAAGAGACCGCTAGCGAACTGAGAACCGTTGTCTGTGATGAGACGGTTTGGAACACCAAATC
The DNA here is from genome assembly GCA_019359835.1 of Pharus latifolius. Lineage (NCBI taxonomy): Eukaryota > Viridiplantae > Streptophyta > Magnoliopsida > Poales > Poaceae > Pharus > Pharus latifolius. Next base: position 11,296,326 of record CM033327.1, on the reverse strand, counting down.
GTGCCACAATGTTCTTGTGAAAGAACTTTTGTGCAGCTGATGCAGTAATATTTCGTACTGGTTCGGCCTCAATCCACTTTGTGAACGTGTCAATGGCTACGAATAGAAACTTGTACCCATTGACCGCTTGTGGCATAGGACCGACGATGTCCATTCCCCAGATCGTGAAGGGCCATGCGAGAGGAATAGTTTGCAATGCATAAGCAGGTTGATGAACCTGTCTTGCATGAAACTGACACTGTGGACACATCTTGACCATAAACTTGGCATCATCGAGTGCCGAAGGCCAGTAGAATCCCTGTCGAAAAATTTTTCCGACCAGTGTTCGGTATGACGCGTGTGCACCGCATACACCGTCATGTATTTCTTTCAAGAGGGATTTTCCTTCCTCCTGAGATATGCAGCGCATGAATACTCCTTGAGTACCCTTTCTGTACATAACCCCATCTATGAGTTTGTACAGACGCGCCTTTCGAATTAATCGATCACTTTTGGTTTCGTCCTCGAGTAGGGTCCCATGTTCAAGATAGACCCTCAATGGATGAGTCCAATCTTGTTCCTGACCGAGGTGGGCAACGAAGGCTATTGCCGGATCATCCTCGACCGAAGTCATGATCGAAGGATGGTCCAAGTGTTCAATGAACACTCCTGCCGGAGCGGATGAGCGTGAGGATCCAATTTTGGATAATTGGTCTGCGAGAATATTGTCCTTCCGCGGGACGTATTGGACTTCGAAGTGACTGAAGTGTTTTTCCAATCTCCTCACTTCCCCCAGGTAATGAGCCATTGTCTCATCGGAGGTGCTGTACTCCTTGTTTACCTGGTTTACGACTAGCTGTGAGTCCCCCCTCACCACTAATCGACGGACTCCGAGGAATTTTGCTGCCCGGAGCCCTGCAAGAAGACCTTCATACTCGGCTGCATTGTTGGTGGCAACAAAGTGTAGTTGAATAACAAACTTAAGCTGTTCGCCCTGAGGCGTAACTAAGACCACTCCAGCCCCCGAGTGTTGAAAACTACGGGAGCCGTCAAAGTACATTGTCCAATAATCGGGGTACTCCAGTTCTTTTGCCAACTGCACGGGTGGCTCAAGGTTGGTCCATTCGACCACAAAGTCGGCCAAAACCTGAGACTTAACCGCCGTGCGAGGGGTGAAATGGATCTCGAAGGCACCGAATTCGACCGCCCATTTGGCGATTCGACCAGATTTTTCTGGATTTCGGACAATATCCCCTAAAGGAAAAGAGGAGGGTACTGTGATCTTGTGTGCTTGAAAGTAATGTCGTAGCTTACGGGAAGCCATCAGTAGCGCGTAAAGTATCGTCTGGACCTCAGGGTAGCGCTCCTTAGGACCATGAAGTACTTCGCTCACATAGTAGACGGGTCTGTGTATTCCTTCCCTTTCCGCGATCAGAACTGCGCTGACCGCGTGTGGGGTTGCCGCCAAATACAGAAGTAATGGTTCTTCCTTTTCAGGAGACACCAATACCGGCGGACTGGAAAGATATGTTTTTACCTCCTGAAACGCTTTTTCGGCCTCGTCAGACCACGTGAAGTTATGATGTTTCCGCAAGGCTTTAAAGAAAGGTAGTCCCCTTTCGCCTAATCGCGATATGAAGCGACTTAAAGCCGCCATGCGACCAGCCAGGCGTTGAACATCCTTCATGGTCGAGGGCGACCTCATTTGTTCAATAGCTCTGATTTTCTCAGGATTAACCTCAATACCCCTGGAACACACAAGAAAACCAAGAAGCTTTCCTGAAGAAACCCCGAAAGAACATTTCTCCGGGTTCAATTTTATTCCAAAGCGATTCAAGTTACAGAAGGTTTCAGCAAGATCGTCCAAATGAGACAATCTTTTGGTGCTCTTTACAACCAAGTCGTCTACATATGCTTCGAGATTACGCCCTATTTGGGAAAGAAAGGTCTTTTGCATCAAGCGCTGGTACGTGGAACCAGCGTTCTTGAGACCGAACGGCATTCTGACGTAGCAGTATGTGCCGAACGGGGTGATGAAGGCAGTTTTCTCTTCATCGTCTTCTGCCATGCTAATTTGATGATATCCTGAATAGGCATCCAAAAAACTCATCAGTTCGTAACCCGCAGTGGAGTCAACCAGCTGGTCGATGCGGGGAAGGGGAAAGTCATCCTTCGGACAGGCACTGTTGAGGCTAGTATAGTCGACGCACATGCGCCACTTGCCATTTGACTTGCGGACCATGACCGGATTGGCGAGCCAGTCCGGGTGATTCACTTCGCGGATAAACCCGGCTTGTAAGAGTTTGTCTAACTCTTCTCGGATGGCTTCCTGTCGATCGGTGGCAAGACGCCTGAGCTTTTGCTTTATCGGTCGTTGTCCAGGTCGAATTGCTAACCTGTGCTCAATTACTTCCCTTGGGACACCGGGCATGTCGGACGGTTTCCACGCAAACATGTCTGCGTTAGCCCGGAGGAAAGCAACGAGGTCGAGTTCCTATTTGTCATCCAGGGCTGACCCAACCCGAATTGTCTTGGATGGGTCATCCGGGTACAAGGGAACTTGTTTGAGTTTCTCATCTGGTCGAGGAGCAGCCCTGATCGCATCGGTAGCGACAGTGGCGACCTGAGCGTCCCGGAGGGGAAGTTGATCGACCATCTCCAAAGATAGCCGGTCGCACGTGAGCGCCACGTTGCGACTTCCTCGGACCGAAATGACACCTTTGGGGCCAGGCAATTTCCCGCACTGATAAGCATAGTGTGTTGCCATCATGAATTTAGCAAGAGCCGGCCTGCCAAAGATTGCATTATAAGCTGAATCACAATCGATTACATCGAAAGTAACCAATTCTGTTCGGAAGTTATCTGGTTCTCCCAGAGTGACCGGGAGGACCACTTGTCCCAATGGCATCATGGAGGGGCCTGGGATTATCCCATAAAACGGATGGATTATGGGCTTGATCTTCGAACGAGGAATTTGCATCTCGTCGAGTGTCTTGACCAATAAAAGATCATGGGAACTTCCCCCGTCAATCAGGACCATTTCGACTCTTGCGTTACTGATGATTGGGGTAATAACCAGAGGTAGCCTCAATGGTCGAGTTAGCCCCACAGGACAGTCAGCGCGATCGAACGTCAAAGGTATATCCGACCAACGGCGATATTGAGGTTCACCAAGGGATGTCTCCGTTTGGTTAACCTCTCGGCAAAAGGTTTTAAACTGCCTTTTGGAAACGAAAGAGGAGGAACCTCCGAAAATGACATTAACATGATTTTGAGGTACCTGGTAAGCCATTTCTTCGTCTCCATCGACGTCTCTAACCCCGCACGCCTACTCTTTAGGCGGTAAGGTTGGCATTGGCCCAACTCCTTGGTAGAAATCATCCAGCTGTTTCAACCAACTCCTGCAGTTTTTGAGATCGTGGCCTGCGGAATTGTGGAGTGGACACCACCTCTTGCCCTCCTGCGGATTAGTTGATTTTTCTGGTTGGTCGGAATCCCGGCCGCCAGAAGCAGTTTTACTTTTAAAAGAAGACTTATTACCTTTGGTCGAAGGTGGTTTCTCCGCGACCGCGACCTCACGGTACTGTCCAGAGCTGTTCCTCTTCGACTTTTTTGACTTCCCACCCGGTGAAGACTCCGGCTTTTTGCTTGAATCTTCGTTCTTGGCGTCCTTGAAGCCTGGTTGGGGCGGTAGGTCCCCCTTGTCAACCATTTGGTTCCATTCGACTGCCTCGGCTGCATCGGAGTATCGATCAGCCATATCGAACAGATCGGCCACTGATCGAGGAGGGTGGATGAGCAAGTCTTTAGTGAATCTCCGGTATCGAACGGCATACTTAAATGCCCTGATTACGGAGCCATCAGATATGTTCGGGATGGTATTTCTTACCCCGACAAACCTCTTGACAAACTGCCGAAGCGTTTCGGTCGAAGTTTGCCGTAGTCTATGCAAGTCGTCCTCCTTACCCGGCTTTTGGTAACAGTTTTGGAAATTGCTGAGGATGGCGTCGCATAGCATTTCCCAATTATAGATAGAAACCTCAGGCTGATTGAACAACCAGGTTCTAGCCGGTCCTGTGAGGACTGTTGGCAGGTAGTTGGCCATGACCTTGTCATCGCCTCCTGCTGCTTGGATGGCAGTAATATAGATCTGAAGGAACTCAGATGGGTTTTGAGTTCCATCAAACCTCTGAATGGCCCTTGGTCGAAACTTATCGGGCCAAACGACTGCTCGTAGGCCAGGCGAGAAAGCCTTGCAACCAACGTAAGGACCGTGAACCGTCCTGCGACTTTCGGTCGGGTTTCGAGCAAACTCACTTAATGGCGAGGTTACTCGGGGTCCCAAACGAGAGTGAACGGGAATTCGATCCCTACTACGAGAGTCCTGCATTCGCCGATATTTGTCCTGTCGGGACGGTAGAGGTGGCGGGTAACTCCGTCGGCCAGAGCCAAAATGAGGACCATCTCGTTCACGGGGATGTGTCACTGAGCGGGAAGAAGCTGTTGGGGTCGCCTCGGATGCGACCTCGTCCAGTCTTTCCGCCAGGATCCTGAAAAAGGCCGGTCTCTGCGCATCCGTGACCGTAGGAGGAAAATTACGCATGACCTCCGCGATAGATCGCAGTCGACCATGGGTACTTCTCCTAGGGGCACCAGGTGTTACTGTTTCTTCGTCCACCGGGAAATGCTCTGGTGATAAGGAAGGAGTCTGGTCACGTCTACAACCACGCGACCGTCGAGAAGAACTCGGGGCAGCATCGTAACGAGCCTGCGCATCTTGAAGAGCCTCTAGGGCAGTTCTGCGTAGTTCGTTGTTCTGTTGCTCGAGATCTTGCTCCTCCTTCTGTTTGCGATCTTGTTCTTCCCTGGCAGCCTGTTGATCGGGAGTTTCCTCCGACAACGCAGCAAATTGCCTAGGGAGAGAGGTCGTCGATGGGGAGAACATCTCGGTTTGTTCCGAGTCAGACTCGAAATCAAAGAGACGGTGGAGGTTATCAGGGTCGAACCTTCCTGGGCTAACTTCAGGGTCACCATCATATTTTCCCTCAGCGGGATCGTATGACGGGCCGGATTCATCACCTAGCACATTAAGAACCTCTGCGGGTTCTGACCTTGTGCCAGTTACCTCCTGGTCGATTAACATGACTTGGGGAGATGATTCAACCTGTGGAAGATTCTGGCCTTCGACCTCTTCCATCGGAACAGGATCGCTTGGAGAAGGCATGGGTATATGGGCATAATCCTCGAGATCAAAATCGTTCTCGGAATCATATGCTCCAGCCATGTTTCGGCGAACCTCCGAATTTCAATTAGGACGCCTTGAGAAAGGCCCCACGGTGGGCGCCAGCTGTCAACGATTCGGACTCGGAGTCCTCAGCCGAACTTATGCAGAATTTATAATTGTGAGACCTTTCAAGATGACCCTTCGGGAAGGTATGCTGAACAATAGTAAACAGGAGCACAGAGAGTTTAGACAGGTTCAGGCCCTCGATGGTGGGAGTAAAAGCCCTACGTCCTGTTGAGATTTCACTAAGTGTGGTAAAAGGTTTACAAATGGAGGAAAAAGTCCTCACAGGCGAGGATTTTTCCTGTAAGAGTGTACAAAGATAAGCCAAAGAAGGCTTATTAAAATGCTATATGAGGTGTACCATAGACTTGGCTAACTTGGCTGATTTTTTGGGTTTCTTGATCTTCCGATCCCCCTTTTGATGTTTCAGATGATCCCCCTTTTGTACTGTTTGAAAGGGTGCCATGTAGAGGAAACTGCATCAAACGGTTGTACGGACGGTTGGATGCGGTTTTTTGGAACTGCTCTAAACTGCATCAAACGGTTGCACGGACGGTTGGATGCGGTTTTTTGGAACTGCTCTTAACCTCCACGCAGGTTAAACACGTGTTATTCACGGATAACTGTATGTGTTAACCTTCTGACGGTTGATTCTCCACGTGTAGGAATCTTCGGGATACTTAGAATATCCTGTTGTACGGGCAACCGCAATAGATAGATCCCAAGTATCCTGATCGGCAGATGTTCTGACCGCGGGATATTGGCTGACCGCGCAATATCCCGAATGTGTAGTTCGCGTATAGCTTACGAACTTCTGACCGCGCAAGGCTTATGGTCTGACCGCGTAAAGCTGCGACCTGATCGCGTCAAGCTTGCAACCTGACCGCGTAAAGCTTGCGACCTCATGGTGATGCCCCTCAGAATAGCTCAAGTTCGCATCACCATATACATATCTGGTTCGAACTTGTCTTGAACCAAAAGTTTATGAGAAATGACCCGGGTGTGAATCCTCGTCACCCCCTGCACGAGAGGGCACATCCGGCTTGGGAGGTGGTGTCCATAGCAGACAACACCTTAGATTATAACACCGGTATGTCTTCTAGCCAACAAAATACACATTTTTATCGATGAAAGATGTCATATTTAGTAACATGCTTGTTTGTGACACAGTGCTGTCCTTGTCCAAAATCGAAAAAAGGACAAACTACCTCCTACGGTCATATAATGCTGTGGAGGAGGGAGCTAAAGGGTCGCCTCACCGCTAGAGCTTAATTAATGCCAGCGACGATCTTAAACAAGAGCGCCGAAAGGTATGATATTTCCCAACAAGCTTTGTTGTAAATCATCCACTTGACTTGTGTTACCGAAAGCATTTTAAATAATATTGCTTCTGGGAAAATTTGCTGGGGCGATGTGTCCAAGCAAGGACGCTGGTCCTTCGGGGGGATCAGCCGTGAGGAAGGCGAAGAGGACCCCTTCGAAGCACAAAATGATGGAGCCTGCTCCCAAAAAACCTAAGAAGATCTTGGGAGGGGCTTCTTGGTGAAAGAAAACTATAACCGCAAAAAAGACTGCGATAAGATTTTCCGTACCGCCTATAATCCCAGGTACGAGTGGAAATTACTTCTTCGTTGTATAGGGTGAAGGGAGCGAGGATGAGGAAGATGACATTCCTCTAGTTCGTCGCAAGAGGAAGGCGACTGACCTTTTGGGAACAAGCATCCCAGAGAGGTCAGCTTCCCTTCAAACCGACGAAGACTTGTCCCTGATTGCAGGGACAGGGACGGCTACAATGGGCCCCGCGACCACTGAAAATCCTGTGGTTACGGGCGAAACCCCTGCGCCTGATGCTTGTGAAGCCCCAGGACTAATCATTCCTCCCATACTGATCAAGGGAGCGACTGTGGTAAGAATCCTCACAGTCTTCTATGTTGTCGTTCCTCTGCATATACTCATGGGATTGTGTACATACAGGGAGAAGAGGACAGTGCCTTATTTAAGAAATGAAAACAATGACAGAGGACGATTCTTTCCCTGTTGCGCCCAGCGGGCTTCTTTCTCCCGGGAGCTCTTCATTGAAACCCAAACCATGGGTGGGGTTTCGAATAAAGTAAGAATTTCACCTATCGCCATCTAGAGATGATTGAAAGGAGGCATTTTACCTTACAATATGTTTGTTTGTTTGTTTTTAGGCACAGGGATGCCGCACCCAGTACTCTAGCGACCTCGACAAGCCTTGGTACAACACCTACAGTAGAGGTCGCACAAGAGCCAAGTCCTACTACCATGGTCGAAGAAGTCCTTCAGGCCATCGTGGAGGGAATGGCAATGAAGATCCAACCCAAAGGGATGGAAACCGAAGTGCCGGCCATAGAGGGGGATCAGCAGGAAAGATCATCTACTGCCCCTACCGTGGACACAACAAGTCTTGAGGCTTGACCTCACGCTAATGTTGAGAGTAGATCATTCAGCGATTACGTAGATGTACACAAAAATCTCTTACCGTGTTTAGGAATATCTATGTTTTAAGGGCAATTCCTTATTGTGTTTCAGGACTTGACCCGGGTGGTGACCGGGTCGATAGCTATAGCAAAGCATGTCGAGGTCACACAATGGGAGATCAGCCGGCTGCTACAGTAAGTGTGATGCTCTTTATTCGTGCTAACTTGAATCCGTATTTAAGCGTAGCTGATCGTCTTTCTTGTTACAGGGAAAATGCCTTTTTGAACAAGAGCATGGTTGATTGGGAGAATCAACAAGAAGCTATAGCCGCGAGATGTTCTTCTCTAGAGAGGGAACTTTGTGAAGCACAGTTAAAGCTCTCTTGTAAGTCCACTTCCGACCAGAAAACAATATTTTGTTACATGAACTGCAGTAAAGCTCGAAGATTGACCTTCAGGCGACCATTGAGCTCCAAAGCTCCAAGATTGACCTTCAGCCAGACCCAGGTACCGTGTCGTGCCCCGCGCAGGGTACCACGACTACTCCCGTGGAGACCTAGCTCACTGCAGCTGGCCTCATACATACATACCACTGACTTCCCAGGATAAGTCAAGCACAGGAGTTCATTGCAGCAGAGTAACTTACAAAATATCATTGATAACAGTATGGCCTGCTGGCCTGGTACAACAAGAGTAATACAATGCCTTCACAGCACAAATGGTCTAACAAAAGACAACTACTCGGCGGAAGCTAGGCGAAACCCCCATAGTCATAAGAAGTTGACAGCAGAACAGCACACTTCAGGGTTCTGGCAGATCTGGCTCTCTTCCTTCTGGATCCACGAAATCTTCCAAGCCTTCGTCTTGGTATTGTAGCACTCCATCTATTGTTGATAAGTTGCAAGGGTGAGCACTTACGTACTCAGCAAGTCATAGGTAAGAATAGAGATACGTATAGTAGAGATGACATGATCCTATGCTATTGAGGGAAAGAGGTGAGAGGGTTTTTCCATAAATACTTTTCTTCCAAGCTTTTCAAATCTCATGCTCATGGCAGCATTTCATATACTTAGGGCACAATCCACATGCCTCTTAGATATCATATGATCACTAAATTATGGTATTACCGCGACACGTCAACACATGACAGCCTGCGGCAGCACCCCTTATCATGACAACACATGTCACTTGGGTAATCTTGACTTAACAAATTTTAATTTATAAAACAATACTTGTGTCACACCCCGTGGATTCAATCCACCGCGGCATACTCCTAAAACTCGGGAGCACAAAGTATTCGAATACATTTTTAACTCTGCAGAGGGGTACCAATTTACCCGCAAGATATATCCACTTTCATGCCCTTCCTATCACAAGGATTGGACCCCTAACTCACTTCATACTGTGAGTGGAAAGGTGGAGATAACAAGAACTTTTGCCATGTTTCACACACAATTCACCCCAGACCCCGTGGTTTTCTTCACGCAAACCACAGTTGTGGCAGAGTTTCACAACCCCCACTAATTGGCGTCTTCCCCTCAGGGTCAGCGTGCATGATCACATCCTGTGATATGTGTTGGAGCGCACCCCGTGTTAATCGTGAGTTTGTCATATAGGGGTTTCATGTGTGATCCACATACTACTTGTTCAGGCCTGTCCCATACCAGGCTTGCGGTCGGCACGTTAATCATGCCACTAGACGCACAACACAAGGTTCTAGGTCCTTATATGCCAGTGACCAGTTCATACCACAATCTATGCACTTCCAGTGCTGGCACATCCTGTGCGACCAAGCACCTCCAGTGCTTTTACCATTCCATACCAAAATATTGGTCACGGCTAGGGGTTTTATTTCGTGAATATAGATTTATATACATAATATATTAGTTCATGGCTCTTTATTTGATCAATTCACATTTCACAGGCATCAGCCTGATGCTGCCATTTCATAATTCAACTATTCTCAATCTTTCTCATGCAATATTATTATTTTATAATCAAGGTATATTCTAGCAATTCATAAAATATAGGTTCAGAATGTTCAAGAATATGACTTGCCTTTCGCGTCGTAAGAAACAGCAGTTGATGTCGGGTCTGCGACGAAGTCTTCGAACTCGGACTCTTGCTCTGAACAAGGATCAAACAAGCAAACAGGCATTACAATCAATCCTACTCTTACTATTCCACTATATGCGATAATGCAAGGAGAAACACTTAGGCGATACAAGATTTGGAAGCGATTAGGGTTAAACTATGGAAACCAAGGTTAAGTTTAGTTGTCAAGGGTTTACAAGGTTCCAAATGTTCCAAAATATCAGAATGATATCAAGGCTGCTGCTGGTTCGCTCAAAAACAGCGAATGCCTTTAGGTCGACATTCGGTTCAAGGCATCGACATAGGGTCGATGGATGATAGAGGGCTCAACTCAAGTTGTGACAGTAGAATAAAATGTAGATCACAACATCAGGAGTCTAAGGGACAAAGTTATGTTCAGTTTGCATACCCAGATGGGGTCAAAATGGCCCAATGCCATTGGCTGACATAGGCTGACAATGCCCAAGAATGGCATTGACATGGTTTGAACAGTTTCTAGTAGCCAAAATGGGTTTTTATTCAAGCATATGATGCACAAGGTAGTGGGGCAACTATTTGACAAAGTAATTTTTGGTTTGCATGACCAGAGGTGGGTGAACAGGGCTGATGCCACTGACTGGCATAGTTTGACATAGAGTTGACATGGCCAGAAACTAGGGTTTGCCATAAATTTTGATCTAGGGCTCCAAATGATGCACCACTTTGTCTAGTAGTTAGGCATTTGTAACAGGAACAAATGTCTCAACAGGATCTAGGGCAGGAGATGGCCGGAAAGTGATGAAAACCGGCAAAGAAGTTGACTGGCCTGGAGCACATGCAACATAAACAGTGCAGTAACTAGGGCATAGCTATATCTCACAATCTAGGCCGAATTAGAAGTCGTGATAGAAGACAAAGTTGCTCAGAATGGTCCAAAACATCTAAATGGCAAAGTGGCTAGGGCTGGATTGGCCGGAATCGACGGCCGGCGACTGGAGCAGAAGGAGATGACATGAAAATTGGGGGTTTTCGATTTAGGGCAAATGAACTCAATTCCTTGCTTGTACATGATCTCTAGGGCACTAGAAACATACTGGTGAAGTTGGATTGGCTAGAGATGCACTAGAAAAGCTTAAACAGTAAGCTCAGTTCACAAGCAAAGTTCCAATTTGGGGTTTTCCAGATTTTAGCAAAATTGACGATTCTGGTTGCTTAGGGATGATAAGAATGATCTATTGAGCATGTTTGATCACTGGCTCGAGAGCTAAATCGGTTTAGGTGAGGGTTAATTGCTCACCGGAGTTCTAGGTGAAACACGGCGATTGCCGGTGACAGAAAGCATTTAAACTAAATTCCCAGCTTGAGAAGCATGAGGGGGATGAGAGAAGCTCACTGGGGGTGTTGGATCGAAGGAGGAAGCAGTGGTTGAAGCTAGCACCGTGCTCCCTCTTTGCTGCTCACCGGGGAAGAAGAAGACACAGTGAACTGCTGGTTTTCTGGTGATTTTGCTGTGTGGTGGAGTTGGCTAAGTCCCAGGGGGTTTAAATAGGTAAGCTGGAGGTGCTTCAACGGTTGGAAAAGCTCGGGGAGTTGTGGCCGGCAAGGAAGTGACAGAATTGCGACTTCACGGCGAGCTGGCGATGGAGGTGACTTGTTCAGCGGCCGTGAGAGCTTTTGCTGCTGGAGCTGCTGCGAAGTGAAGGCGACACGATGGCTGGCCGCGGCAAGAACTCCACGTGGCTAAGCTTTCCTGCTGGAGCCGTTGCCGGTGGCGTGCAAACGGGAGAAACCAGCTGGTCGCGATCCTCGCTGGAGAAGATCCACAGTGGCAAATGGCGAGCACACACGCGGCGGCAGGCGAAGCAACCAGCAGTGGCGCGCTCAAGGTCGACGCTCCCGTGCTCGTGCGCTGTCCCAGGTCGTGGTCGAAGTCCCAGGCGCTGGTCGAAGGCAGCTTCTGGTCGTGAACAGAGGTGAGGTCGAATCCAGGGGTATAAGTGTAATGATTTTGGTTGAAAAGTGGACTGATTTGTAATCCTGGTCTTAGAGAGGTTTAATCTGGAAATTGATTTCATGGATGAGTATAATATTTCTATTAATACTCATTTAGCTCAAATTTGGAGGAAATTTGATAAGGTTTGAGGGATTTCACCTATTTTCGAAAATAGGGTAAAATTAGGGTAAAATAGATTTGGATTTTGTCGATCTCGAATTCTGGTAATTAGGGAGAGATTTTGAAGTTTAAACAGAAGGGAAATTTGTATCAAATAGCATTTGGGAGGTGTTCCCTGAAGAAATTCTGAGGTTGGAGTTGATTTGTGATTTTTAGCCTTTTCAGGCTTCCAGGTAATAGAAATGGACTTATTCGCAGTAAAATTTGGACTAAACTGCGAAAAGTGCTTAGATGAAACAATCTGGTTCCCAACTTTTTGGAGTAAGTTGAGGGTAAACCTAGGAACATATTCCAAAAGATACATGAGTCTGGATAGGGTTAAACCATGATAACTCAGTTATCTGGGATCTGGGGTACTTAGGGTAAATCTGAATTTCCTGTTTTCGAAAACAGAAAGAGACTTAGATACTGGGAGTTAGGGTTAGAATTCAATCTGGCTCCTGAAGACTTTTATCTTCAGAATAACTGGTAGGTTAAATCTGGATGGTCAGATCTTGATCTGGATCTAGAGAACAGATTTGGAGATTTTTAGGGTTTGGGAGAGATTAGGGTTCAGCTGATCTGGCTACTGCTACAGGGATACATGCATGCAGGATTTTGTGCAAAAACTTTTCACCCCCAAAACCAGGGTGTTACAAGCCTACCCTCCTTAAAGAAATCTCGCCCCGAGATTTACCTAGAGAAGAGAAAAGATGGGGATAGGTCTGAAGCAAATCTTCCTCTTTTTCCATTGAACTTTGCACAGCTTGATCTTCTTTCTTTGAAGTTGACGCTCATCTCTGGCTACAATCCGGAGTGGTTGCTCAAGGTAGGTGAGGTTCTTCTGCAATGAAATACCAAGAGTTTCTACCCAGTCCGTGGGTTCTTCCAGGCATTTCCAAAGTTGAGAGACGTGGAACACATCATGTGCTCCTCCTAGTTCTGATGGTAGTTCCAGTTTATAGGACACTTCTCCTCTTTCTCTTGAGTATCTTGAATGGTCCGATACGTTCCTTCCTCCTGACTCGTTCCAATGTAATGGGGTTCTGCACTTATGTCCATATAAAGCTTCAAATAGTGCTAGCCTGATAACTGTGGTCATAGGTAAATTCTGCAAATGGTAAGCATTTTTCCATGAAGTCCCATTATTCAAAATGCAAGCTCTTAGCAATTCTTCCAGGATCTGATTGACTCTCTCAGTTTGTTTCCCCGTCTGTGGATGATATGCAGTGCTGATCGGCAACTGGGTTCCCAAGGTTTCATGAAGTTGGTCCCAAAACTTTGATGTAAACTGACTTCCACGATCTGAGACTATCTTCAGAGGGTCGGTCTTGATCCGCTGGCACGTATTACATCTCACAATGTATGCCGCAATTTCTTTCTTCATATCGATCTACCAAAACCGAGTTTTCAATTTTCAAGTCTCGATACATCTTGATGTTGTAGGATCAAGGATGCCGACTAGAGGGGGGGTGATTAGGAGGCTTTTAAAATTTCTTTTCAATTAAGCAATTTTAAAGAATAATTGAGAGACCTAAATTATACAATGAGGCTTAAAACAATTCAATCAACTAGTTGCATTCAACCATATGAGATATTTAACAATACATGCAACAATAGTGATATAAGCAATTGTGTCAAGATGAATATAAAGCAAATAAGAATTATGCAATTGACACAATATTTTTACCGAGGTCTCGGAGACTCGCCCGGTCTCCCCTACTCCTCGTTGAAGCGCTCTCTCGGAGCCTCGCTTCTATATCCACGAAGGATATCTCACTAGGGTTGCTCTTCTCCACACCGGATAGGCGAGCAGCACACCTTTCACAATCTTTTGCCGGCCTCTCCGACAAACTTCAATTGGAGAGATCTCGGCTCTCCTCCGGCACCGTCTAGGCGAAGGCGACCGCCAAGAGTAACAAGCCGGATGCGCTTTCACGTATCATCCTCAAATATCAATATCAATTCTATCAAATACCAATCTGTACCAATTTGATATCTATCTCTCCCCCTTTGTCAATTAACTCAACTGACTCTAATGTCTCCCAAATTCTCTCTAAATCTCTTCCCCTAAGGCTTTCTCTAAAGCTTATCTCTAAAATATTCTCTCTCAAATACTATCTCTCCCCTTTGTCATCAAGCACAAAAAGGAAGTATTGAGAACTTAAATTTGGAGAAACGATATTTTCTAGGGCATGAGATTTTATATGAAATGGTTTTTATGCAAAAGCATGATTTCAAGGAGGTTTGTTTCAAGGGATTTTGAAACCACATTCAAAATATGGAGAAGATATCAAAACAATCAACATACAATGAAGATATCGATGTCATTTATCTCTATGGCATTTGATCCATTTTCAATCATTCAAAGTCTTGATGCATTTAATAGTTTGATGTGAACATATCCGCTAGATGCATATTTTCCATATCATGATTGATCTCTAAATCTCTTTAAGCCACAAAGTCTCTTAGCCAATGATGTCGTATATCAATATACTCTAATCAAGAGTTTTGAATCAAATTGTTCACCATTTTTACGGCACTTTCAATATTTCATAAGTGGCATCAATTCGAAGGCAATTCTATAATCCAATGTTTTGTTTCATCCATAAGAATTTAAGTATAACAACCATCGGATGTACTCTTTTGATTTTTCTTGCAAATCATAGGATCCGAATTCAGATAATCAAGTAAATCCAAATAATCAAATAATCCGGATCCACTAAATGCACTATTCATACTCTTTGGATATCAAGGATCTACCTAGGATTGCATTTCAATTACCTAAGAATGCATTTCATGGCAATCATATGACATACCTTCGGAAGATCAATTTCTAGTACATTTGCAATCACTAAATATGATGACGGGTTAAAATGCGGTAAAAGGAAGCAAAACTATCAATCAAGGATCGATAGAGTTTAGAATTGACCGCTTTTTCGTGTTTGTCCATGTCGAGATGTTCATTAGTAGGCTTGAGAGTTGTAATAGCTTCATCATCTTGCATCTCGACGCTTTTGACCGATTGCTTCACATGCTTGAATTTACTCTTGAACATCGTGTTCTTGAGTTGCTTGATTTGTCGTGCATGGAAGTGACTTTGCTCTTGGATCATCTTGCTTTCCCTAAGTATCATCTTTGAAACAAGTTCTTGACAGAGGGATTCATTAGTGGCAATGATAATAATGTCATCAATATATTTGATTCACAAGAGAATATAATGTTTTGATTGAATGTTTGATGATGATTGCTTCAAACTTCTCATTTTGAAAATCATTTGATATAAGAGAGGATTTTGAGCTTTTAAAACCACTCAATTGGAAACAATAGATTCAATCCTCAAAATTCACTTCTTTTGGCATTTAACTCAAAAAGAACATACAAATGAAGGATATGCCAAACTAAGGTTTGTCGAAACATTTTTAGGTCACAAGGTGAGAGAAATGCATATGACCTAGTGAAAGTTCAAATTTTCACAAAAACACTCAAATCTCAAATTCATGCGAATCATGCTTCAAATTCATAAGAACCATATTTGTTTTGGATATGCAAAAACACAATCACAAGGCCTTTCCAAATTCCCATCATAGGAACAATGCCGAGTTGCAAATATAGGAAAAAAAAAAGGGAGCAAAGATGTAACCAAAACAGGAAAGGAGAAGAACCAGCTGAAACTTCTGAAATTTGTGATTTTTGCAATTTTGCTTCAACCATTGATTCAAGTTCCATAAGAGGTTTGAATATCATGACATGAACTTAGTTGAATATCAATTTAATGAATTTTATTTGAAGGAGATCATGAAATCAATTTTCGAAAAGTGAGTTTTGGGTAAAAGAGTAAAACAAAAATGATTTTCATGAAAAGCTTCAATTCTTGAAGAATCTCGGATTTTTCTGAAGTTTTGGACTTAGATGAGTTTGAAATACCATTTCAAACCAAGACATGGAAGAAAGTTTAGTCCAAATAGTCAAAATCACAAAAATGCACTTTTGGGTATTTTCGGGTCGATAGCCATTTTCGGGCGACCTAGGATATGTGATAATTTGAAAACCATAGGCCTTTTGAGAATAAGTTCAATATGAACTATCTTCGAGTGAGTGAGTTCTAAATGTTTCATGTAGAAAGCTTTTATCAAATCTCAACACATCTTGTTTTATGGAAATAAATCTTTTTAGGCCAAAACAAGATCCCGAAGACTCAATTTTGTCCAAATTTTGCATTTTAGCTCGAAACTCTTTTGTTTCACTTTCAAAACCTTTGAAATCATATTTGAAACATATTTATGAAGGTTTTGAAGTAATTTTGAATATTTTGAAAGTTTTGAGCTCTTTTTGCATTTTTGCTCATAAAAAACTCTTCTAATCAAAAGCATGCACTCTTTGATACATATGCACAATTAGGGTATGAAAGGATTCAATAACTTTGAATTTGCTCTCCCTAAATGTGTCAACCATGTTTTGTCATGAAAAATATGCAAGAGATGAAAATGATCCATTTGAAAATCAAGAGCTCAACAATAATCCAAAAGGACTCAAATCGAGAAGACATTCAAATAAGCACTAAAACACATGAAAAGTTTCATAGAGATAGAACACATCAACACAAGAACTTTCCATGAAGATCCAAGATTCAAATATTTTAGTCATTTGAAAGAATTGAGAGATTAACATCCAAATAGATTAAAATTTTCTTAAACATGTTGCTTCTTTATAATCATCAAAACATATGCAAACAAGTTCCAAAAATACCAAAATATATTTTGGAGATAGATAATGCAATGAGGAACAATATTGTCTTTTATAGTGAAGCCAAATTCTGATCCAACAAAGAGATATGAAAAAGACAAAATTTGATCAGATTAAAGATTCAGATTTCAGGTTTCAGGTTTCAGAAATTTATTTTACACTTTTAGCCACACCTGAAAATCTATGAAAATGACTTCCAATAATTTTGAAATAAATTGTCAAGAAAGACCAATCATAGAGGATAAAATGTCATATAGAAACATTCTTCAAATAGTCAACCAATAAAGAGATATGAAAAAGACAAATGTTGGTCAGGTTTAAAGTTTCACATTTCAGGTTTTCAGAGATTCATTTTACACTTTGAAACGCACCTGGAAATCTATGAAAATGACTTTCAATAATTTTGAAATAAATAATAAAGAAAGACCAATCATAGAGGATAAAATTTCATATAGAAACTTTCTTCAAATAGTCAAATAATAAAAAGATATGAAAAAGACAATTCAGCCCAAAACCACGAGAAAACTGAATTTTGCAGATTTCTTTTTCAATTTGTGAAAAGTGTCAATTTTGCTCAAATCAAGTCCAATTGGGATGAAAATTTGCAGGAATGAATTTCAATGCATCAAAAACATTTTCCAAAAAGAATTTTCCAAAAAGGAATTTTTAATTGAGAGTTATGGTCAAATGAACCTTGTGTTAAGCAAAAAGGTTGAAAATCGATAAACTTTTGCAAATTGAATTCAAATTTGATTTTCATTGGATTTTTGACATGAATGGGCTTACATGAGTTAAACATATCATTTTGAACCAACACTCGCAAATATGGACCATCAAAATAGCTAAACTCATGTTTCGCATATTTAGGGTATTTCGTGTCAATTCAAGTTTTTCGGTGAGATTCAAATACCCATAACTTTCAAATGAGAACTCTTTTGAGAAAGTTTTCAATTTCAAACTTCTTCGGATTAAGAGTATCTAGGAGTTTTGTAAAGCAAGTTTTTGCAAATTCCAAATAGATTGTGATTTGCGTTTGAAAACGATTTTGTTGAAAAACAAGATACTCGAAGATCCTTTTGAGGCTAATTTTCAATAGAAATATTTTTTAACATCATTTCTTCATCCAAAGCCTCTAAAAACCTTTTAAATGCGTTTTGAAGACCATTTAGATAGAAAATGACGATTTTGGGCCTTTTGAATGGAAATTTGCCATTTTGACCAAATGAGCTCATTTTAAAACTTATAATTGTAATTTTGAAATATTTCACATAAAGGGTTGTGATGAGCAACGGAAGCATTTTAAATTACAACCCTTAGAGATGCAACAATGTAAGATTTAAATTTTCATTCTTTTGCAAAATTTGCCATATGGATTAAAGCAACAAAGAATAAAGGAGAAGATGCAATGCAAATGTTTTTATTAAACACATCAAAAAGATTTAAGCTCTTTTTGGTACCCAAACCATACGAGGCCCTCTAGCCTTGTCGCATAGGTCTTGTGGTACCCAAATTGCTTTATCTTTAGGTTTTTGAAAATGACAATGAATAGGTTTTGCAATTAAACCCTTTTTAGAGCAAGAAATCAAATAAGAGCCAAAAGAACCAACTCTAAAAGGATTAGATACACACTCATACAAATATTGCCCTTTTAGATGACATGAGGTACGTGAAGGCTTTTTGAATGAAATGGCATTAATGTAATGAGTGTGATAAAGTATATAATGCCTCTTACTAGCTGAGTATGCATGATTTAATTTTCCCTTTCTAAATGATTTTTTATGATCTAAAGGGGGTTTAGTAAGCATGGCACTCCTCATATGACATCTAGTAAGGTTATTGCCCAATCTATTTACTATAGTCTTTAGTTCATCATTTTCAATTTTACGTTCTTGAGATGATTCCGTGTTAATACAAGACTTATGATAGGAACATGGCGGCATCTCATCACTAGTTGATGAACTAGAAGGCATAGCACAAAAATCACTAGATGAGCTAGGCATATCAAAAGTAGAACCACTAGTACTATCACCATGGCATAAAGATGTATCACTAGATGAATCATGGTATGAGTTACTAGTATCGTCCTTACAAGCATGTGAATCTATAAATGAATCATTTGACAACTTATCACATGAAGTACTAGTGTTCACAAAGCTAGCATTTGAATTTAACCATGAATTAACCAATGAATTATTGCTAGCATGTGAACTAGAAGTGTGTGACTCTAGAAATGGATCAATAGGGGAGTCACAAGAAACTCTAACATCTAATACACATGTTGAGCTAATAGAATTCTTGGCAAGCAAGGAGTCATAAGAATTTTTCAATTCTTGATGCTTCACTTTCAAAGATGAGTAATCATTCCTTAAAGTGCTAAGATTTTTAGTCATATTGCCAAGCAAGCCTTTTAACTCTATAATTATATCCACGAGCTCATTATTAGAGAGGTTAGAATTTGATACCGTCAAGTCGGATGCCGAATGGCATATAGAATTGTCCTGAGATGAAGATTCCGACTTTGATCCTTTCTTTCTACCTTTTCTTGAGCTCTTCTTGCTTGGTTTCGCCTTAGTCTTGCTAGGGCAAACCTCATCGTTTACGTCCTTGAGCTCGCTCGAAGATTCTTGATCCTCCGCATTTAAATCATTGTCCTCAATATGCTCGGAGGTGGAACACATGTCCTTTTCTTTGGACATTGCCTCATTTGACATAAGCATGTCAATGAGCTCGCTCGGTGTAGCGTTGGAAAGATCACCATTTTCAAGATCGGTGATGAAGTCTCCATAGCAACCCTCCGGCAACACTTGGAGCAATTTTCTGCAAATCTCTAGATCGGAAATATTAGCACCAAGGGCTTTGAGCTCATTTGTGATGTTGATCAAGCGATCATATATGGTGGAGAGTGTGTCATGCTCCAACATCACAAATGCCTCATAGTCCCGCAATAATATACGCATCTTAGCGTGCTCATAGCTAGATGTGCCGATAAATAATGACTCAAGAGTCAACCAAACTTCGTGAGCGGTCGAACAATCACTCACTAGTTCTAGCACATCATGGCTAAGAGAATCAAGAAGCACACTTTTAGCATTTGTATATAAAAGAAGAGTATGGTTATCCGAAGATAATGAGTTATCCATACCCTTTTGCACTAATCTCCATAATTTCAAATTTAATGCCTCAAGATGAGTACTCATCATGATTTTCCAACGTGTATAATTTGAGCCATCAAATTTAGGAGCAATCAATCCAAATTTCTCTAGCGAATTCATCCTTTCTCTCTAGCGGTTAAGCCGATAAATGAGAGACCTTGCTCTGATACCAATTGTAGGATCAAGGATGCCGACTAGAGGGGGGGTGATTAGGAGGCTTTTAAAATTTCTTTTCAATTAAGCAATTTTAAAGAATAATTGAGAGACCTAAATTATACAATGAGGCTTAAAACAATTCAATCAACTAGTTGCATTCAACCATATGAGATATTTAACAATACATGCAACAATAGTGATATAAGCAATTGTGTCAAGATGAATTAAAGCAAATAAGAATTATGCAATTGACACAATATTTTTACCAAGGTCTCGGAGACTCACCCGGTCTCCCCTACTCCTCGTTGAAGCGCTCTCTCGGAGCCTTGCTTCTATATCCACGAAGGATATCTCACTAGGGTTGCTCTTCTCCACACCGGATAGGCGAGCACCACACCTTTCACAATCTTTTGCCGGCCTCTCCGACAAACTTCAATTGGAGAGATCTCGGCTCTCCTCCGGCACCGTCTAGGCGAAGGCGATCGCCAAGAGTAACAAGCCGGATGCGCTTTCACTTGAATCAACCAAGTGCTAGAAGCTCAATGATGCAAATGAGATGCTCAACACTCTAGCACTAGCAATCTAATGGAGATGAAGTGCACTAAACACTCACACAATCTCCCTCAAGCTCTCTCTCAAATCTACTCAAGATTTGGGCTCAATTCTAGCCTCTAAATGCAATAACTCAAATGCAAATCAATTGGCTAGGTTTTCAGCTGAAGAATGAACTCTTTGAGCACCCAAAAATGAAGCCAAACACGAAGTATTTATAGCCTCAACGAAAAACTAGCCGTTTGCAAGAAACCGGGCCAAAAGTTGTACAGGCCGGACATTGTCCGGTCACTTCAGACACTGTCCGGCCAGTACAAAAATTTCAGCCGTTGCAAACGTGTCAGTGACCGTTGGGCGAAATTTGTGAAGGCCGGACGGATACCATTTGTCCGGACAAAACGTCCGGACAGATGGATATGCCTCTGTTAACTCTCGGCTCAAAAAAACTTGTACAGGCCGGACAATGTCCGGTCACTTCAGACACTGTCCGGCCACTTCGGACAGATAGCCCCGGACGGATGCATTTGTCCGTTTCATTTCTCGGCTCAAAAAATTTGTACAGGCCGGACAATGTCCGGTCACTTCAGACACTGTCCGGCCACTTCGGACAGATAGCCCCGGACGGATGCATTTGTCCGGCCACTGCACACTGACAGTAAAGCATGCATAACTTTTGATCCAGAGATCCGATTGAGGTGATTTTTGGCTTGTTACAAAGATAACTCAGAGCTCTACAATTTTGTACACAGGAGAAAGACCTAAAAATGTCTAGAAACTTCTAGAAAACTCAGAAACTTTCCTGCTGTCAAAATGTTCAAGCCAAAATCATCTCAAATGCAATTTTAAAGTATTTGCACATACGGATTTGCCGTTTTCTCGCGGATGTGATTTGTGTCACTTAGCAACGACCACGACCACACAGGTCTTGTTGGGGGAAATCTCCACGCGGTCAAGTCCAGGTAAGTTCATGATTGCCCAGGGACAGTGGCCTCCGGTGCCTGCCCCGGGTGCCGCCTTTTAGGCTCCCGGGACCGTGCCCCCCGGCCATGTCCCGGGCGCCGCCATTTGGCCCGGGGACAGTGGCCGCCGGTGCCTGCCCCGGGCGCCGCCATTTGGCCCCCGGGACCGTGCCCCCCGGGCATGTCCCGGGCGCCGCCATTTGGGCCCCGGGACCGTGCCCCCCGGGCATGTCCCGGGCGCCGCCATTTGGCTCGGGGACAGTGGCCGCCGGTGCCTGCCCCGGGCGCCGCCATTTGGGCCCCGGGACCGTGCCCCCCTTGCATGTCCCGGGCGCCGCCATTTGGCCCGGGGACAGTGGCCGCCGGTGCCTGCCCCGGGCGCCGCCATTTGGCCCCCGGGACCGTGCCCCCCGGGCATGTCCCGGGCGCCGCCATTTCGCCCGGGGACAGCGGCCGCCGGTGCCTGCCCCGGGCGCCGCCATTTGGCCCGGAGACAGTGGCCGCCGGTGGCTGCCCCGGGCGCCGCCATGTGGCCCCCGGGACCGTGCCCCCCGGGCATGTCCCGGGCGCCGCCATTTGGCCCGGGGACAGTGGCCGCCGGTGCCTGCCCCGGGCGCCGCCATCTGGCCCCCGGGACCGTGCCCCCCGGGCATGTCCCGGGCGCTGCCATTTGGCCCCCGGGACCGTGCCCCCCGGGCATGTCCCGGGCGCCGCCATTTGGCCCGGGGACAGTGGCCGCCGGTGCCTGCCCCGGGCGCCGCCATTTGGCCCCCAGGACCGTGCCCCCCGGGCATGTCCCGGGCGCCGCCATTTGGCCCGGGGACAGTGGCCTCCGGTGCCTGCCCCGAGCGTCGCCATTTGGCCCCCGGGACCGTGCTCTCCGGGCATGTCCCGGGCGTCATCGCCCTCCTAAAAGGTAAAACCCCTGTTTGTTTATCACGTGCAGGTCACGCGAGGGACGCCTCGGGAATCAGCGACCACCTGTCAAGCATCCAAGACATTTGACCAGGAGAAGGACTGTCACGTCTGCCACGACAGTGACATCACCTGTGAGGAGCCCAGCTCGGTGCAGCTGGTCCCCTAACCACTTGACTTCCCAGGATGAGTCAATCACAAGATCACATTGTAGCAGCAAAATAGTACAATAGTCATAAATGTATGGCCATCAGGCCTTAGTACAAAACGAGGTACAGTGCCTTACAAGGCACAAGGGTTTAACAAATAATACATCTAGTCGGCGGAAGCTAGGCCCAAAAGCAATCCACAGGAAACAGAGGTTGACAGCAAGACAGCACCACATCAGGGCTCCGGAGGAAACTGCTCATCATCTCCTGGGTCCGCAGCATCTTCAGGGTATCCTCCAAGGTCGTAGAACGCTCCATCTATTGACGAGTTGTTGCAAGGGTGAGTACTTACGTACTCAGCAAGTCATAGGGAAGGTAGAGATACATATATATATATATATATATGTGACATGAGCCTATGCTATTGGGGAAAGAGCGAAAGGTTTTTCAAAATACATTTCTTTCTCTTTTCTTATTCAGATCCCGATCATACCCATGGCAGTAAATAAATCATATTGATGGTGATACATATATCCCATATCCAAGGTGATATATCCTCATATCACACTACTCTTATTCAAGTCTTTCAATCATATATTCTTAGCAGTATTTCATAACTTAGGGCATAAACCACATGCCTCTTAATTATCATATGCTGGCTAGATTATGGTATTACCGCGACACGTCAACACATGACAGTCCACGGCAACGCCCCTTATCATGACAACACATGCCACTTGGGTAATCTTGAGCTAACAAATTTTAGTTTATAAAACAATACTTGTGTCACACCCCATGGATTTAATCCACCGCGGCATACTCCTAAAACTCGGGAGCACGAAGTATTCGAATACATTTTTAAACTCTGCAGAGATGTACCTCTTTTTAAATCCACTTTTTCACTCGACTTCCAAGTCGGGCCAACTCCATGCGACTTATACACATGTGACAAGGCCGAGATCACACAACGTTTTTGCAGTCTAGTATTAACAGTATCCCTGCCCGGTAAATGGACAATACCGTCCCAAGTACCGTTGTGGGTCCTCCCCACTGCCTTACTTCCTAGCCTGGGTCTATGTTCCCGCAGGACACATAACCTCTTTTGATTACAGTCGCGCACGACTTAATCTGGCGTAGGGCGTCTTCCTTCTTTACACCTTATCCTCTCATAATTTTTCTGATCTCACATCACTCATGGACGAACTGCGTCCCACCAGTTTCCACGCGAGAAACTGGATCGACAAGCCATGCAGGGAACTGATAATACTAAGAAAGCTACTAGGTTGCGCCTGTCCCATACCAGGTAAGTGGTTGGTACGTTTTTCACGCCACTAGACGCATAACACAAGGTTCTAGTCCTTACATGCCAGTGACCAGATCATTCCACAACCATGCACCTTCAGTGCCTGCACATTCAGTGCAGCCAAGCACCTCCAGTGCTACCACCATACCATACCAAAATACTGGTCACGGCTAGGGGCTCTATTTCATGAATATAAATGTACATGTTTATACTTTTATTAGTTCGTGGCTTGCTATCTTATCAAGTTCACATTTCTCAAGTATTCAATCTACCACTGCCATGATATCATTGATCTTAACACATGCAATATTAACGAGATATCTACTCATGGAATAGCATAGCAATTCATAAAATATGGGTTTCAATATGATCAAAGTATGACTTGCCTTCCGCGTCGTAAGTATCAGCAGTCGATGACGGTTCAGCGACCAGATCTTCAACCCCGGACTCTTGCTCTAAACAAGATCAAACAAGCAAACAGGCATTACAATCAATCCTATTCTTACTAATTCACTACATGCAAAGATGCAAGGAGAAAATACTCTGGTGATACAAGGTTCGAAAGCGATGTGGTTTTAATTATGGAAACCAGGGTTAAAGTTAGCTGTTAAGGTTTACAAGGTTCCAAAATATCAGGGTAATATCAAGGTGGTGACTGGTTCGCCCAAAAACAGCGAACGTCTTTAGGTTGGCATTCGGTTCGAGGCATCGACATAAGGTCGATGGGTGATAGAGGGCTCAACTCAAGTTGTGACAGTAGAGAAAAGTGTAGATCACAACATCAGGAGTCTAAGGGACAAAGTTATTTTCAAATTGCATGGCTGGAAGTGGGTGAAAAGGCTCAATGCCACTGGCTGACATAGTCTGGCATAGGGTTGACACGGCCAGAAACTAGGGTTAGCCATATCTTTTGACTCAGGGCTCCAAATGATGCACCACTTTGTCTGGTGGTTAGGCATTTGTAACAGGAACAAATGTCTCAACAGGACCTAGGGCAGGAGATGGCCGGAAAGTGATGAAAACCGGCGAGGAAGTTGGCTGGCCTGGAGCACATGTAGTGTGAACAGTACAGCAAACTAGGGCATAGCTATATCTCACAATCTAGGCCGAATTAGAAGTCGTGATAGAAGACAAAGTTGCTCAGAATGGTCCAAAACATCTAGATGGCAAGGTTTCTTTGGTTGGATTGGCTGGATTTAGGAGATATTGGCCGGAGAAAAGACTAACTCAAACCTGATTTGGGCATTTCTGATCTAGGGCAAATAAACTTAATTCCTTGCTTGAGGAGGGTCTCTGGGGCATAAGAGTGCTACTGGTGAAGTTAGATTGACTAGAGATGCACTAGAAAAGCTTAAACAGCAAGCTCAGTTCACAAGCAAAGTTCCAATTTGGGGTTTTTCATATTTTAGCAAATTCTTCGATTCTGGTTGCTTAGAGATGCTTAGATAAGTTCACTAATCAATATTGATCACAGGCTCGAGAGCTAAATCGCTCTAGATAGAGTTTAATTGCTCGTTGGAGCTGCTGGAGAGAAATGGAAATTGCTGGCGACTGGAGAGGTTTGAAGTCAATTACATGCTCGAGTATGATGAGGGAGGTAAGAGGAGCTTACTGGAGTAGCTGGAATCGAGGAGGAAGCAGTGTAGAGGCTTGGCACCGTGAGCCTCTTCTCGAGCTCGCCGAAGAAGACGAAGACAACGGCGTAGTTGGGGATTTCGGGTGGTTCTGGTGTGAGTGCCTT
Source organism: Pharus latifolius (assembly GCA_019359835.1). Classification (NCBI taxonomy): domain Eukaryota; kingdom Viridiplantae; phylum Streptophyta; class Magnoliopsida; order Poales; family Poaceae; genus Pharus; species Pharus latifolius. Next base: position 11,270,721 of record CM033327.1, on the reverse strand, counting down.
CGTGCTGGGCTGGGGCGGCTTTTATAGGCACAGCGAGGGGCTTGCAACGGCGGGAATTGCACGGGGAAGTGAGGCTCGAATCGATGGCGAGTTGACCGGTCGGGCGGGACAGCAGCGAAGCGACGTGCTCCAGCGGCCGTGTCGGCTTTGCAGGCTGGCGTGCGCTGTCCCGGGTGATGCAACGGCGAACTGACGGGCTCCTCCGGCATGCTTGCAACGTGGCACTGTGCTTCTGCAGTGGCTGCAGCGATGGCGTGTGCGCGCGGGCAAAATTGGAGATGCTGGTGCGGCCGCGGTGGCTCCACGGTGGCGAACGACGTGCGCACACGTGGCAGGAACGCGGTGGCAGGGGTGGCGACCACGGGGCTTCACCGGCGACGAAGTTCCTGGCATGGCAGCGCGGTGGTCGCGGTCGTGCACAGCTGCTGGTCGTGCACAGCGTCTCTGGTCGAACCAGGGACCAATTTGCAAGGATTCTTATTTGAAATCTGGACTGATTTGTAATTTCTGTCTTAGAGATGGTTAATTTGAGATTTGATTTCATGGCTGAGTATAACATTTCTATTAGTACTCATTCAACTCAAATTTAGAGAAAATTTGATAAGATTTGAGGGATTTCACCTATTTTCGAAAATAGGGTAAAATTAGGGTAAAATAAATCTGGATTTTGTCGATTTCGAATTCTGATGATTGGAGAGAGATTTTGAAGTCTGGTCAAAAGGGAGATCTGTATCAAATAGTATTTGGAAGGTGTTTCCTGAAGAAATTCTGGAGTTGGAATTGATTTGCAGATTTTAGCCTTTTCAGGCTTCCAGGTAAACAGAAAAGGACTTACTCGCAGTCAAATTTGTACTAAACTGCGAAAAGTGTTTAGATGAATCAATCTGGCTCCCAACTTTTTGAAGTGAGTTGAGGATGAACCTAGGAACATATTCCAGGGGTTACTTGAGTCTGAATAGGGTTAAATCAGAATAATTCAATCATCTGGAAACTGGGGTACTTAGGGTAAATCTGAATTTTCCTGTTTTCGAAAACAGAGAGAGGCTTAGGTACTGAGAGTTAGGGTCAGAATTTGATCTGGCTCCTGAAGACTTTTATCTTCAGGGTAACTGGTAGGTTAAATCTGGATGGTCAGATCTTGATCTGGATCTAGGGAATAGATTTGGAGATTTTTAGGGTTTGGGAGAGATTAGAGTTCAGCTGATCTGGCTACTACTACAGGGATACATGCATGCAGGATTTTCATGCAAAACTTTTCACTCCCAAAACTAGGGTGTTACAAGGACGGTCCTACCCTTCAATCCGACGGTGGCTTCCGGGGTAGTTTAGGTTTTTTGCTTTTTTTTGGGGCTATAAATAGCCCTTGTACCCCTCTGTTGTAAGGGATCAGTTCGTTATTATTGGAATAGCTAATCTCACAGACGTGCTCCGGAAGCCTCTCCCCCGGAGAGAGCCTCCCCAGCCGACTCCAGTCGGGAGCACGTCGACAGGACTAGGGCCCCCACTGGGACCCGAACCTGTATAAATCCTCGTGTCTTTTCTTGTGTTTGTCCGGCGGGGGAGGACTGGTCGCCCGGTCAACCCGCGCTGCGTAATCTCCGCTAGGATCGTCTTCAAAACCTGCCGGGGGATTCTTAATACCACGACAGTTGGCGCCGTCCGTGGGGACCCGTGACGAATCGCCATGGCTCCTCCGAGAACAAGGGCCCGCGCCCTTCCCGGTGACGCCGGTCCCGGTGACCTGGCGCCACCCGTCCGGGACGCTGCTGTTCCGGCGCTTCCGTCCGGAGGCGACCATTCCCAGGTACCGCCTCCCACCTTTCCTCTCAATCTAGGTGCCTCCACCTCCGGGTCGCTCCCGGCGGCCGCGGGGACCTCGGCCGGGACGAGTTTCCCCCCGACGGCTCCCCCGGCTCCCCGGGATGCCCTGCTGGAGGCTCTCGTAGAGGGCCAGCTCCGCGCCCAGCGCTCTATGGACGAACTCCTTAGTGTGTTGGCGCGGCCCTCGGCCCCCACATTTCCGCCGCACCCGTATCCGGGGATCATGCCCCCGTTTATGGGATACCCAGCGGCCCCTCCGGCGTCAGGGGGGCTGTCTACCCCGTATGATCCCGCTGGGGGGTTCCCTCCCCCCGCGGGATATACTTCTGGACACTTCTCGGCACCCGGGCCTGTCCCGGTGCCGGGAGGCTATTTCATGCCTGGGCCATTCGTGGCACCAGGGGGGTACCCCGTCCCCGGCCCGCTTCGGAGGCTGGGGGGTCATTTCATGCCGGGGGTTATTCCTACGCCGGGAGCCAGTCCCGCCCCTCGTGTTGCGTTTACCGCAACGGGGCCGGTCGACAGAGCAGCTCCCGTGCCTCAGGGAATTTCCCCCCGCATTGGCTCCCCAACCCCGGACGTCGCCGAGGGGGCTCACCCCCCACTGGCTCCGGATGTCACAGGGGCTTCCCCCTTTCCGGTCCCGGTCGTTGCCGCAGGGGCCCCCTCTTCGGATCCAAACGCCGCCCCGGGCGCCCCCTCCCCGGTTCCGGATGGTGCAGGGGCTCCCCCCTTTCCGGTCCCGGGGGCCGCCGCAGGGGGCTCCCCCCAGCAGGCCCCGGTAGCTTCCGGGCCGGCTGCTACAGTGCAGGAGCTCCCTCCCCCGGCGAAGCAGGTCCGCTTCTCCCGGGGGGAGGTCGAGCGAATGCATTCTCCCAGCCGCGGGGAAGAGCTCCCCCCCGGTCGTTGTCGCAGGGAGCCTCGCCCTCGCACCGGTCGGGGGAAGAGACCCGCCGAAGAACCATCCTCCCCGGAGGGAAGCCCGGACGTCTAGGAAATCAGTCCCGGCCCGGAAGAGAAGCGCCGCCACCACCACTCTGGCGGCCCTCTTGGGCCGCTACCTGACTCGGATAACGAGGGGGCGTCCCCCGTTAAAGAAGACAGTGACTGGGGCTCCCCCCGGGAAGTGCAGGGGGCGAACCAACCTCTGTGTCGAAGACTCCGCAGCATCCGATGGCCGCGGCCCTACCGTCCCCCGCACATCGAACATTATAATGGCGAAGCGGACCCTTACGAGTTCGTGCAGATCTACTCCACAGCCATCTCCGCGGCGGGGGGGGACGAGAGCGTCCAATGCAACGTCTTCCCCCTCTACCTCACCGGCACTACCCGCTCCTGGTTTTATAATCTGAAAGCGGGCTCCATCAAGTCTTTCTCGCAGCTGAAGCGGGAGTTCTGCGCCAACTTTCAGGGAAATTACGTACGTCCCCTGGATTCTTCACAGCTATACACGGTGCGCCAGAGGACCGGGGAGACCATTAGAAGCTTCTTCAAGCGCTTTGCCCAAGTAAAGAGCAAAGTGGCCTACGTCCCGGACTCCGCAGTGATCGAAGCCTGCAAAAGCGGGATCCTCCCGGGGGAACTCCACCGAAGACTCTCTCGAAGCTGCCCCTCTTCCGCCGACGAGCTCTTTAACGTACTCAAAAAGTACGCTCGCGCGGAGGAAGACGACATCTGGAAGAAGACCCAGGGGGCTCCTGCCCTCGCCGAGCGGGGGGCCCGGGATCCCCCCAGGCACCCCAGGCAGGGGGGCCGTAGCGAACCACGGCCTCGGGACACTTTTGTCCTCGAGGGCGGAGGCGGCCCGCGCGACCCCCCGAAGGGCAACCGCCCCTTTCCCAAGCCGAGAGGCCATGGGGGAGGACAGTCTTCGCGCGGCCACGAAGGCCCCGCGGGGAGAAGCCGGGAAGGACCGTGGTGCAGCTTCCACGGGTCCAGTACCCACGCCACCCGAGATTGCCACCAGCTGCTGCAGCACTTCGCGGCGTTCCTCGACCAGCGCGGGCAGGGGGGGGACTCCGGCCTCCTTGCCCCCTCGGCCAGCTGTTCCGGCCCTTCCCGCTCCCGCGGGGGGGGCAGCAGGTGCAGGAGGGGGTGCCTTCAGACGCTCTCCCCTTCCAAACTTCTCAGCGCCGCATCAACATCATCGTAGGGGGGTCCGCCTCCGGGCGGGATTCCAAGCGCCAGCGCAAGGAGTACGCGCGAGAAGTTAAGGTAGTGGGGGTGCTACACGCGTCCGTGCTGCCCAAGTGGTCGGACGTCCCCCTCACCTTTACGGCGGAAGACGCGCCAGGGGTTCGCTTCCCCCATGACGACGCGCTCATTGTCTCCGCGACAATCTACAACTGCCACTTGGCCCGCATCCTCGTGGACGGCGGAAGCTCCGCCGACATCCTGTTCCTCAAAACCTTCAAGGAAATGCAGGTGGACGAAAAGCTCCTGCAACCAGCGGCAGGGCCTCTGCAAGGGTTTGTCCCGGGGAAGGCGATCCACCCCGTGGGCAAGGTAGATCTCCCGATCACCTTCGGCACCCCGGAGAACTACCGGACCGAGCTAGTCCGCTTCGACGTAGTGGACCTCCCCTCCTCCTACAATGTGATTATGGGGAGGACTACGATCAATCGGCTGGGGGCTGCCACCCACCAAAACTACCTGTGCATGAAGATCCCCGGGCCGCATGGCGTGATCAACGTCCGGGGGGATCAAGACATGGCCCGTGCTCTATACGAGCGAGCTGCTGCCACAATAGGAAGCGTCAACCTGATCAAGGCACCCGGGGGGGAGGCTCCCCCCCCGGACGTAGACGTCGCTGCGCCATCCCCTGGGAGGCCCCTCCTCAAGCCGCGTCCGGAAGGGGGCCTCTGGAAGGTCCCGCTGTCCCCGGGCAGCAGGGACAAAACTGTCCAAATCGGGGCAGAGCTCCCCCAAGACCATGCAACGCAACTCGCAGCCTTTCTGCGTGAAAACTCCGATGTTTTTGCGTGGAAGCCTTCGGACATGCGGGGCGTCGCCCGGGAGGTTATTGAACACAAGCTCGCGGTAACCCCCGGTCACCCCCCTATCAAGCAGAAGTTGAGGAAGCTCTCCCTCGAACGTCAAGAAGCCATCAAGACGGAGATAGCCCGGCTCCAAGAGGCGGGGTTCATCCGGGAAGTCTTGCACCCTGAGTGGCTCGCAAACCCCGTCCTCGTCAAGAAATCAAGTGGCAAGTGGCGCATGTGCGTGGACTTCACCGACCTTAACCGCGCTTGCCCCAAAGACAACTTCCCGCTCCCGCGGATCGACCAGCTCGTTGACTCCACCGCGGGGTGTGAGCTGATGAGCTTCCTAGACGCCTACTCGGGATACCATCAAGTCCGGATGGCGGAGGGGGACGAGGAAAAGACGAGTTTTATAACTCCCCTCGGAACCTTCTGCTACCCTCATATGCCCTTCGGGCTCAAGAATGCGGGAGCCACCTTCCAGCGCCTGATGACGCTGGTCTTCAAAGACCAAGTCGGCCGCAACGTCGAAGTCTACGTAGACGACGCGGTCGTCAAGAGCCCCCGTGCAGCCTCCCACATCGACGACCTCGCAGAGACCTTCCGCAACCTCCGCGCGTTCGGGTTCAAGCTCAACCCGGAGAAGTGCGCCTTCGGGGTGCGCGGGGGGAAGCTCCTGGGTTTCCTCGTGTCCCAGCGGGGCATTGAGGCAAACCCCGAGAAGATGCAGGCCTTCCTAGACATGCCCCCGCCGCGCTCCGTCAAAGATGTCCAGCGGCTTTCCGGCCGCCTGGCCGCGCTCAGCCGCTTCGTCTCCCGTTCGGGGGAGCGGGGCCTCCAGTTCTTCAAGATCCTTCGAGGGCTTGGGGGGTTCCGCTGGACCCCCGAGGCCCAGGGAGCCTTCAACGACCTCAAGAAGTACCTCTCGAGCCCTCCAATGCTCGTGAGTCCGTCTCCGGAAGAGCCCTTGCTCCTCTACCTCGCCGCAACCCCCGTCGCCGTCAGCGCAGTTTTGGTGAAGGAGCAAGGGGGGCAGCAACGTCCCGTGTACTATGTCAGTGAAGCCCTCCAAGGGGCCAAGACTCGGTACACGGAGATGGAGAAGATTTGCTACGCTCTCCTCATGGCGTCCCGGAAGCTCCGGCACTACTTCCTGGGGCACGCCATCACCGTCCCGTCGTCCCTCCCCCTGGGGGAGGTACTGCGGAATAAAGAAGCCACCGGCCAGATTGGGAAGTGGGGGGCCGAGCTTGCCCCTTTCTCCCTGTCCCTTACCGGCCGCTCCGCAATCAAGTCGCAGGTCCTCGCCGACTTCATCGCAGAATGGACTCCCGCCTCTGGGTCTGGGGACGAAGATCCTGTGCCGCCCCGACGCAGTGACCATTGGACCCTGCTGTTTGATGGGTCGCTATGTCTCGCTGGGGCTGGCGCGGGGGTAGTCCTCCGGAGCCCCGAGGGGAAGGAGCTCGAGTACGCCGAGCGGCTCGAGTTCCCCGCAACCAACAACGTCGCCGAATACGAGGCTCTGCTCCTCGGGATGCGCCTTGCGCGCTCCCTGGGGATCCGGCGCCTACTAGTGAAGGGAGACTCTCAGCTCGTTGTCTGCCAAATGGACAAATCTTACCTGTGCCATGACGCAAATTTAAGTCTTTACTTGCAGGAAGTACGAAAGATGGAGAAACACTTCGACGGCCTTGAGGCCCGGCATATCCTGCGAAGGGAGAATGACCGGGTTGATGCTTTGGCCCGGGCGGCAAGCGCCCGGGAAACGCTCCCCAAGGGGGCCTTCTTGGAAACAATCACGAAGCCCTCGGTGGCCTCCCCGGACGCAGGCCCCGAGCCTCCGGTCCCGGAGGTTGCCGAGATCGTCCGACCGTCGTCATGGATGGATCCCCTCATCTCCTTCATCAAGGGGGAGGGGGGCCCTCCCAACGAAACCGAGGTTAAGCGGCTCCGGGCCAAAGCCCGGGCATATCTCCTGCTGGAGGGAAGGCTCTACAAGCGGGGGGCTTCAGCCCTCCTGCGCTGCCTCCCCCGGTCGGAGGGACTTCAACTCCTGGAAGACATTCACGCGGGGAGCTGTGGTTCTCACCTAGCCCCGCGTGCCATCGCCGCCAAGGCCCTTCGGCAGGGCTTCTACTGGCCTACAGTCATGCGCGACGCGCGAGACCTTGTCTCCGCGTGCGAAGCATGCCAGAAGATGGCCAAGGGCTCGAATCTCCCCCCTGTAGCGCTGCGGACTATCCCCATCACTTGGCCCTTCGTGCGCTGGGGGATGGACCTCCTAGGGCCCTTCCCCCCAGCGCCCGGAGGATACAAGTATGCGGTAGTCGCGGTCGACTACTTTACAAAGTGGGTTGAGGCGGAGCCCTTGGCTAGCATAACCTCCCGGGCCGTCCAGCGGTTTTTCTGGAAAAACGTCGTTTGTCGTTTTGGTGTCCCCCGGGAAATCACTGTGGACAACGGGACCCAATTCGACTCGGCTTATTTCCGGGAATTCTGCGAAGGCCTGGGGGTCGTCATCCACTTCGCCTCAGTGGCCCATCCCCAAAGCAACGGGGCCGTCGAGAGGGTGAATAGCGTAATCCTACAGGGGCTACGCCGAAGACTCGAACAAACCGCTTCCAAGCGGGGCGCGTGGGCAGAGGAGCTCCCTAGCATCCTCTGCTCGATGCGCACGACCCCGTCCCGGGCCACAGGGCGTGCTCCCTTCTCCCTAGTCTACGGGGCGGAGGCAGTCCTCCCCTCGGCGATCGGCTTCCGGTCGCTGCGGGTCGAGCTCCTGAACGGAGCCACGACCGCAGCCTACCAGGCCAACGAAGACAACCGGCGGCTGGAAATCGACCTCGTGGAGGAGGAACGCGACCGAGCGCTCCTCCGCCACGCCTTCTACGAGCGCGAAATGTCGCGCGCATACAACCAGCGCGTGCGCGAAAGAGCTTTTCGCCTTGGGGACCTCGTCCTCAAGCGCGTCACGGACCCCCAAGCCCAGGGAAAACTCTCCCCCAAGTGGGAGGGCCCCTACAGGATCTCCACTGTCCTAGGCTCGGGGGCCTACAAGCTCTCCAACCTTAAAGAGCAGGAGCTGAAGCACACCTGGAACTTGCGTTTACTTCGCAAGTTCTACGTCTAGCCTTACGGGCCTGTCCCCTCCCCCGGAGCGGTCACGCCGGAGGGGGAGGAGGGACACTGTAGCTTCCCTTTTTTCCCCCTTTGCGGCTTCGCAGAGGGGGCTTTGTATATTTTGTTAATAAATGCATAGCCTTTGTTCTTCAACTGTCTCACTGCAGGTTGTTCTTGTTTACCGCCCCTAGTGGTGATGCCCTCCCCGCGAGGACGCCCTCCCCGTGAGGATGCCTTCCCCGTGAAGATGCCCTCCCCGTGAGGAAGCCCTCCCCGCGAGGATGCCCTCTCCGTGAGGAAGTGGGCCCTGCCCCAGCAAGTCCCTCCTGAAGGGTGGCTTACGAACAGCCCTCGTGGACTGAGGGTGTAAGCGGCAACCCGGCCCCCAGCGGCCGCGGTAACGAGCAACTTTGGGAGATTAGTCCCCGACCCAAACACTCAAGACCCGTCTTCAGGCACTTCCTCCTCCGGGAGTAGACGCTCTCCTCAGCGGGACGTCTAATGGCTTTCTGGATTTTCTTCCTCCTCCGAGAGTCGACGTTATTCCTGGCTCCCCGTTCTCACGGCGACCGGAAGATCAGCCCCTTGCGGCTTGATTGGATCTATCTTCCTCCTTCGGGAGTCGACGTTATTCCCGGCTCCCCGTTCTCACGGCGACCGGAAGATCAGCCCCTTGCGGCTTGATTGGATCTATCTTCCTCCTCCGGGAGTCGACGTTATTCCCGGCTCCCCGTTCTCACGGCGACCGGATAATTATCTCTCGAATACCTTATTTCTGGCTCCCCGTTCTCACGGCGACCGGACAATTGCTTTACGAAGATATGGGTTTCTCAGATATATTTTCCCCCGGAAACACTATTCCCGGTTCCCCGTTCTCACGGCGACCGGACGAAGTCTCCCGGGAAGCTCCCCTCCGGAGGTCTTACTGGCTTTTCATGAGCCCCTTCCGCGCCTTGTTCCCAGTTTCCCGCTCTGCCGGTGGCCGGATGAACCTCTCCCGGTGCCCCCGGGCACCCCGGAAGGTCCCTCCCTCGGAAATCCTGTTTTTACAATTTTCTAACTTAGAAAATATTTCTACAGGTTATGCTCCCCCCGGGGACCCTGTTACCCCCACAGCACGCGGAGGCCTCCTCCCGCCCGCTGTGGGCGGGGGGGGACAGGGGGGCCCCCGGGTCACCCACGAAGAAACTTAGCTCATCCTTGTTAAGATGAGTCGTCCAGACCATCCAAGAAGAAGAAAATAAAGAGGCAATAAAAGGAAACAATGCGCTTTATTGATCAACAAACCCGGAGGACATCTTCCCCCTCCGGTGGGTTTCGGAAATGATACAACCCGGGTCCTAACCCGGGGGATTTTCTACGAGCCTAAGGCCCCTACGCCTATAGCTCCCGGAGGCGCTCCCTCAGCTCCCGGGAAAGGTCCCGGTACAGCGCCCGGACGCGACGCTGAGAATCCCGAAGTACGTCTTCGGGCCAAAACTCGTACCCAGCCGGCGGAAGTATCCGGAGGGGAGGTATCATCTGGGCCTTCGGGCGCGGGGGAGTTAATTCAGCACGGCTGTTGTCAAAATTATCCAAGTGCCACTCCGGGCGCCACCTCAACCGGACAGGCTCCCGGGCAGTACCCCCGTCGCGCTCCCCGGAGACAAGGCTCAACAAAATCAAAGCCGCTTGGGCGTCCCCCGGAGAGCCTCTCCCGGACCGTTGCCCGGGAGTAACCCCCCGGGAACCCTGGTAACATTTCATTGCAAAGACTTAGAAAAATTTCAAATATATTTCATTGCAAAATGTTTTTGTACAAGTGCCCGGGGCTTCTCCTAAGAAGCTACCGGAATCAAAATGTCTAACAAAATAAAAAGAGGTCCTAGCTAAAGACCAGGGGGAGGCTCATACTTTAGCATTGGGGTCCTCCCCCCGGGGAGCTTCTTCCGTGGCCGGGGCAGGGGCATCCACGGCCGGAGGCGCCGGTGTCGGGAACCTCGTCCGGATGATCCGGTCGTAGAACCCCTCCGCCAGCAGCTCCACCTCCCGGCGCGTTGGCTCGAAGGCCTCCGGGAAGCTTCGGGGGATGCGCCCCCCGATCGCCCGGGCGCCGACCCCACGGTAGTCAACGAGCCTCGCGGCGACCGCGATGACGGGGATCGCCCGGCCCCGTGCCCGGACGTCCGCAGCCTCCGGGATCGCGGAGACTTGTGCGTTAAGAAAACGCACAGCCTCCGCGAGGGTCGCTGGGGGTACCTCGGGGCCGCTCCCGGAGCCCAGGCTAACGCCAAGGCTTTCCAAGGTTGAGCGGACGGAGCGGCCCGCGTCCGCCAGCGCCCGGACGCTGGAGCTCTCGAGCTCCCTGAGCGTCTTCTCCCGCACCTTGGCCTCCTCTCGGAGGCGGATGTAGGCGCCCTCCGAAAGGTGCACCTGCGCCCGGGCCCAGGACAGCTCATCAAGAGCTTCGTCCCGCTCCCGGAGGGCCGCCTCCCGCTGCTCCACACAGGCCGCGGCCCGGCTCTCCGCCTCCTTGAGCAGCCGGGTGACCCGCTGCTCAAGGCCCCAGGTAATAGTCGCTACCTACAAAATACATAAAGAGTTAGAAAATTCTCAAGTGCAGGAAAAAAGCCGAGGTGTTGAGAGCTCGGGTTACCTGGGCTCCGAGGGACTCGAGCCCCTCAAAACGCTCGTGGAGCATTCCTCCTGCTACGAAGGCCTGCACCTTCCGGTTGTGCAGGCCCTCCGCGTAGCGGGCCACCTCCCCCGCGGGAAGTAGGGAGGTATCTAGCCCGGCCCTCCTGTCGCGGCCTGGAGAGGGCCCCCGGACCTCGGAATCCGGGAGCACGGCCGGCGTCGCCGGCGTCTTTGTCGACGAAGTTTCCTCCGAAGACGAAGACGAAGAGCGGGCGGGGTTCTCCGCCCGGGGGGGATCATTGGGCCTTTCCCCGCCCCAGGCCGGAGGGCCCTCGGAGCCTCTTGCTCCAGGGGGACCTCGAAGACTGAGGGGCTTCCCCCCTCCTCATCGACCGGCCAGAGGCACGGAGGCGCCGCCTCCGAAAACCTCACCTCTAGCCTCTCCGGCGCCAATGCCGTCGGGAGAGGCGAGAGAAGCGTCACTCAAACTGGCGACGGGGCGTAGTCCGCGGAATCGGACCCCGCCCCGCCGGTAACAACCTCCTTCCCCCGGGCCTCGGCGGGGGCCTCCGGGGGCGGAGGCGTCGCCTCTGCCCGGGGCGCCGCCCGGGCATGTTCGGCTCCGGGAGCCGCGCCCCGGGCCCTCACCGGCGTCGTCGCCGGCGTCGTCGTCGGGGCGGGGGTCTTTTGGACACGGGGCCTTTTGGGCTCCGAGCACCCGGCCGCATCCTTCCCCCGCTTATGAGACCCGGGGGTGGGAAGGGGCTTCCTCTCCGGAAGCCTGAGCCCGTAGGCCTCGGCCACCAGGTTCCGGGGGGGGCCCTCCCCCACGAGGCGCACGATGCGCTCGTGTTCATCGGCGAAGTACCTCCCCAGGAGGTGCTCCGCCTTGTCCCTCGCCGCCGGGTACGGACGCACTGCAAGAGGTAAAAAGTTAGTCAATTTCTAATAAAAAACTGCAAGTACAAAAATGCAGGGGACTTACGCCGCGTCACCGGCTTGACCGGAGGCCGCTGCTCCGGGCCCTTGCCGATCCCCCTTCCCCCGCGTGAGAAGGGGGAAAGCCGCAGGAGCGCCAGCTCCTCCGCGGCGTCCCGCATCGAGCGGGCCTTCTTCGCCAGCACCACCTTCCCGAGGAGCTCGAACTCCTCGTCCGTCCACACCGGCGGCTTCGGTGCGGATGACCGGCTGTAGGTGGGAGGCTCCGGGGCGTAGACCACCGCCTCGTCCCGGACCCGGAGGTAGAACCACCTCCGGAGCCAGTCCCCCCAGTGGTCCCGGGAGGCCGCCGCCGGGTAGTCCGCCACCCGGGAGGGCAGCATCTGGACCATCACCGAGCCGAAGGGGGACTTCGGTCCTCCCTTCACCAGGTGGGAGCTCCGCGCTGCCGGCTCGTAGAAGTACCGGAAGGCGCGGAGGGTGGGCTCCCGCCCGGTCGCTGTCTCGTAGAGCCATATAAAAAGGCCCATACGGACGAGCGCGTTCGGGGTGAGGTGGTTGAGAGCCACCCCGTACTCTTTGAGAAACTCCCGGAGCATCGGATGCACTGGGAGCCGGAGCGCCGCCTCGAGGAAGGCTTCGAAGGCCACGACCTCTCCGGGCCTGGGGCGGGGGGCTCCGTCCTTCTTTAGGGGGACCCGGATGTCCCCCTCTTCAACGACGCCCTTCTTGACCAGGGACTCTGCGTCCAAGGCCGAGAACTCGGAGGCCCAGAGGAAATCCACGGGGATTTCCTCCGGGGGCACCTCCGTGGTCTTCGCTCGACCTTTGGGCGCCATTAGGTCAGTTCTTTCTTTTTTGGGATGGCTAAGTTTTCAGGTGGCTAAGTCAACAACTCCCGGACGCTCACTACCGGAAAAGGCTACCGGAGAAGCTACCGGAAGAGCGCTACCGGGAGAGCTGAAGCTGGAGTTGAAGATTTGGAATGAGCTTCCGGGGCCCCCTAAGGCCCTATTTATAGAGGCTGGCCGTGATCTAGATGCGCGCCACGTGGCCCCCTCGGGGCAATCTGGACCACTGAAATTCAAACCGTGCGCGGGAAACGAAGGGACAGGCGCGTAAATCGAGACGCTGATTCGAACCGCGCGTGCATTTATTGCGAAAACGGCGCGGCCATAAAGCGCCCGGCACAGAAACCGAAGCGTCGCCGGGGCTCCGGTGATTTTCGTCCGGGGTTTTCGTCCGGAGATTTTCCCGGTACCGTAACCATTCCCTCCGGGGGCTCAAGCTTCGCCCCCGGAGGGAAAGGGGGGCTGCTGTTGGGGGAAATCTCCACGCGGTCAAGTCCAGGTAAGTTCATGATTGCCCGGGGACAGTGGCCTCCGGTGCCTGCCCCGGGCGCCGCCTTTTAGGCTCCCGGGACCGTGCCCCCCGGCCATGTCCCTGGCGCCGCCATTTGGCCCGGGGACAGTGGCCGCCGGTACCTGCCCCGGGCGCCGCCATTTGGCCCCCGGGACCGTGCCCCCCGGGAATGTCCCGGGCGCCGCCATTTGGTCCCCGGGACCGTGCCCCCCGGGCATGTCCTGGGCGCCGCCATTTGGCCCGGGGACAGTGGCCACCGGTGCCTGCCCCGGGCGCCACCATTTGGGCCCCGGGACCGTGCCCCCCGGGCATGTCCCGGGCGCCGCCATTTGGCCCAGGGACAGTGGCCGCCGGTGCCTGCCCCGGGCGCCGCCATTTGGCCCCCGGGACCGTGCCCCCCGGGCATGTCCCGGGCGCCGCCATTTGGCCCGGGGACAGCGGCCGCCGGTGCCTGCCCTGGGCGCCGCCATTTGGCCCGGAGACAGTGGCCGCCGGTGGCTACCCCGGGCGCCGCCATGTGGCCGCCGGGACCGTGCCCCCCGGGCATGTCCCGGGCGCCGCCATTTGGCCCGGGGACAATGGCCGCCGGTGCCTGCCCCGGGCGCCGCCATCTGGCCCCCGGGACCGTGCCCCCCGGGCATGTCCCGGGCGCCGCCATTTGGCCCCCGGGACCGTGCCCCCCGGGCATGTCCCGGGCGCCGCCATTTGGCCCGGGGACAGTGGCCGCCGGTGCCTGCCCCGGGCGCCGCCATTTGGCCCTCGGGACCGTGCCCCCCGGGCATGTCCCGGGCGCCGCCATTTGGCCCGGGGACAGTGGCCTCCGGTGCCTGCCCCGGGCGTCGCCATTTGGCCCCCGGGACCGTGCTCTCCGGGCATGTCCTGGGCGTCATCGCCCTCCTAAAAGGTAAAACCCCTGTTTGTTTATCACATGCAGGTCACGCGAGGGACGCCTCGGGAATCAGCGACCACCTGTCAAGCATCCAAGACGTTTGACCGGGAGAAGGACGGTCCTACCCTTCAATCCGACGGTGGCTTCCGGGGTAGTTTAGGTTTTTTGCTTCTTTTTGGGGCTATAAATAGCCCTTGTACCCCTCTGTTGTAAGGGATCAATTCGTTATTATTGGAATAACTAATCTCACAGACGTGCTCCGGAAGCCTCTCCCCCGGAGAGAGCCTCCCCAGCCGACTCCGGTCGGGAGCACGTCGACAGGACTAGGGCCCCCACTGGGACCCGAACCTGTATAAATCCTCGTGTCTTTTCTTGTGTTTGTCCGGCGGGGGAGGACCGGTCGCCCGGTCAACCCGCGCTGCGTAATCTCCGCTAGGATCGTCTTCAAAACCTGCCGGCGGACATCCGATCGAAAACATGTGGTCGATAGGGTTTGGTCGAGCATACGCAAGCGAGTCGAAGACTGGTACGACCAGTCCGAACTCCTACGACCACGCCCAAACCCTAAACAGAAAGCCGCCAAACAAGTGACACGACCACAACCACATATCAACACTGATACGATCAGAATATGCAAATACGACCACGACCAGCTCTATATAAATAAACCAATTTAAACAGCTGGCGATCACGACTAAGTGCAGTTTTCAAAACATTTAATCTAATGCACATGAACTACACTTAGACTCACTAGCAATGCAAGACACTAGTGCAAGATGATATGAATGCATCTGAGCTTCCGCACTAGATAGATTCAAGCTACTAGTTTCCGACCCCTCTTAATAGTACGGTCAAACTAGTAAAAAGAAACCTATCAACCCAGTCTGTCTCCAAACACCAAGACCGGTAAAATCCTAAGAAAACAATCCTTAATCTTGGATTTTACCTTAGGTGAAGTTCGACCTCGTGAAGTTCGACCGCTCGACGCTTGTCCCCGCAAGGCTCGACCTCGCTATGCTTGACCTCGCGAAGCTCGACCGCTTGACACTTGTCCTCGCAAAGCTCGACCTTGCTAACCTTGACCTCGCTCGAGATGTCTCATATCGACTTCATCCTCTTCACACCCTTGCTCGCTTTTATCCTGCAATCAAACTGAGACTACAATACGTACACTCAATGCATAACATTAGTCTCATATATAAGTCGTCATTAATCACCTCCAGAGAAACTACTCCACACAGGAGTTAGCTCAACGGTTTCTCTTTCAAATGACATGACAAACTAAATTCAACGAGTAGCAAATGAGTATAAGATAAAATACAATCATATAGATCGTAGATGATAAACACATACGCACACGATCTATACTCCTCATGTCAAGATATCAATCAATCTAGATGACCAAAGTGATGAGCTCCCCCTCAACATGTGCATCGATATAAAATCCACAACTGGAGTCATCAGTCTCAGATTTAACGTATTACATTTTGATCAATCAATCAGCACAAGCTTGATGTAACCACCGAGCTCCCCCTCTACATATGCATCAATTTCAAACCCGTAATCGAGGAAAACATCCAATTCAGGGTTTACCAATAATCAATTCAATTTACTTGTGCTAAATCAGGATTTATATAAATTGTCATTTAATCATCAAATATGATATCTTTAGATTAACTTTAATCATCATGGATTTATCCAAAATATCATTAATCATCAAAACCTAGATACTAAGATCTACCTAGATCCAACAGATGTTACCAGGGTGTATTGAGTATGAAGTTTGATGAGCTTTACGCAGAATCAACTCCTGGAGGTCTGCGCTTTGAGGTACACAGATCCTTCCTTGTTACCATACAATTCCTTGTTCGTCCTCAGAAAAATCCCGAGCCTTACCTAACCTGATTCGGCTCTTGATCTTGCAGATCTCTTTATCTTCCTTTTGAGCACTCTCTATTTGTTCCTTGAGTCATGATATTACTGTGAGAGTGGCTAACCTCCCTGACGGTACCACTTCTATTTCTAGTCCTTGCAATTCTTGCTGTAAGTGTGGGTTATTCAACACAACTTCTTGTAAAGTGTAGGCCTTTCTACTCAAAGCGTCTGCTACCACATTGGCTTTTCTTGGGTGGTAGAGAATGCTGAGGTCATAGTCCTTGATTAGCTCTAGCCAACGATGTGGGCGCATGTTGAGTTTTGCCTGGGTGAAAATATACTTGCGATTCTTATGATCCGTGTAGATTTCACACTTATTCCCAAGCAAGTAATGTTGCCATATCCTCAAGGCATGTATTACCGCTGCTAACTCCAAGTTATGAATAGGGTAGTTTTCCTTATGCAGCTTTAGCTGTCGTGAAGCATAAGCTACCACTTGGCCTTTTTGTATCAACACACAGCCTATGCTTAGCTTCAAAGCATCACAAAATACTTCGAAGTCATCCTTACTATCTGGCAATGTGAGGACTGATGTGGTTGTTAACTTTTCCTTAAGTTTCTGGAAACTTTCCTCGCACTTGGCGGTCCATTCGAATGTGGCTTCCTTCCTAAACCGGTTGGTAAGGGATTTAGCAATCTGAGAGGATCCTCCAATAAATCTCTGATAGTAACCTGCTAATCCCAAAAGGCTTCTGATCTCTGACACGCTGGTAGGTTGCTTCCATTCCTTGATCACAGCGATCTTGGCCGAGTCCACTAAAATTCTTTTTTCTGTCAAAACATGGCCGAGAAATGCAATCTTCGTCATCCCAAAATTCACACTTGTCGGATTCGGCATAGAACTTGCACTCTCTTGGTCTTCTCAAGTCTTTGTGCAAGTGCCGCTTATGTTCCTCTGGACTTCTGGAGTAGATGAGGGTGTCGTCTATGAGCACAATGACAACTTATCGAGATGATCCATGAATGTGTTGTTCAAGAGGTTCATGAAGGCTGCAGTAAACTCGTACAGCCCGTATCTTGTAGTGAAAGCAGTCTTGGTTATGTCCTTCTTCCTGATTTCCAGTTGGTGATAGCCGGCTTTTGGGCTATCTTGGAGAGTATTCTGGCTCCTCGAAGTTGGTCGAATAGTTCATCATTCCTTGGCAGTGGATTCTTGTCCTTAATGGTCACCTCATTCGGCGCTTGGTAATCCACGCACATTCTTAGAGTTCCATCTTTCTTCAACAGCATTGGGGCTCCCCAAGGTAAAGCACTAGGTCAGTAAATCCTTTACTCTCTAGCTCCTCTAGCTGACTTTTCAACTCTTCTAAGTCTGCTACCGGCATCCTATATGGTCTCTTAGCTATAGGTGCCGCTCCTGGTTTAAGCTCAATGGTAAACTTTATCTCCCTATCAGGTGGCATCCCTGGGAGTTCTTTTTGGGAATACGTCCGAGTATTCTTGTACTATGGGCAATTGATCCAAGCATATCTTCTGAAGTACTTGAATAGACCCTTGTGGTTTCTCGACTGACTACTTGTCCAGGTGAAACAAGACTTTCTTTCCCTGGTTACTAACAAGGCTCAGAGTTTTCCTCTCACAATCCACTAGACTTTTATGTTGGGATATCCAATCCATTCCCAATATAATATCTAGGCCTTGCAGTTCTAGGACTAATAGGTTAGCAATAAACTCTTCCCCTTCTACTCTGAAGGTTATATATGATGGCAAGCTCAATATACAGGCAGCTTAGCTCCTGGGGTCTGTATATCCATAGAGTACTCTAGAGGTACCATATGTATTCCTCTGATATGAATGAATTTGTAACTCCAGGATCAACAGTATTAAAGCAGATGTAGACTGGATCAAGAATCTACCTAGGAGAATGTTGGTGGCGTTGTTTGCTTCTTGAAGAGAGGTGAAGTTTAATCGGCCTCCTCGGCTTCCCATCTGTCCTCTTCCTCTTCCTCGTTCTCGGCCTGCTATGGTTCCTCCTCTGTTGGGCGAACTTCCTCTGGGCTCTGCAATGGTGGTGAAGCTGTGGTTCTGGGTGCCATCGTCTGTGTTCCCGCTTGCGATCTTGCTATTGATGTTGGGAGTTGAATCCAAGGACAGCTGTCTTTGCGGTGTCCATACTGCCCACAGTGAAAACACTGAGTTCTAGCATGAGGGCAGTCCTTTTGGTAGTGAGTTCCTTTGCAGCTTGGACATGACGGTGTTGCTGGTGATCTTGGTGCTTGGTAGACTGGTCGGAAATTGGGAGATGTTGGGACTCTTCCCCTGGTTGGGTTGGCTGGCGGCCGTACTTGCTGTAGCATCTTCCTTTTTCGACTTTCTTCTCCTATGCTCCTCTTTTCTTCCACCTTCAATACCCGACTGACTAAGGTTTGGAACTCTGAAAATTCGTGGGAGGCAATCTGGTACTGCAGATAGTGCTGAAGTCCTTCGGTGAAGCGCTCAATCTTTTTGTCCTCCGTGTCGATGTCTCCTGGCGCATAGCGAGCTAGATGGCTGAATTGGTGCAGATATTCCGTAACGGTCTGGCTCCCTTGTACCAAGTTTCGGAACTCTCGGCGTTTGGCGGCTATGACACCGATGGGTACATGAAATTTCCGGAATTGTTCTTTAAATTCCGTCCAAGATATGTTATCCTTGTCAGGGTGAGCCTCTTGATAGTTTATCCACCATGCGGCTGCTGCTCCTGTAAGTTGGTGTGATCCGAATAAAACTTTCTCTCGGTCGTTACAACGAACTGTATCCAACTTCCTCTCGATGTCCCTGAGCCAATCATCGGCGATGATGGGATCAGTTGCACTAGCAAATGTTGGTGGTCGGGTCTTCTGAAAATCCGATAGCCGGGTTCCAACAGCAGTTCCTTCAGATGTCCCTCCTGGCATCTTTTGAATGATCTGAGCCAACAACTGGGTGTGGGCAGCTTGTGCCTCCTGCCTGCTCTTTTCCATGGAGAGAAGAATTTCTTGGAGGGTTGGCTGATCTTCCTGAGAAAGGTTTGATTCGTGGGGTCTCTGTTGAGATGAAGATCCTCTCCTTGCAGGGTCTTCCCTGGGCGAAGCTTGCTCCCTGTCCTCTTGACTACCTTGCGATCTTCTCTTCGTGTACACCATACTGATTCTTCTGAAGGAAGGCAGATAGGTCTAACTAACTAAGAGAGAACTAGGGCACTAATGCGGAAATTAATGTAACTATTTAATGCACAAAACACTTAGGCTTCTAGCCATAGTAAACAAGTTAACCATTGCGAAAGCAACGGCAGAGCACAAAAGCTAGCAAGAGCATCCACCTGCTCAATCTATACTACCCTTTCCCAGCTAATCCTCCACGACGGTCGACTAACTACTCGAACAAGGTTCTATCAAAAGAACTAGGCTATGTGCCGTAGCAACGTAGCCCAACTCCTAAGGCACTCTATAAAAGCAGAACGCTCTCTCGACATCTTGCCGAATTTTTAGAAAAGCCAAGTAAGACTTTTGAAATCTGAAACTTTTAGAAGCTACAAGGCTCCTGTTTTCAAAAATAGTGTTTTTAGAAAATAAAATACGCCTTCCTGGCGAGCCAATTCCTAAAGGTGTCGTCCTACAGTCAAGTTCTCATGCTGCTCTGATACCACTTTTTATCTGTCGTGCCCCGCGCAGGGTACCACGACTACTCCCGTGGAGACCTAGCTCGCTGCAGCTGGCCTCATACATACATACCACTGATTTCCCAGGATAAGTCAAGCACAGGAGTTCATTGCAGCAGAGTAACTTACAAAATATCATTGATAACAGTATGGCCTGCTGGCCTGGTACGACAAGAGTAATACAATGCCTTCACGGCACAAATGGTCTAACAAAAGACAACTACTCGGTGGAAGCTAGGCGAAACCCCCACAGTCGTAAGAAGTTGACAGCAGAACAGCACACTTCAGGGTTCTGGCAGATCTGGCTCTCTTCCTTCTGGATCCACGAAATCTTCCAAGCCTTCGTCTTGGTATTGTAGCACTCCATCTATTGTTGATAAGTTGCAAGGGTGAGCACTTACGTACTCAGCAAGTCATAGGTAAGAGTAGAGATACGTATAGTAGAGATGACATGATCCTATGCTATTGAGGGAAAGAGGTGAGAGGGTTTTTCCATAAATACTTTTCTTCCAAGCTTTTCAAATCTCATGCTCATGGCAGCATTTCATATACTTAGGGCACAATCCACATGCCTCTTAGGTATCATATGATCACTAAATTATGGTATTACCGCGACACGTCAACACATGACAGCCTGCGGCAGCACCCCTTATCATGACAACACATGTCACTTGGGTAATCTTGACTTAACAAATTTTAATTTATAAAACAATACTTGTGTCACACCCCGTGGATTCAATCCACCGCGGCATACTCCTAAAACTCGGGAGCACGAGGTATTCGAATACATTTTTAACTCTGCAGAGGGGTACCAATTTACCTGCAAGATATATCCACTTTCATGCCCTTCCTATCACAAGGATTGGACCCCTAACTCACTTCATACTGTGAGTGGCAAGGTGGAGATAACAAGAACTTTTGCCATGTTTCACACACAATTCACCCCAGACCCCGTGGTTTTCTTCACGCAAACCACAGTTGTGGCAGGGTTTCACAACCCCCACTAATTGGCGTCTTCCCCTCAGGGTCAGCGTGCATGATCACATCCTGTGATATGTGTTGGAGCGCACCCCGTGTTAATCGTGAGTTTGTCATTTAGGGGTTTCATGTGTGATCCACATACTACTTGTTCAGGCCTGTCCCATACCAGGCTTGCGGTCGGCACGTTAATCATGCCACTAGACGCACAACACAAGGTTCTAGGTCCTTATATGTCAGTGACCAGTTCATACCACAATCTATGCACTTCCAGTGCTGGCACATCCTGTGCGACCAAGCACCTCCAGTGCTTTTACCATTCCATACCAAAATACTGGTCACGGCTAGGGGTTTTATTTCATGAATATAGATTTATATACATAATATATTAGTTCATGGCTCTTTATTTGATCAATTCACATTTCACAGGCATCAGCCTGATGCTGCCATTTCATAATTCAACTATTCTCAATCTTTCTCATGCAATATTATTATTTTATAATCAAGGTATATTCTAGCAATTCATAAAATATAGGTTCAGAATGTTCAAGAATATGACTTGCCTTCTGCGTCGTAAGAAACAGCAGTTGATGTCGGGTCTGCGACGAAGTCTTCGAACTCGGACTCTTGCTCTGAACAAGGATCAAACAAGCAAACAGGCATTACAATCAATCCTACTCTTACTATTCCACTATATGCGATAATGCAAGGAGAAACACTTAGGCGATACAAGATTTGGAAGCGATTAGGGTTAAACTATGGAAACCAAGGTTAAGATTAGTTGTCAAGGGTTTACAAGGTTCCAAATGTTCCAAAATATCAGCATGATATCAAGGCTGCTGCTGGTTCGCTCAAAAACAGCGAACGCCTTTAGGTCGACATTCGGTTCAAGGCATCGACATAGGGTCGATGGATGATAGAGGGCTCAACTCAAGTTGTGACAGTAGAATAAAATGTAGATCACAACATCAGGAGTCTAAGGGACAAAGTTATGTTCAGTTTGCATACCCAGATGGGGTCAAAATGGCCCAATGCCATTGGCTGACATAGGCTGACAATGCCCAAGAATGGCATTGACATGGTTTGAACAGTTTCTAGTAGCCAAAATGGGTTTTTATTCAAGCATATGATGCACAAGGTAGTGGGGCAACTATTTGACAAAGTAATTTTTGGTTTGCATGACCAGAGGTGGGAGAACAGGGCTGATGCCACTGACTGGCATAGTTTGACATAGAGTTGACATGGCCAGAAACTAGGGTTTGCCATAACTTTTGATCTAGGGCTCCAAATGATGCACCACTTTGTCTAGTAGTTAGGCATTTGTAACAGGAACAAATGTCTCAACAGGATCTAGGGCAGGAGATGGCCGGAAAGTGATGAAAACCGGCAAAGAAGTTGACTGGCCTGGAGCACATGCAACATAAACAGTGCAGTAACTAGGGCATAGCTATATCTCACAATCTAGGCCGAATTAGAAGTCGTGATAGAAGACAAAGTTGCTCAGAATGGTCCAAAACATCTAAATGGCAAAGTGGCTAGGGCTGGATTGGCCGGAATCGACGGCCGGCGACTGGAGCAGAAGGAGATGACATGAAAATTGGGAGTTTTCGATTTAGGGCAAATGAACTCAATTCCTTGCTTGTACATGATCTCTAGGGCACTAGAAACATACTGGTGAAGTTGGATTGGCCAGAGATGCACTAGAAAAGCTTAAACAGTAAGCTCAGTTCACAAGCAAAGTTCCAATTTGGGGTTTTCCAGATTTTAGCAAAATTGACGATTCTGGTTCCTTAGGGATGATAAGAATGATCTATTGAGCATGTTTGATCACTGGCTCGAGAGCTAAATCGGTTTAGGTGAGGGTTAATTGCTCACCGGAGTTCTAGGTGAAACACGGCGATTGCCGGTGACAGAAAGCATTTAAACTAAATTCCCAGCTTGAGAAGCATGAGGGGGATGAGAGAAGCTCACTGGGGGTGTTGGATCGAAGGAGGAAGCAGTGGTTGAAGCTAGCACCGTGCTCCCTCTTTGCTGCTCACCGGGGAAGAAGAAGACACAGTGAACTGCTGGTTTTCTGGTGATTTTGCTGTGTGGTGGAGTTGGCTAAGTCCCAGGGGGTTTAAATAGGTAAGCTGGAGGTGCTTCAACGGTTGGAAAAGCTCGGGGAGTTGTAGCCGGCAAGGAAGTGACAGAATTGCGACTTCACGGCGAGCTGGCGATGGAGGTGACTTGTTCAGCGGCCGTGAGAGCTTTTGCAGCTGGAGCTGCTGCGAAGTGAAGGCGACACGATGGCTGGCCGCGGCAAGAACTCCACGTGGCTAAGCTTTCCTGCTGGAGCCGTTGCCGGTGGCGTGCAAACGGGAGAAACCAGCTGGTCGCGATCCTCGCTGGAGAAGATCCACAGTGGCAAATGGCGAGCACACACGCGGCGGCAGGCGAAGCAACCAGCAGTGGCGCGCTCGAGGTCGAAGCTCCCGTGCTCGTGCGCTGTCCCAGGTCGTGGTCGAAGTCCCAGGCGCTGGTCGAAGGCGGCTTCTGGTCGTGAACAGAGGTGAGGTCGAATCCAGGGGTATAAGTGTAATGATTTCGGTTGAAAAGTGGACTGATTTGTAATCCTGGTCTTAGAGAGGTTTAATCTGGAAATTGATTTCATGGATGAGTATAATATTTCTATTAATACTCATTTAGCTCAAATTTGGAGGAAATTTGATAAGGTTTGAGGGATTTCACCTATTTTCGAAAATAGGGTAAAATTAGGGTAAAATAGATTTGGATTTTGTCGATCTCGAATTCTGGTAATTAGGGAGAGATTTTGAAGTTTAAACAGAAGGGAAATTTGTATCAAATAGCATTTGGGAGGTGTTCCCTGAAGAAATTCTGAGGTTGGAGTTGATTTGTGATTTTTAGCCTTTTCAGGCTTCCAGGTAACAGAAAAGGACTTATTCGCAGTAAAATTTGGACTAAACTGCGAAAAGTGTTTAGATGAAACAATCTGGTTCCCAACTTTTTGGAGTAAGTTGAGGGTAAACCTAGGAACATATTCCAAAAGATACATGAGTCTGGATAGGGTTAAACCATGATAACTCAGTTATCTGGGATCTGGGGTACTTAGGGTAAATCTGAATTTCTTGTTTTCGAAAACAGAAAGAGACTTAGATACTGGGAGTTAGGGTTAGAATTCAATCTGGCTCCTGAAGACTTTTATCTTTAGAATAACTAGTAGGTTAAATCTGGATGGTCAGATCTTGATCTGGATCTAGAGAACAGATTTGGAGATTTTTAGGGTTTGGGAGAGATTAGGGTTCAGCTGATCTGGCTACTGCTACAGGGATACATGCATGCAGGATTTTGTGCAAAAACTTTTCACCCCCAAAACCAGGGTGTTACATACCGCCTCCCACCTTCCCTCTTAATTTCGGCGGTTCGACCTCCGGGTCAGTCCCGGTGACCGCGGTCGCCTCGGCCAGGACCAGTCTCCCCCCGACGGCTTCCCCGGTCCCCTAGGACGCCTTGCTTGAGGCTTTAGTAGAGGGCCAGCTCCACACCCAGCGCTCTATGGACGAGTTGCTCTGCATCTTAGTGCGGCCACCGACCCCCACATACCTGCAGTACCCATTCCTGGGGGCTATGCCCCCGTTTATGGGTCACCCGATGGTCCCTCTGGCCCCCGGAGGCCCGGCCGCTTCGTACGATCCCACCTGAGGGTACCCTCCCCGGCAGGCAATCCTGCGGAGCCTTCCCGATGCAGGGAGGTTACTTCATGCCCGGGCCCTTCGCGGTACCGGGGGACACCCTGTTCTGGGCCTGTTCCCGGGGCCGGCGGCCCACTACATGCCAGGGGTTTTCCCTATGTCGGGAGCCAGTCCCGCCCCACGGGTCGCGTTTACCGCACCGGGGGCGGTCGACAGAGCTGCTCCCTTGTCACAGCGGACCTCCCCCCGCAACGGCGCCCAGGTTCCGGATGTCGCCGCGGGGGTTCCCCCCTCTCCGGCTCCGGATAATACAGGGGTTTCCCCCTTTCCGGTTCCAGTCGTCGTCACAGGGGTTCCCCCCTCTTTGGTTCCGGATAATACAGGGGTTTCCCCCTTTCCAGTTCCGAACGTCGCCGCGGGGGCCCCCTCCCCGGTTTCGGACAATACAGGGGTTTCCCCCTTTCCGGTTCCAGAGGTCTCCACAGGGAGCCCCCCCCTGCCGGCCCCGGTAGCGCCCGGGCCGGTAGCTATAGTGCATGAGCTCCCTCCTCCCCCAGGGCCGCCCCCAAGGGTTCCTCCGGCGGACCAGGTCCGTTTCTCCCGGGAGGAGGTCGAGCGAATGCGTACGGCTAAGTCCGGGGAATAACTTCCCCCGGGTCAAGGATGCGGAGAGCTTCACTCCCTCACTGGCTGGGGGAAGAGACCCGCCGAAGAACCAACCTCTCATGGGGAGAACCCGGACGTCTTGGAACTCAGCCCCAGCCTGGAAGAAAAGTGTCATTATCGCCATGCCGATGGACCTCTTGGGCCACTTCCCGACTCCGACAACGAGCGCGGGTCCCCTATCAAAGGAGACAGCGACCGAGACTCTCCTTGAGAAGTGCAGGGGACTAATCAGCCGCTATGCCACAGACTCCGGTGCATTCGATGGCCGCGACCATACCACCCACCGCACATCGAGCACCGGGATCGCCCGTTCGTGGTTCTACAATTTGAAGGACGGCAACATCAAGTCCTTCGCACAGCTCAAGGGCGATTTCTGCGTGAACTTCCAGGGGAACTACGTGCGTCCCCTGGATCCTCACAGCTGAATACCGTCTGGCAGAGGACGGGGGAGACCATCCGAAGCTTCTTCAAGCGCTTCGCTCAAGTCAAGAGCAAAGTGGCTGACGTCCCCGACTCCATCGGAGGCTCTCCCGAAGCTGCCCCTCCTCCGCCGATGAGCTCTTCAACGTACTTGAAAAGTACGCTCGGGCGGAGGAGGATGACCTCTCGAAGAAAAACCAGGGGGCTCCCGTCCCCACTGACCGGGGGGCCAGGGACCCCCTCAAATGTCCCAAGCAGGGGGGTCGTAACGACCCACAACCTCGGGACACTTTTGTCCTCGAGGGCGGAGGTGGGTCGCGCGACGCCCCGAGGGGCAATGGCCCCTTTCCCAAGCCGAAGTGCCGCGGGGGAGGACAGTCGTCCCGCAGTCGGGAAGGCCCTGTGGCAGGAAGCAGGAAAGGCCCGTGGTGCACCTTCCACAGGTCCAGTACCCATGCCACCCGGGAATCCCACCAACTGTTGCAGCAGTTCACCGCGTTCCTCGACCAACATGGATGGGGGGGACTCCAGCCTCCTTGCCCCCTCAGCCGGCCTTACCGGCCTTTCCTGCTCCAGCGGGGGGACAGCAGGGACGAACGTAGGAGGGGGAGCCGTCAGAAACTGTCCCCTTCCAAAGCTCCCAGAGGCGTGTCAACATCATCACGGGAGGGTCCGCTTTCGGGCGGGATTCTAAGCGCCAGCGCAAGGAGTACGTGCGCGAAGTGAAGGTGGTGGGGGTGCTGCATATGTCTCCGCCACCTAAGTGGTCGGACGTCCCCCTCACCTTCACGGCAGAATACGCGCGTGGGGTTCGCGTCCCCCATGACGATGTGCTAATCATCTCCGCCACCATCTACAACTGCCACCTAGCCAGCATCCTCGTGGATGGCGGGAGCTCCGCTGATGTCCTCTACCTAAAAGCCTTTAGGCAGATGCAGGTGGACGAGAAGCTCTTGCAACCCACAGCAAGGCCTTTGCAAGGATTCGTCCCGGGGAAGGCGATCCACCCCGTGGGGAAGGTTGATCTCCCCATGATGTTCGGCACCCCGGAAAACTACCAGACTGAGATGGTCCGGTTTGATGTGGTAGACCTCCCCTCCTCCTACAACGTGATCATGGGGAGGACCATGATCAACCGCCTGGGAGCTGCAATCCACAAGAACTACCTCTGCGTGAAGATCCCCAGGCCTCACGGTGTGATCACCGCCCGGGGAGACCAAGACGTGGCCCGCGCTCTATACGAGCGCGCCGCTGCAACGATCGGGAGCGTCAACATCATCAAAACCCCGGGGGGGAGGGCTCTCCCGCGGAGTCAGACGTCACCGCAATACCTTCCGGGAGGCCACTCCCCAAGCCGCATCCGGAAGGGGACCTCCGAAAGATCCCCCTGTCCCCGGACGACGAAGACAAGACCATCAGAATCGGGGCAGAACTTCCCGAGGAGCACGCGGAGCAACTCACGACTTTCTTGCGCAAAAACCCCCATGTTTTCGGGTGGAAGCCCTCTGACATGCGGGGCGTCGCCCTGGACGTCATCGAGCACAAGCTCGCGGTGACCCCCGATCACCCCCCAATCAAGCAAAAGCTGAAGAAACTCTCCCTTGAACGCCAAGAGGCGATCAAGGTAGGGATTGCCCGACTCCGAGAGGCGGGGTTCATACGGGAGGTTTTGCACCCCGAGTGGCTCGCGAACCCCGTCCTCGTGAAGTCGAACGGCAAGTGGCGGATGTGCGTGGACTTCACCGACCTCAACCGCTCGTGCCCCAAGGACAACTTTCCTCTCCCGCGAATCGACAAATTGGTCGACTCTACCGCGGGGTGCGAGTTGATGAGCTTCTTGGACGCATACTCAGGCTATCACCAGGTCCAGATGGCTGAAGGGGACGAGGAAAAGACGAGTTTCATAACTCCCCTTGGGACCTTCTACTACGTCCACATGCCCTTTAGGCAGAAGAACGCTAGAGCGACCTTCCTGCGGCTCATGACGCTGGTCTTCAAGGACCAAATTGTGCACAACGTCGAAGTCTACGTCGACGACGCGGTTGTTAAAAGTCCCCGCGCAACCGCCCACATCAACGACTTAGCGGAGACCTTCCGCAACCTCCGCGCATACGGGTTGAAGCTCAACCCGGAGAAGTGCGCCTTCGGCGTGCGCGGGGGGAAGCTCCTGGGCTTCCTTGTGTCCCAGCGGGGCATAGAGGCAAACCCTGAGAAGATCCGAGCGTTCCTCGACATGCCCCCGCCTCACTCAGTCAAGGACGTTCAGCCACTAACCGGCCGCTTAGCCACGCTGAGCCGCCTTGTCTCGCGGTCGGGGGAACGCGGCCTTCAATTCTTCAAGATCCTCCGGGGGCTCGAGGGGTTCTGGTGGACCCCCGAGGCCCAAGAGGCCTTCGATGACTTGAAGAAGTACCTCACGAGCACCCCAATGCTCGTGAGTCCATCTCCGAAAGAGCCCTTGCTCCTCTACCTTGCCGTGACCCCGGTCGCCATAAGCGCGGTATTGGTAAAGGAGCAAGATGGGCAGCAGCGTGTACTACGTGAGCGAAGCCCTCCAAAGGGCCAAAACTCGGTACAAGGAGATGGAGAATATCTGCTACGCCCTCCTGATGGCGTCCCGGAAGCTTTGTCATTACTTCCTGGGGCACCCCATCACCGTCCCGTCATCCCTCCCCTTGGGGGAGGTGCTTTGAAACAAAGAAGCCACCGACCGGATAGGAAAGTGGGGGGCCAAGCTCGCCCCTTTCTCCCTTTCCCTCATGGGGCGCTCCGCCATCAACTCACAGGTCCTCGCCGACTTCGTGGAGGAGTGGACTCCTGCCTCCGGGCCCGGGGACGAAGACCTCCCCGCGCCGCCCTGACGCAGTGACCATTGGACACTCATGTTCGATGGCTCCCCGTGTTTGGCCGGGGCTGGTGCGGGAGTAGTCCTCCGGAGCCCCGAGGGGAGAGAACTCGAGTACACGGCACGGCTCGAGTTCCCCGCCACAAACAACATCTCCGAATACGAGGCTTTGCTCCTCGGGTTGCGTCTTGTGTGCTCCCTGGGGATTCGACGCCTCCTAGGGAAAGGAGACTCCCAGCTTGTAGTTTACCAAATGGACAAGTCCTACTTGCGCCATGACGCAAACTTGAGCCTTACTTGCAGAAAGTGCTCAAGATGGAGAAGCACTTAGATGGCCTAGAGGCCCGGCACATCCCCCGAAGGGACAACGACCGGGCCGACACCCTAGCTCGGGCCACTAGCGCCCGGGAACCGCTCCCCAAAGGGGCCTTCTTGGAGATTATTGCGAAGCCCTCGGTGACCTCCCCGGACGCGGGCGATGAGCCTCGCGCCCCAGAAGTCACCGAGATCACTCGGACTTCATCTTGGATAGACCCCCTTATCTCCTTCATCAAGGGGGAGGGGGACCCTCCCAACGAGACCGAGGCTAAGCACCTCCGGGCCAAAGCTCGGGCATACCTCCTGTTCGAGGGGAAGCTCTACAAGCAGGGGGCTTCCGCCCTGCTTCGATGCTTCCCACGACTGGAAGGACTTCGGCTTCTTGAAGACATCCACGCGGGAAGCTGTTGGTCTCATCTAGCCCCGTGCGCCATCGCGTCCAAGGCTCTTCGCCAGGGCTTTTACTGGCCCACGGTGATGCGTGACGCACGAGACCTTGTCTCTGCGTGCGAGGCTTGCCAGAAGATGGCCAAGGGTTCGAACCTCCCCCCGTAGCACTGCAAACTATCCCCATCACTTGGCCCTACGCGCGTTGGGGGATGGACCTCCAAGGCCCCTTCCCCCCAGCGCCCGGGGGCTACAAGTATGCAGTGGTTGCTGTCCACTACTTTACTAAGTGGGTAGAGGCTGATACTTTGGCCAGCATCACGTCCCGGGCGGTACAGCGGTTTTCCTGGAAAAACATCGTTTGTCGTTTTGGCGTCCCCCGGGAGATCACCGTCGATAATGGGACCCAATTCGACTCGGCTTACTTTCGGGAATTCTGTGAAGGCCTGGGGCTCACCATCCATTTCGCTTCAGTGGCCCATCCCCAGAGCAACGGGGCCGTTGAAAGGGTCAGCGATGTAATCCTACAAGGGTTATGCCGACGACTCGAGCAAGCCGCTTCCAAGCAGGGTGCATGGGCAGAGGAGCTCCCTAGCATCCTCAGCTCCATGTGCACGACTCTGAGCCGGGCGACGGGACGTACTCCCTTTTCCCCGCTATACGGGGCTGAGGCAGTCCTCCCCCCGGAGATTGGCTTTTGGTCGCTGGGAGTCGAGCTCATGGAGGAGGAACGCGATCGAGTACTCCTCCGCCACACCATCTACAAACGCGAAATGGCGCGCGCATACAACCAGAGCCTCCGCGAGAGTACTTTCCGACTCGGGGATCTTGTCCTCAAGTGTGTCACAGACCCCCAAGTCCAGGGCAAACTCTCCCCCATGTGCGAGGACCCCTACAGGATCTCGATAGTCCTGGGCTCGGGGGCTTACAAGCTCTCCAACCTTCAAGAGCAGGAGCTGAAGCACACATGGAACGTGCGTTTGCTTCACAAGTTCTACGTCTAGCCTCAACTAGGGACTCCAGGTCCCCGGTTGTAAACTCGGAGGCCCAGAGGAAGTCCGCAGTGACTTCCCCTGGTGGCACCTCCGCCGGCTTGGGTCCCATCTGATTTTTCCGGTGGCTTAGGCTTTGGAAAAAGGGGGGGGGCTTAGAGGTTCCAAAGGCTAAGCGTCCAGGAGTGAGCTAAGGGCGCTAAAGGTTTGAAGGATTGGAATGAGCTCTCCGGGCCCCCGAGGCCCTATTTACAGGGGCCAACCGCGGCCCCAATGGGCGCCACATAGCCCTTCGTGGTGCATCCGCGCCGTTGAAATCCAAACAGCGCGCGGGAAACAAAGGGACGGGCGCACAAAACGAGGCGTTGCCGGTTCGAACCGCGAGTAGCCATTATGGCCGAACGGCGCACTCCTATCGAGACATCGGCGGTGTCATAGATGCGCGGCCTGGAGACAAGGCCCCCAGTGCCTGTCCAGGGCGCCGCCATTTGCCCGTAGACAAGGCCCCCGGTGCCTATCCCGGGCGCCGCCATTGGCCCAAGGACAAGGCCCCCGGTGCCTGTCCTGCGCGCCGCCATTGTGCCCAAGGACAAGGCCCCCAGTGCCTGTACCCGGCGCCGCCATTGTGCCCGAGGACAAGGCCCCCGGTGCCTGTCCCGGGCACCGCATTTGCCCAAGGACACGGCCCCCAGTGGCTTGTCCCGGGCATTGCCGTCCTTCTGGAGACAGGAGTCTCCGGTCCCAGGTCACGTGAGGGTCACGTGAGAAGCGCCTCGGGAATTGGTGGACACCTGTCAAGCATACGAGGTGCCGGACCGGGAGAAGGACGTTGCTACCCCTCAATCCAACAGTAGCAGGAGGGGTAGTTTAGTCTTTTTGCGTCTTTTGGGGCTATATAAGCCCTTGTAACACCTCATGTAAGGGACAATTGCTCATTATTACTTGGAATAGACAATCTCACAGGTGTGCTCCGGAGCCATCTCTCCCCCGAGAGAGCTCCCCCAGTCGACTCCGGTCGGGAGCACGCCGACATGACTAGGGCCCCCACTGGGACCTGAACCTGTATAAACTCTCGTGTCATTTGTTGTGCTTGCCCGACGGGGGAGGACCGGTCACCCGATCATCCCGTGCCGTATTTTCTTCACTAGGATCATCCACAAAACCTGCCGGGGTATTCGTAATACCACGACAGATATTGTCTGCACGGAGAACGATAGTTTGAAAGCAACAATTGCATCCGGCAGCAATGTTTAATCTTCCGTCTTCGAAAAGCTGAAGACGGTGGCAACTCTGCTCAAAGCTAATGTGGTCGAATCTCAAAAGATCAATCCTAGCTTTGGCGAGTTAGCCACATTGGTTGTGACTCAAGCTGAATCACTTCTCGAATATCTTCCTGAAGATACGAGGCGACAGGAAGAGGCGATGAGGACAAAAGTGTAATCTATAGCCTCCGCCATCCTTTGCAGACTCCGTTTTCACCACGGCCCTGATCTTGATTTGAAACCAGTGGTCGGAGTTGCAGAAATCAAGAGTGAAGATCAACTTGAGGAAATAATGGAGGAGGTCTGGCCCTTGATCGAAAACCTCCTGAAAGAACTTGGCTTATCTTAATTGTTGATGTAACAATTTTTGTACCTGAAAACATGTAATTATACAATGCAAATGTATGCCTTAAATTTGGAAAAAAAGAAAGTACTTCTCTTTATTTCATGTTATGATCATATTCCCTTAGCCCCCTCCTGAGATCATAAGTACTTAAGACCTAGTATTGTAATCTCAGGAAAAAAATATGGCCGTTATGAATATCTAAGAAATGCTTTAACTTAGATATGGTCATCCGATCATACCGATATTGACCTTAATTCAACACCCAGCCTTATTACGAACTGGCAGCCACACGAATGATCAGGAACATGCCAATAAGTCCAGTGTGCGTTGAGAAACGGCTTATTGAGAGATGTCTTATCTGAATGCGACCATGAGATCGGCCAGCGAATCCGGTCAGGATATTGTAGCAAGATGATCATCGGCGATCAGCCCACGAGCAAGGCTCGTTATAGGTATGGCAAAGAAATGAACGTAACATGAGCCAAATGAATGTACTCATGATTTTGATAAACCATGCTAATTGAACAGGAAAAAAGATTGGAGAACTTACACGTAGAACTTGCGTAGTTGATCGATATTGTTCCAAGTATTAGACAAGATTTTTCCATCCTACATTGCTAAATGAGCCGATCCTGGTCGCGGTACTGAAACAATAGTGTAAGGGCATTCCCACTGAGGAGAGAACTTATTGCGGTTAGACTGGTTTTGTATTTTTCGTCAAACCAGATCACCCACGTGAACACTGCGCGGCCGCACCCTCTTGCTGTGATATTTTCGCAAAGCTTGCAAATATACTGCTGACCTTATCAACGCTCGATCACGTTTTTCTTCGAGGAGGGCTAAATCCTGAGTATGTTGTTCGATATGATCAATCTGGTTGAATTGATCTATTCGGACAGAACCAATACGAATTTCCATAGGTAACACAGCCTCGGCGCTGCATACCAATTGGAAACGTGTCTAACCAGTGGCTCGACTACAGGTAGAACGCAGTGCCCACAGAATGGACTAAAGTTCATCTACCCAAGCCCGCGGACGCGCCTTAAGGCGATCGAAAACATGTCTCTAGATGCCTTGTAGTATCTGACTGTTGCTGGTTCGACGGCACCATTGCTCTGTGGATGAGCTACAGAAGCAAAGCACACCATGGTTCCAATATTACAGTGTGAGGGACCCACCCGCTGCAGTGGGTCCCAGGTGTGCACTTACCCCGACTGCCCAGGATGCAGTCGTGCACAGAGTAATAAACACACAGCCAACTCAACTTATTTCATATACAAAAGCAATATATGGCCGTCAGGCCTGAATACACATCGATACACAAAGGCCAGCAAGGCCAACTACTAGATTTTATGAAAGTAGTTTTATCTGGTCTCTGAGACCATCCCACAGGCAAAACTCGAGTGTAGCACGTAACCCTTCTAAACTCCGGGTGATACTACTTTGTTCATCTCTAGCTTCTCTTCAACTATATTTTCATTATCGAGCAAGGGTGAGTACAAAGTACTCAGCAAGTCTCTATATAAGAATTTATCCAATGCACGATAGGCTATGTCTACTTTAATAGTCTATGTGGTACAGAATAGTAAATTTCACAAACACATTTCCAAAGGAAATTGAAATACAATTGATTAGCAAACTGATGGTAGAAAACATTTATATGATCCAAGAGTTAAATCCGGGCAAAACCTCTGTTTGCCCGTTTTTGTCTAATACTTTATTACTATTGTGCTATCCAGTTACTACCCATGGCATACCCCTATCCGGGGGTACGGAGTACTCGAATACTTTTTAACACTCTGCAGAGGGGCACCGCTTTACCCACACGAGTCCATCAATCTTCCCAGTCAGGCCAATTACATGCACATTATTGCATGTGACTAGATTGAGAAGACAATGCTCTCAAAAACATTGTATTAATTATATCCCTGCCCGACAATTTGACCGCATTGGTCGTCCTGATCGTTGTGAGGTACCCTCAGCAAGAAGTACCTTCACACCCAATATTCACGAGTTACTCAAGGTCAGAGTAACCGCACGAACTCTCCCCTCACATCTCCCTCTCACCCATTCAGGCCTTAAGTTTAGACAACTAAACATAGCAAGATCCACCCAAACATCTCAGTTTGGAGCCTGAATGAGAACGACCACCATACAGGGATAAAATCGATACGCAGTAGTCTACTGGCCGAGTTCAATTCCTTGATCATGTGGTTGGCACGTTAATATGCCCATGGTCATTTAGCACAATTGGTTATATCCTTATTTATTAGGGTGAGGTACTCAACCACTGTCCCACTTAGGCAAAAGTTGCCCACCAATCATACCATCCCCACCACCAATATTCATTGGCTTCCAAATAAGCATCATAGTCAAAATACTTTTAGGGCTCAGTAAGGATATTCCACCCAAGGTGGCCTTGGATCCTTACGGCCTCAATCAATTAGCAAGGATATTCCACCCACGGTGGCCCGGATCCTTACTATCTCAACTTATCACATTCATTTGTAAAAAATCCTACCATCCAGTGCTTGTGATTAATCATTTTCATGCAGGTACTTATATTTTATCAACACAACATATATAAGCCTTTGTAATATATAGATTCAATATGATCAAGAAATAGGGACTTGCCTTGCTTTTCACGGGATCCAGCTGAGAGAACTACCAGGGCACTGACGTCTTCGAGCTCACTTCACTTGGTATCTATTTTGACGTCAAACAATAAGCAAGCAAAAATAATAGTGAGTATATTTGTTTATAAATACATATGTTTATAACTGATAGGGTTCAAGTGGTCGAATGCTAAAATAGGATTAAAAGAATGGTCAAAAGGTGATTGAAAGGCTTGGTCTTGGCTGGATTAATTTAAAAAATAGGGAAAACTTTATCTAGTGTTTGAATGGACGATCAGATTATAGACGTGCAAGGTTAGAGATAAGGCGGACAAGGTGACGTGAACGGATTTTCAATCTGAGGTTCCTAGGATTGCAAACGACATAAGCATGTCAACCAGAGCGACGTTGGACATAGGCTGACAAAGCTTAGGTTGGCCTTTTAGGGTTTTCGTCGAGGGTCGAATACATAACTAGGGCTTTGGTTGGATGGTCGGTGCTTTCGTTGAGAGTCACGATTACTAGGGTGAAGACAAATTGTAGGTCGAACATGAACGCGGCGACATTCAGAGATCAACAAACGACATTCATCTGGGATGACAAAACTGGAAATAGGTCAAAATGGAGTTTTCTTGCGATACGATAGTTGAAGAAAATGTAGAACATGAGATCATGAGTTTGGTAGACAAAGTGATTTCTAATTTACATATACAAAGTGGCTGAAACAGGCTAATGTCTTTGGCCGACATTGCCGGAACAATGTCCAAACGGTGCGGTTCCCGTCCAAACTAAGTCGAGACAACGTCAAGACATTTGCAGTGATGAGACGACTTGGAACACCAAATCGAGTGACGATGTTCTTATGAAAGAACTTCTGTGCCACAGCAGTGGTGATATTGCGGATTGGTTCAGCCTCGATCCACTTTGTAAACATGTCAATAGCTACGAATACGAACTTGTAACCATTGACCGCCTGTGGCATAGTCCTACAATATCTATCCGCCAGACTGCAAAGGGCCACGTTAAAGGGATAGTTTGCAAGGCATATGCGGGCTGATGAACCTGTCTTGCATGAAATTGACACTGGGTGCATGTCTCGACCAAGTATTTGGCATCATCAAGTGCCGAAGGGCAGTAAAAACCCTGTCGGAAAACTTTCCCAACCAGTGTGCGAAATGACTCGTGCGTACCGTACACACTGTCATGGATTTCTTTCAAGAGGGATTTACCTTCCTCTTGAGAAATACAACGCATGAATACTCCTTGAGTACCCTTCCTATCCAAGACCCCTTTTGATTTCATCCTTGGGCAAGGTCCCATATTCGAGATAGACCCTCAATGGATGGGTCCAATCTTCTTCATGTCCAAGCTTGGTAACGAAGACTGTCACTAGGTCATCTTCAACTATAGTCATGATCGAAGGATATTCTAAGTGTTCGACGAACACACCTGCCGGAGCAGATGTACGTGAGGATCCAATTTTAGATAATTGGTCTACGAGAATATTGTCCTTTTGCGGGATGTATTGGACTTCGAGATGAATGAAGTGTTTTTCCTATCTCCTCACTTCCCCCAGGTAATGAGCCATTATCTCATCCGAGGTGCTGTAGTCCTTGTTTACTTGGTTTACGACCAGCTATGAGTCTCCCCTCACCACTAATCGATGGACTCCGAGGAATTTTGCTGCCTGGAGCCCTGCAATAAGACCTTCATATTTTGCTGCGTTGTTAGTCGCAACAAAATGTAATTCAATGACATACTTGAGTTGGTCGCCCTGAGGCGTGATTAAGACCACTCCAGCCCCCGAGTGCTGAAAACTGTGAGAGCCGTCAAAATAGATCGTCCAGTGGTCGGCGCATGATAAGTCTTTAGATTCTTGCATAGGTGGGTCAGGGTTAGTCCAACAAAGTCCGGAAGGATCTGAGACATGACCGTCGTGCGATGGGTGAAATGGATGTCAAATGCTCCAAGTTCCATAGTCCACTTCGCGAGTCGACAAGATTTCTCTGGGTTTCGGACAATATCTCCCAAAGGAAAGGATGAGGGCACTGTAATTTTATATGCCTGAAAGTAATGTCGTAGCTTGCGGGAAGCCATTAGTAGCGTGTAAAGTATCTTCTGGACCTCAGGGTAACACTCCTTAGGACCGTGAAGTACCTTGCTTACGTAATAGATGGGCTGTTGCACTCCTCTTTCTGCGATCAGAACCGCGTTGACCGCATGAGGTGTGGCCGCCAAGTAAAGAAGTAGTGGTTCCCCTGTGATTGGAGAAACCAACACTGACGGACTGGATAAGTATGCTTTAAACTCTGGGAATGCTTTCTCAGCATCATCCGACCAGGTAAAACCACGTGTTTTCGAAGAGCTTTGAAAAAAGGTAATCCCCTCTCGCCCAGTCGCGATATAAATCGACTTAAAGCCGCCATGCGACCTGTCAGGCACTGGAAATCCTTCATGGTCGAAAGAGACCTCATTTGCTCGATGGCCCTGATTTTTTTGGGATTAACCTCGATTCCTCTAGAATAGACAAGAAAGCCTAAAATTTTACCAGATGAAACCCCAAAAGAACACTTTTCTGGGTTTAATTTTATTCCAAATCGGTTTAAATTATAGAAGGTTTCAGCAAGATCATCTAAATAAGTCAAGCTTTTTAAGCTTTCTACAACCAAGTCATCTATGTAAGCTTCAAGATTACGCCCCATCTGGGAAAGAAAGGTCTTCTGTATCAAGTGCTGGTACATGGAACCGGCATTCTTGAGACCAAATGGCATTCTGACGTAGTAGTAGGTGCCAAATCGTGTGATGAAGGCAGCCTTCTCTTCATCTTCTTCTGCCATGCTAATTTGATGATATCCTGAGTAAGCATCCAGGAAGCTCATCAGTTCACAACCCGCAGTAGAATCAACCAACTGATCGATACGGGGAAGGGGAAGTCATCCTTCGGGCAGGCACTGTTTAGGCTGGTGTAATCGACGCACATGCGCCACTTACCATTTGACTTACGGACCATGACCGGATTTGCAAGCCATTCTGAACGATCTACTTCACGAATAAATCTGGCCGTTTAGAGTTTGTCTAACTCAGCGCAGATAGCTTCTTGCTGATCCACAGCAAAGCTCTGAGCTTCTGCTTTATTGGTCACTGTCCAGGTCGAATTGCTAACATGTGCTCAATTACGTCCCTTGGGACACCGGGCATGTCGGATGGTTTCCACGCAAACACATCTGCATTAGCTCGGAGGAAAGTAATGAGTTTGAGTTCCTATTTGTCATCCAGGCCTGATCTAATCTGAATTATTCTAGATGGATCATCTGGGCATAACGGAACTAGTTTCAGCTCTTCCTCTGGTCGAGGGGCGACCTTGATCGTATCCGCAGCTGTGGTGGTGATCTTGACATCCCGAAGGGCAAGTTGATCTACCAGCTCTGGGGATAATCGATCGCAAGTCAATGCCACATTGCGGCTGCCTCGGACCGAGATAATGCCTTTGGGGCCAGGTAACTTACCGCACTGATAAGCAAAGTGCATCGCCATCATAAATTTAGCGAGAGTTGGCCTGCCAAAAATTGCGTTATAAGCCAAATCACAATCAATTACGTTCACCTAACGTGACTGGGAGCACCGCCTGTCCCGTCGGCATCATCGAGTGACCAGGAATTATCCCATAAATGGGTTTGATTTTTGAACGAGGGATTTGCATCTCATCGAATGCCTTGACCAATAAAATGTCCAAGGAACTACCTTCGTCGATCAGGACCCTTTCGACTCTCGCGTTATTGATGATTGCGATAATGACCAGAGGTAGTCTCAATGGTCGGGTAAGCTCAACGGGACAATCAGAGCGATCAAATTTCAAAGGGTATCTGACCAACAGGGGTATTGAGGTCCGCCAAGGGGACCTTCCGCTTGGTTAACCTCTCGATAAAATGCTTTAGACTGACGTTTAGAAACAACATAGGAGGAAGTTCCAAAAATGACATTAACATAATTACGAGGTACCTGGTAGGACAGTTCTTCGTCCCCTTCGGCGTCTCTAAGCCCGCAAGTCTGCTCTTTTGATGGGAAAGTTGGCATCGGCCCAATTCCCTTGTAGAAGTCGTCTAGTTGCTTCAACCAGCTCTGGCAATTCTTGAGGTCGTGTCTCAGAGAGTTGTGGATCGGACACCACTTCTTACCTTCATGCGGGTTAGTCGATGCTTCTGACTGGTCGGTGTTGCGGCCACCAGAGGCAGTTTTATTTTTAAATGAAAACTTATTACCTTTTGCTGGTGGAAGTTTTTCCGCGAATGTGATCTCCCGATACTGTCTGGTTTGATTCTTTTTAGACTTCCTTGATATCCCTCCTGATGAAGACACTGGCTTCTTGGCCGTATCTACTTTTTTCACGTCCTCGAGACCTGGTTGGGGTGGCAAATTCCCTTTATCCACCGTCCTATTCCACTCAACGGCCTCGGCCGCGTCAGAGTAACGGTCAGCCATATCAAAGAGATCGGCCACTGACCGAGGAGGGTGGATAAGTAAATCTTTCGTGAACCTCTGATAATGAACAGCGTGCTTAAACGCCCTGATAATGAAGTTATCGGATATATTTGGGATGGTATTTCTCACCCCGACAAACCTTTTGACGAACTGGCGAAGAGTCTCCGCAGAGGTTTGTCGTAGACGATGAAGATCGTCTTCTTTCCCGAGTTTCTGATAACAATTCTGGAAATCGTTGAGGATAGCATCGCACAACATCTCCCAGTTATATATCGAACCTTCGGGCTGATTCAATTCCCAGGTCCTTGCCGGTCCCTCAAGGACCATCGACAAGTTATTGGCCATGACGCGATCATCCCCACCAGCCACTTGGATAGCGGTGATGTAAATTTGAAGGAACTCCAACGGATTCTAGGTCCCTTCAAACCTCTCAATAGCCCGTAGCTTGAACTTATCCGGCCAAACGACCGCACGGAGGCCTGGTAAGAAAGCTTTATAGCCCACATAGGGACTGTGGAGAGTTCTGCAGTTTCCAGCATAACCACGAGTGATTTCACGCGATGGGGACGCGCCACATGGTCCCAAACGAGAATGCACAAGAATTCGATCCCGATCACTTGAACTTCCCACACGTCTGGATTTGTCATGCCAAAGTGATCCGGATGGTAATCGATTACGCCTACTATGACTAGAGTGGGAATACTCCTTTTCATGGGAACGTATCGTAGACGGGAGGAAGCTGTAGGGGTCGCATTGAATGCGACCTCATCCAGCTTCTCCGCCAGGATCCTAGCAAAAGCCAGTTTGTCCGCATCTGTGAGGGTAGGAGGAAAATTATGCAAGACCTCTGCGATAGATTGAAGTCCTCCATGCGTACTTCTCTTTGGTGAGCCAGGTGTAATCGTTTCTTCATCCGCCGGTGAATATTCCAGGGGTAAATAAGGCGTCTGGTCATGCCTGCGACAATGTGGGCGACAGGAGGAACTAGGGGTGGCGTCATAACGAGACTGCGCATTTTGTAGAGCCTCTAGGGCTGTTCTGCGGAGTTCATTATCTCGTCTCTCATGGTCTTGATCCCCCTTTTGTTTGCATTCTTGTTCCACCTTTTTTCTGCGCTCCTGTTCTTCCCTAGCAATCCGCTGATCGGGAGTTTCCTCTGACAAGGCAGTGAATTCTCTGGGGAGTGAAGCTGTAGAAGTAGAGAACAACTCTGTTGGTTCTG
The DNA here is from genome assembly GCA_019359835.1 of Pharus latifolius. Taxonomy (NCBI): domain Eukaryota; kingdom Viridiplantae; phylum Streptophyta; class Magnoliopsida; order Poales; family Poaceae; genus Pharus; species Pharus latifolius. The sequence continues at coordinate 11,231,214 of CM033327.1, read as the reverse complement.
AGTCAGACTCGAAATCAAAGAGAGAGTGGAGGTTGTCAGGATCAAACCTCCCTGAACTGAGTTCCTGGTCACCGCAATCTTGGTCCCCGACGGGGACGCATGGTGACCGAGACTTGATTTTTCATACGGTGGAACTGACATCAAGTTCTGGACCTGTCTCTTCCATCCGCTGGTTGATACATATGACTCGGGTAGGGGAAGACGTGTCCTCCTGACGTTCTTTCGGAATTTCTTCGCAATCGATCTCTTCCATTGGAATGGGATCGCTAGGCGAGGGCATTTGTATATGGGCATAATCGTCAAGATCGAAGTCATTCTCGGAATTATATGCCCCAGACATGGCTCACCAAACCTCTGGATGAAGGGAAAGCACCTTGAGAAAAGGCCCCACGGTGGGCGCCAGTTGTCGACGATTTGGACTCAGGGTCCTCAGTCGATCTTATCCAAATTTGTGAGTTGCGGGACCTTTCAGGGCGCTCCTCCGGGAAGGTAGGATGAGTAATATCTCTTGGGGCACAAGCGAATTTATACAGGTTCGGGCCCTCGATGGTGGGAGCAATAGCCCTACGTCTTGTTATGATTTCACTATATGAGAAAAGTGTTTACGTGGGGGAGGAAGAGTGATCATTGGGGAAGATCTCTTCTATATTAGTATCTATCTAACTATGTCTAAGTCTTCAGGTTACTTGGACTCCTGGTAATGCTTATATGCTTAACTGTCCCTTAGAACGTGCATTGACCACCTCTTTAAACTGAACAAAAGGGCGCCAACGCGAGACAGCCTTAGACGGTTGCTAGGGTACAGTTTTGTTAACTGTACTTAACTTCCATGCAAGCTTAACACATGCAATCAAGGCATAACTGCACATGTTAACCTCCTGGCAGTTGTCTTCATACGTGGAGAAATCCTCATGATCCTTGGGATATGCCTGTTCAAAGGGTTAGACATTCTCGAGTTATTCTGGTCACAAATAGTCAATGAACTTTTGACCGTGCATCGTCTGTAGTCTTCTGACCGCGAACTGTCTGCGGCCGCATGATCGCCCAAGGGCTGCAATCATAAATCATCTTTGTGTCCGCGCTCTTCAGGTCGTCTAAGACCATAGCAATGGACTTATAGGCACACGTCTAATCTAATTCTGTCTTGAACCAGATGTGTATTATTTCGAACTAGCTCGGGTGATAATCTTCATCATCGATGAAGTCAACACACATCCTCCAGTTGCCATTCAATTTCTTCGCCAGGACAGGGTTTGCCAGCCATTCGGGGTGCAAGACCTCCCGAATGAACCTTGCCTCTCGAAGCTTGGTGATTTCGGCCTTGATGGCCTCTTGGCACTCAAGGGAGAGCTTCCTCAACATTTGCTTGACCGGGGGGCTGTCGGGCGTTACGGCGAGCTTATGCTCGATAACGTCCCAGGTGACGCCCCTCATGTTGGCGGGCTTCCACGCAAAGACGTCAACATTTTTGCGGAGAAAGGCTATGAGTTGCTTCGGGTGCTCTTTGGGGAGATCCACCCCGATCATGACGGTCCTGCTTCCGTCCTCCGGGGATAGCGGGATCTTCCAGAGGTCCCCCTCAAGGCGCAGTTTTGGGGGAGACTTCCCTGAAGGGACTGCCGTCGCGTCAGGTGCCGGGGGAGAACTCTCCCCCCCCAGGGCCTTGATCAAGTTGACGCTCACGATCATTGTGGTGGCGCGCTCGTAGACAGCGCGGGCCACATCCTTGTCACCTCGGGCGGTGATTACGTCGCGAGGCCCAGGGATCTTCACGCAGAGGTAGCTTGATTGTGGTCCTCCCAATAATCGTGTTGTACGAAGAGGGGAAGTCCACTACATCAGACCAAACTAACTCGGTCCGGTAGTTATCCAGGGAGCAGAAGGTTATGGGGAGATCAAGCTTCCCCACCGGGTGGATGGTATTCCCAGGGTCAAAGCCTTGCAAGGCACAGGCTGCGGGATGTAGCAGTTTTTGGTTGACCTGCATTTCCCTGAATGCCTTCAGGTATAGGATGTCAGCGGAAATGCCGCCGCCGATGAGATGCACGCCATCTGGCAATTGTAGACAGTAGCGGAGCCAATGAGCGAATCGTCATGGGGGAAGTGAACCCCGTGCGCATCTTCCGCTGTGAAGGTGAGGGGGACGTCCGACCACTTTGGTGGTTAGGACGTGTGTAGCACCCCCACCACCTTTACCTCTCGTGCGTACTCCTTATGTTGGTGCTTGGAGTCTCACCCTAAGGCAGATCCCCCCGTAATGATGTTCACACGCCTTTGGGAGGTTTGGAAGGGGCGCTCTTCAGTTGAGCCCCCTTCTCGCGCCTGTCTCTGCAGTTCCCCTGAGGGAGCAGGGAGAGCTTGCAAGGTCAACTGCGGGAGCAAGGACGCAGGGCTCCCCCCCCCACTGCCTATGCTGATTGAGGAATGCGGTGAAGTGTTGGAGAAGATGGTGGCATTCCCCAGTAGCGTGGGTATTGGACTTGTGGAAGGTACACCACAAATTGGCTGTGCCCTTATTGCCTCCCATCGCAGGGCCTTCCCGGCTGCGGGACGACTGTCCCCCCCATGGCCTTTCGGGTTTGGGAAGGTGACGAAGATTGACACCCGGGTCATTTCTAATAAACCTTTGGTTCAAGACAAGTTCGAACCAGACATGTACCTGGTGATGCGAACTCAAGCTATTCTGAGGGGCATCACCATGAGGTCGCAAGATTTACGCGATCAGGCCGCAAGCTTTACGCGATCAGGTCGCAGCTTTACGCGGTCAGACCGTAAGCCTTGCGCGGTCAGAAGACCGTAAGCCTTGAGCGGTCAGAAATCCGTAAGCCTTCCGCGGTCAGAAGTTCGTATGCTATACGCGAACTACACATTCGGGATATTGCGCGGTCAGCCAATATCCCGCGGTCAGAACATTTGTCGATCAGCATACTTGGGATCTATCTATTTCGGTTGCCCGTACAACAGGATATTCTAAGTATCCCGAAGATTCCTACACGTGGAGAATCAACCGTCAGAAGGTTAACACATACAGTTATCCACGAATAACACGTGTTTAACCTGCGTGGAGGTTAAGAGCAGTTCCAAAAAAAACCGCATCCAACCGTCCATGCAACCGTTTGATGCAGTTTCCTCTACATGGCACCCTTTCAAACAGTACAAAAGGATGGCATGGAACATCAATGAGAAGGGAGGAAGAAAATCATCCAAGTTAGCCAAGTCTACGGCACACCTCATATAGCATTTTAATAAGCCTTCTTTGGCTTATCTTTGTACACTCTTACAGAAAAAATCCTCGCCTGTGAGGATTTTTCCTCCATTTGTAAACCTTTTTACCACACTTAGTGAAATCTCAACAGGACGTAGGGCTTTTACTCCCACCATCGAGGTCCCGAACCTGTCTAAACTCTCTATGCTCCTGTTCACTATTGTTCAGCATACCTTCCCGAAGGGTCATCTTGAAAGGTCTCACCGTTAGAAATTCTGCATAAGTTCGGCTGAGGACTCCGAGTCCGAATCGTCGACAGCTGGCGCCCACCGTGGGGCCTTTCTCAAGGCGTCCTAATTAAAATTCGGAGGTTCGCCGAAACATGGCTGGAGCATATGATTCCGAGAACGATTTCGATCTCGAGGATTATGCCCATATACCCATGCCTTCTCCAAGCGATCCTGTTCCGATGGAAGAGGTCGAAGGCCAGAATCTTCCACAGGTTGAATCATCTCCCCAAGTCATGTTAATCGACCAGGAGGTAACTGGCACAAGGTCAGAACCCGCAGAGGTTCTTAATGTGCTAGGTGATGAATCCGGCCCGTCATACGATCCCGCTGAGGGAAAATATGATGGTGACCCTGAAGTTAGCCCAGGAAGGTTCGACCCTGATAACCTCCACCGTCTCTTTGATTTCGAATCTGACTCGGAACAAACCGAGATGTTCTCCCCATCGACGACCTCTCTCCCTAGGCAGTTTGCTGCGTTGTCGGAGGAAACTCCCGATCAACAGGCTGCCAAGGAAGAACAAGATCGCAAACAGAAGGAGGAGCAAGATCTCGAGCAACAGAACAATGAACTACGCAGAACTGCCCTAGAGGCTCTTCAATATGCGCAGGCTCGTTACGATGCTGCCCCGAGTTCTTCTCGACGGTCGCGTGGTCGTAGACGTGACCAGACTCCTTCCTTACCACCGGAGCAGTTCCCAGTGGACGAAGAAACAGTAACACCTAGTGCCCCTAGGAGAAGTACCCATGGTCGACTGCGATCTATCGCGGAGGTCATGCGTAATTTCCCTCCTACGGTCACGGATGCGCAGAGACCGGCCTTTTTCAGGATCCTGGCGGAAAAACTGGACGAGGTCGCCTCCGAGGCGACCCCAACAGCTTCTTCCCGCTCAGTGACACATCCCCGTGAACGAGAAGGTCCTCATTTTGGCTCTGGCCGACGGAGTTACCCGCCACCTTTACCGTCCCGACAGGACAAATATCGGCGAATGCAGGACTCTCGTAGTAGGGATCGAGTTCCCGTTCACTCTCGTTTGGGACCCCGAGTAACCTCGCCATTGAGTGAGTTTGCTCGAAACCCGACCGAAAGTCGCAGGACGGTTCACGGTCCTTACGTTGGTTGCAAAGCTTTCTCGCCTGGCCTACGAGCAGTCGTTTGGCCCGATAAGTTTCGACCAGGGGCCATTGAGAGGTTTGATGGAACTCAAAACCCATCTGAGTTCCTTCAGATCTATATCACTGCCATCCAAGCAGCAGGAGGCGATGACAAGGTCATGGCCAATTACCTGCCAACAGTCCTCGTAGGACCGGCTAGAACCTGGTTGTTCAATCAGCCTGAGGGCTCTATCTATAATTGGGAAATGCTATGCGATGCCATCCTCAGCAATTTCCAAAACTGTTACCAAAAGCCGGGTAAGGAGGACGACTTGCATAGACTGCGGCAAACTTCGACCGAAACGCTTCGGCAGTTTGTCAAGAGGTTTGTCGGGGTACGAAATACCATCCCGAACATATCTGATGGCTCCGTAATCAGGGCATTTAGGCATGTCGTTCGATACCGGAGATTCACTGAAGACTTGCTCATCCACCCTCCTTGATCAGTGGCCGATCTGTTCGATATGGCTGATCGATACTCCGATGCAGCCGAGGCAGTCGAATGGAACCGAATGGTTGACAAGGGGGACCTACCGCCCCAACTAGGCTTCAAGGACGCCAAGAAAGAAGATTCGAGCAAAAAGCCGGAGTCTTCACCGGGTGGGAAGTCAAAAAAGTCGAAGAGGAACCGCTCTGAACAGTACCGTGAGGTCGCGGTCGCGGAGAAACCACCTTCGACCAAAGGTAATAAGTCTTCTTTTAAAAGTAAAACTGCTTCTGGTGGCCAGGATTCCGACCAGCCAGAAAAATCAACTAATCCGCAGGAGGGCAAAAGGTGGTGTCCACTCCACAATTCCGCAGGCCACGATCTCAAAAACTGCAGGAGTTGGTTGAAACAGCTGGATGATTTCTACCAAGGAGCTGGGCCAATGCCAACCTTACCGCCTAAAGAGCAGGCGTGCGGGGTTAGAGACGTCGATGGAGACAAAGAAATGGCTTACCAGGTGCCTCAAAATCATGTTAATGTCATTTTCGGAGGTTCCTCCTCTTTCGTTTCCAAAAGGCAGTTTAAAACCTTTTGCCGAGAGGTTAACCAAATGGAGACATCCCTTGGTGAACCTCAATATCCCCGTTGGTCGGATATACCTTTGACGTTCGATCGCGCTGACTGTCCTGTGGGGCTAACTCGACCATTGAGGCTACCTCTGGTTATTACCCCAATCATCAGTAACGCGAGAGTCGAAAGGGTCCTGATTGACGGGGGAAGTTCCCTTGATCTTTTATTGGTCAAGACACTCGACGAGATGCAAATTCCTCGTTCGAAGATCAAGCCCATAATCCATCCATTTTATGGGATAATCCCAGGGCCCTCGATGATGCCATTGGGACAAGTGGTCCTCCCGGTCACTCTGGGAGAACCAGATAATTTCCGAACAGAATTGGTTACTTTCGATGTAATCGATTGTGATTCAGCTTATAATGCAATCTTTGGCAGGCCGACTCTTGCTAAGTTCATGATGGCAACGCACTATGCTTATCAGTGCGGGAAATTGCCTGACCCCAAAGGTGTCATTTCGGTCCGAGGTAGTCGCAACGTGGCGCTCACGTGCGACCGGCTATCTTTGGAGATGGTCGATCAACTTCCCCTCCGGGACGCTCAGGACGCTACTGTCGCCACCGATGCGATCAGGGCTGCTCCTCGACCAGATGAGAAACTCAAACAAGTTCCCTTGTACCCAGATGACCCATCCAAGACAATTCGGGTTGGGTCAGCCCTGGATGACAAATAGGAACTCGACCTCGTTGCTTTCCTCCAGGCTAACGCAGACGTGTTTGCGTGGAAACCGTCCGACATGCCCGGTGTCCCAAGGGAAGTGATTGAGCACAGGTTAGCAATTCGACCTGGACAACGACCAATAAAGCAAAAGCTCAGGCGTTTTGCCACCGACCGACAGGAAGCCATCCGAGAAGAGTTAGACAAACTCTTACAAGCCGGGTTTATCCGCGAAGTGAATCACCCGGACTGGCTCGCCAATCCGGTCATGGTCCGCAAGTCAAATGGCAAGTGGCGCATGTGCGTCGACTATACTAGCCTCAATAGTGCCTGTCCGAAGGACGACTTTCCCCTTCCTCGCATCGACCAGCTGGTTGACTCCACTGCGGGTTGCGAACTGATGAGTTTTCTGGATGCCTACTCAGGATATCATCAAATTAGCATGGCAGAAGACGATGAAGAGAAAACTGCCTTCATCACCCCGTTCGGCACATACTGCTACGTCAGAATGCCGTTCGGTCTCAAGAACGCTGGTTCCACGTACCAGCGCTTGATGCAAAAGACCTTTCTTTCCCAGATAGGGCGTAATCTCGAAGCATATGTAGACGACTTGGTTGTAAAGAGCACCAAAAGATTGTCTCATTTGGACGATCTTGCTGAAACCTTCTGTAACTTGAATCGCTTTGGAATAAAATTGAACCCGGAGAAATGTTCTTTCGGGGTTTCTTCAGGAAAGCTTCTTGGTTTTCTTGAGTGTTCCAGGGGTATTGAGGTTAATCCTGAGAAAATCAGAGCTATTGAACAAATGAGGTCGCCCTCGACCATGAAGGATGTTCAACGCCTGGCTGGTCGTATGGTGGCTTTAAGTCGCTTCATATCGCGATTAGGTGAAAGGGGACTACCTTTCTTTAAAGCCTTGCGGAAACATCATAACTTCACGTGGTCTGACGAGGCCGAAAAAGTGTTTCAGGAGGTAAAAACATATCTTTCCAGTCCACCGGTATTGGTGTCTCCTGAAAAGGAAGAACCATTACTTCTGTATTTGGCGGCCACCCCACACGCGGTCAGCGCAGTTCTGATCGCGGAAAGGGAAGGAGTACACAGACCCGTCTACTATGTGAGCGAAGTACTTCATGGTCCTAAGGAGCGCTACCCTGAGGTCCAGAAGATACTTTACGCGCTACTGATGGCTTCCTGTAAGCTACGACATTACTTTCAAGCACACAAGATCACAGTACCCTCCTCTTTTCCTTTAGGGGATATTGTCCGAAATCCAGAAAAATCTGGTCGAATCGCCAAATGGGCGGTCGAATTCGGCGCCTTCGAGATCCATTTCACCCCCCGCACGGCGGTTAAGTCTCAGGTTTTGGCCGACTTTGTGGTCGAATGGACCAACCCTGAGCCACCCGTGCAGTTGGCAAAGGAACTGGAGTATCCCGATTATTGGACAATGTACTTTGACGGCTCCCGTAGTTTTGAACACTCGGGGGCTGGAGTGGTCTTAGTTACGCCTCAGGGCGAACAGCTTAAGTATGTTATTCAACTACACTTTGTTGCCACCAACAATGCAGCAGAGTATGAAGGTCTTCTTGCAGGGCTCCGAGCAGCAAAATTCCTCGGAGTCCGTCGATTAGTGGTGAGGGGGGACTCACAGCTAGTCGTAAACCAGGTAAACAAGGAGTACAGCACCTCCGATGAGACAATGGCTCATTACCTGGGGGAAGTGAGGAGATTGGAAAAACACTTCAGTCACTTCGAAGTCCAATACGTCCCGCGAAAGGACAATATTCTCGCAGACCAATTATCCAAAATTGGATCCTCACGCTCATCCGCTCCGGCAGGAGTGTTCATTGAAAAATTGGACCATCCTTCGATCATGACTTCGGTCGAGGATGATCCGGCAATAGCCTTCGTTGCCAACCTCGGTCAGGAACAAGATTGGACTCATCCATTGAGGGTCTATCTTGAACATGGGACCCTACCCGAGGACGAAACCAAAAGCGATCGATTAATTCGAAAGGCGCGTCTGTACAAACTCATAGATGGGGTTATGTACAGAAAGGGTACTCAAGGAGTATTCATGCGCTGCATATCTCAGGAGGAAGGAAAATCCCTCTTGAAAGAAATACATGACGGTATATGCGGTGCGCACGCGTCATACCGAACACTGGTCGGAAAAATTTTTCGACAGGGATTCTACTGGCCTTCGGCACTCGATGATGCCAAGTTCATGGTCAAAATGTGTCCACAGTGTCAGTTTCATGCAAGACAGGTTCATCAACCTGCTTATGCATTGCAAACTATTCCTCTCGCATGGCCCTTCGCGATCTGGGGAATGGACATCGTCGGTCCTATGCCACAAGCGGTCAATGGGTACAAATTTCTGTTCGTAGCCATTGACACGTTCACAAAGTGGATTGAGGCCGAACCAGTACGAAATATTACTGCATCAGCTGCACAAAAGTTCTTTCACAAGAACATTGTGGCACGATTTGGTGTTCCAAACCGTCTCATCACAGACAACGGTTCTCAGTTCGCTAGCGGTCTCTTCCTAGACTACTGCGATCAGATTGGGACTAAGGTGTGCTTTGCTTCCGTGGCACATCCACAAAGCAATGGTGCCATAGAACGGGCCAATGGGCAAGTGTTGCAAGGCATCCAAAAACGTGTTTTTGATCGCCTCAAGACCCGCTCGGGGGCTTGGGCAGACAAGCTCTATACTGTTCTATGGGCACTACGGACTACCTCTAGTCGAGCCACTGGTGAGACACCCTTCCATTTGGTCTATGGGACCGAGGCTGTGTTGCCTATGGAAGTCAGTATTGGATCTGTTCGCACGAATCAATTCGAACAGGTCAACCAATCCGAACAGCGATCGCAAGATCTCATCCTCCTGGAAGAACGGCGTGATCGCGCCCTGATCAAGTCCGCGGTATACTTGCAGTCTCTACGCAAGTATAACAGTAAAAAGGTGCGACCACGTGATCTCAACGTGGGCGACTTGGTTTTACGAAAAATTCAAGACCAGTCTAACCGCAATAAATTCTCCCCAAAGTGGGAAGGACCATACACTGTCGTCTCAGTGCCGCGGCCAGGGTCTGCGCGGTTAGCCATGGAGGATGGTCGGATTTTGTCCAATACTTGGAACATCGATCAACTTCGCAAGTTTTACGTGTAAGTATTCCAATCACTTTTTCCCTGTTCAATTAGCATCTTTTCATAAAAAGCATGTCTTGTTTTCATACAATGAGTGTTTTCTTTAAGCCCAAATTATACAAATTCGACCTGGGGCTGATCGCCGGCGGTTAGGTTATTACAGCATTTTTTAACCGGATTCGCTGGTCGATCTCATGATCACTTCCAGATAAGTCGCTCCTAAATAAGCCGTTTCTCAACGCACACGGGACTATCTGGCAAGTCTTCGGTCATCTGGGTGGCTACCAGTTTGCAAAAAGGTTAAAATGTTACTTTAATCTTGACCATCGGCTTGAAGCGCATATCCCTGGTCATCATACTTATGTTTTCCCTCTGCTTAAAATACTAAGGCTCCAGTATTCACAAAACAGAGGCGGGGGCTAGAGGAATATACTTATAGTATGAAACTTATGATGTGAATATGCACTTTCTTTTGAAAATATAGTTTTACATATATTGCATTGTAATTACAATTGTTTGATTACAAAAATAAGGATCATTCGATCCCCAGTTCAGTCAGGAGTTTATCTACTAGGGGCTGGACTTCCTCTATGACTGCATCGAGCAGCTCTTCACTCTCGACCTCAACCGGACCCACCAGTGCGTTCAGATCTGCATCTGGGCCATGGTGAAGTCGAACCCGGCTGAGTACGGCTGCTGCGGCTGATCGAACCCTGGTTCTGATCACCTCTTCGCGTCGCCGTGTATCTCCAGGGAGATACTCAAGCAGTGAATCCGCCTGGGCGGTAAGCAGTGATGTCCACTCATTTATACTAAGGTTGTCTTGCCTCAGTTCTACCACATCGGTCTTCAAAAGATCAGCCACAGCCTTTAGTTTTTCAAAGATCCGGAGGCTCAGTTCTTTGATTGCCTGATCGGTGTGGCGAATCGAGGATTCAAGAATCTCCTTGTCTCGACTGAGCTGCGTAATTCGACCTGCTTGCGCTGTACAGAGAGAGAAGATTATTCGCATATTATGGATTCAAGTTTTCCTAGTCAGGAATCGGCTTACCAGCATTCTCTGATCGAAGTCTGTTGAGTTCAGTTTCTTGTTTCTTAACATTGAGACTGAACCAGCCACCTCCTTCTTCAAGAATGCAACCTCTCTGCAACAAAATCAAGGCAGTCATAACCAAGATATACCCATATTAACCAGAGGGTAATGGTACTCACCTGCGCAAGCTATCGCGTTCTTTTTGAATGGCTTCTGTACTAGCCATCACAACACGCGAATGGCTTGTTAGCCAGGACAATCCCTGTGGCGCCAAAGAAGAAGGTCAAAGGTGTCCTAAGTATAATTCAGGCACGGAAGCAAAGTCTTATTATACCTTCATAAACTTCTGTAAAACGGCATCATTCAGTTCAGCGGGAATCCTCGCTAGAGCCTCCGACGTGCTCACTACGGGGATAGTTGGCGGGAGTGCCGGCCGGACGCCACCCCCAGAGACTACTGGTTGTGACCCGATCCCCGTACTTGTTTCACCTCCCGCGGTCCGGACGACTTCCTGAACCACGGGAGCAGAGCGCTCTTCATTGGAGGCTCCCTCATCAGCCCTAATTTCAACCTCCCCAGTGGCGGTTGAAGGGTTAGGCGCTGTTTTCTTTTGCCTAACAGGAAGAATGGGTTAGGCAACTTTTATTTAAGATTACTGTCAAGTAAGAGCTCTTACCTTATTTGAAATCCCATTCGTTCCTGGGACTTCTGGGAAAACTCCCCTTGCGAAGGAGAGCCGTCTCCGGTTCTCGCCTTCCTTATGGTAAACAAGGCAGCACCCCCCTGGAAATGTCATGTTATAGGCATATTCTTAGGGAACAGGTAAAAACACATGAAAAGATCTTTACCTGGGCCACCGGGCTAACTGGTGGGGCTGCATCTGAAGGCCTTGGCGATTCCAGAGTTGCTGGAACCATCATAACTGGCCTTTGTTCATTCACCTCCTCCTTTGTTCGCAGAAGAGGAGGATTTTCCTCCCTGGAACCCCCAGTGGTCCCAGGGGGAAGCTCTCCTCCCTGTATATACATTAACTTGACAAATGTGCGGAAAGAGTCATAGAAGGAACGGCCGAAAAAGATTCCTTACCTTGGTCGTCCCTTCGACCAGGGAAGCAGAGATAATTGACCCTGAAACCTCGGGGGCTTCAGGAATTGGAGGGTTACCCGCGACCACAAGATTTTCGGTGGTCGCAGGATCTTCCACGACCACCTCCTCGGTAGTAGTGGTCTCTGTGGGGCGGCTTGGAGCATCGCTGGATGGAAGATCAGCGATCTTCCTCCTTCGAAGGATCAGAGGAGCGTCATCTTCTTCCTCCTCGCTCCCCTCTCCCTGTACGACGAAGAAGTGATTCCATGTTGCGCCTGAAAAAGTAGCAGGAATGCGATATCTTACCGCAGTCTTTCTTGCGGGACGAGGAATGCTTCGTGAAGACCCCTCCCCAGGGTTTAGCTTGGTCTTCTTAGGGGCATGACTCTTTGTCCTGGGTCTCTGAGAGACCTTCTTCACATTCCTCGCCGTCGGCTTCTTCGGAGAGCCGACATTTTCACTTGGGAACGTCGCATCCGCAAACCTCCCTAGGAGCTGGTTCGCAGTCCATTACAAGGGATTAGCACTGGACACACACAAGACCTGCCAAGCCAAAGCTGAACAGGGAAATTACCTTTCGGCGCTCCTGTCTGAGGTCATCACCCGCGTGAATCAAGCTCTGCGGGCGAGGTGATTCCTTAGGGCCCTCTACATCGGAATTGTAGGTCCTAAGGAGGGAGTTGGTCCGCCTTTCAATCTCGGATGAAGGCAGGACTGTTCTTAAACTCAAGTTAGAATTTGTACAATTCAAAAAGGAGAAAGTTCATCACCAAAGAAATAAATACCTTGACTGTAGTCCAGGGTGCTATCACCCATGGACTTAATCTCCCACGCCGGATGAGCCCTTTCACGCAGAGGACTCAACCGGTTCTTCACGAAGTCTCGAATGATATCTCGAGCCGTCAATCCTTCATTGACCAAGTGAAGAATCACCTCGGCATGCTTCGAAAGCTCCGAGTTCATCGTCGGAGGAATGTCTAACTCTCTCGACTTCTCCAGTCGCGAGTTTTCAAACCATAAACTGCTTTCGGATGGTGGGGAGCAGTAGAACCACCTTTGGTGCCACCCATGCACAGAATCTCGTAAGGGTGGGGAAGGATACTCCTTTTTATCCCTCAGCCGGAAGTAGATGCATCCGGCGGCGTTGGTACTCTTCGACCACGCCGAAAAGTAAAATCGTCGGAAAAGATCCACGCTGGGATATATTCCGACGAAGGCTTCACAAAGGTGCTGGAATACTGCAAGGATCAGCATCGCGTTGGGGTGGAGGTTGATCAGTTCCCACCCGTAATGTTCAAGGACATCCTTAAGGAACCGACTCTCAGGGAATCGGAACCCGCAACGCAAATAGTCCTCAAAAACCACCAACTCGCCTTCTTGGACAGTTGGGGTTTCTTGGTCCTTCTCCGCAGGTCGCCAGTTAATGAGCAGCCGCGGATAAAGGATCTCCTCCTTCTCTAATGCCATCAGGCTCTCCTCAGAATGGTGAATGGATCTGCACCAGGACGCCATCTTTGGTGTAGAATCAAAGGGGAAGCTGGCGATTTGGGGAAGATGAAGGTTGAAAAAGATGAGGGTTTTGAGCGGCGGGAATAATAAGGGTTTTTAGCTATGTGGCTTCTTTGAGAAGACATCTGCTCTTTTTATAGACCCAAGGCGACGCATTAATGAGTAAACGGCTCATTTCAAACGTTCCATTGAATGCTTTATTCATTTCCCATAATGGATACTGTCTCTGATGGACCCGATAAAGTATTCAGGCGTCGGATCTGAAACGAAAAGACTTCTTTGTTTTGGAAACTGAAAGTGTAAAAGGACTGAAAAATTTTCAGTACTTTTCAGAGGACGTTTTTCCTTTTTATGCTTTGAACATTTTATTCGAAAAAATCACGTAACCCAATTTTCAACGAACTGAAGTGTTTCTAATTGGGTTATGGTTTTATCGAAATCATGTTTTAGGCTAAAACTTCGATTCTAATCGAAGTGACGTCCTGACCGAGTCCCAACTCTGGTCGAACCTTAGTTTTGACCGCAGCTTTGAAACTAATCGCGGAATCAGGGCAGGTCGCGGTGCTTTTTTCTTAAAAGTGATTTTTTCCTGTGTATGAATGGTCGCGAACGTAAAGTTCATGGCTATATTTTCGCACAGAAGATGTGGAGAACATTTCATGAGAAATAAAGAACTTTTATTTCTTACATTCTTTACATACAAAAGGGATGCAGTCGATCAAAACATCGACTTGCTCCGAAAGAAGTTTACAAAGTTCCCCAAGGGACATGTTGTTGTCAGTAGGACCTACACTGACAACCCCCAGGGAACTAGCAACAACCCTAAGTCTATCTATATCGTCCCTAACAACATACGCACTATTGTCCCTAATCAAGTCAGAGAGTTCTCGCTGTTGCTGGGCGAAGTCCCTCTCTCGACGGAAATGGTGCGCCTCTTCTCGGGATCGATCAAGACATTCTGCTAAACGCAGAATCTTCGAGGCCATCTCCTCGGTCTTCTTCTCCAAGGCATTCTTCTCTTCCAGAAGGGTCTGTCCGGAAGGAAGAGATGGAGCAGCAGAAGGCTGATCGCTGGGGCCTCCTACCTCCTACATTTTTGCAAAAGTCAGTCATACTAACTAAAATTATCAGCAAAAAAGGGAGAAGAATTGTTACCTGTCCCGGTGTATAACCCGTTGATACACCCATCTTGGGAGGAAGATCATCATATGGTGGAAGAGCAACCTCCCCAGAAGAAGATTGCTTCGCCAACCCAATATGGCAATCATCTGATCGAGGGATAGTCACCGCTTGCCGACCAGGATGTTGATCACCCAAAAGGATGGGGGAATTGGATGTGAAGGGATCTTTTCCTAAGGATAAAGGCCTAACTTGCCGAGAGGCATGAACGGGGAGGGTCAAAGGAACTGAAGGAAGAAAGAAACTCGCTACGTTCTTTACCTTTGTTCCACTGGAAGATCCTTCGTCAACCTTGGGTTTCTTCCTTAAGGGAGACAGGACTTCATTCGTTTGAGACCCTTGTTCGACAATTTCCCCTTCATCGCTCTCAATCTCGACGATTTCATGATCTGCCATTGGGAGGGGTATGTGAAAAGGAAGGAGGCAGGATAACAAGAAAAAGACTTAGACGTGAGAGGGAAATTGTAGATCTTTACATGTCCAGGGGTCTTGTATTTATAGCCGCCTGGGTGACGGTTTGCATTCCAGACGCCTTGGGTTTTGCTAAAACATTTACAATTTTACCTCAAGATAAAAACAATTCTACGGCGCTATCATTGCCCGTCACGTAATGTCAGAACTCGTCTCGAAAAACCAACAGTTTTCACTTAGTGCGCCACTAAGTGGAGAAGTTAAAGGGCTGGGTTAAAAATCCAATGCACGGTTTTTAAATTCGAAATAAACACGTCTCTTCATTTTCTTCGAATTTGGGGGCTAGCTGACGAAGATTGACACCCGAGTCGTTTCTAATAAACCTTTGGTTCAAGACAAGTTCGAACCAGACATGTACCTGGTGATGCGAACTCAAGCTATTCTGAGGGGCATCACCATGAGGTCGCAAGATTTACGCGATCAGGCCGCAAGCTTTACGCGATCAGGTCGCAGCTTTACGCGGTCAGACCGTAAGCCTTGCGCGGTCAGAAGACCGTAAGCCTTGAGCGGTCAGAAATCCGTAAGCCTTCCGCGGTCAGAAGTTCGTATGCTATACGCGAACTACACATTCGGGATATTGCGCGGTCAGCCAATATCCCGCGGTCAGAACATTTGTCGATCAGCATACTTGGGATCTATCTATTTCGGTTGCCCGTACAACAGGATATTCTAAGTATCCCGAAGATTCCTACACGTGGAGAATCAACCGTCAGAAGGTTAACACATACAGTTATCCATGAATAACACGTGTTTAACCTGCGTGGAGGTTAAGAGCAGTTCCAAAAAAAACCGCATCCAACCGTCCATGCAACCGTTTGATGCAGTTTCCTCTACATGGCACCCTTTCAAACAGTACAAAAGGATGGCATGGAACATCAATGAGAAGGGAGGAAGAAAATCATCCAAGTTAGCCAAGTCTACGGCACACCTCATATAGCATTTTAATAAGCCTTCTTTGGCTTATCTTTGTACACTCTTACAGAAAAAATCCTCGCCTGTGAGGATTTTTCCTCCATTTGTAAACCTTTTACCACACTTAGTGAAATCTCAACAGGACGTAGGGCTTTTACTCCCACCATCGAGGGCCCGAACCTGTCTAAACTCTCTGTGCTCCTGTTCACTATTGTTCAGCATACCTTCCCGAAGGGTCATCTTGAAAGGTCTCACCGTTAGAAATTCTGCATAAGTTCGGCTGAGGACTCCGAGTCCGAATCGTCGACAGAAGGGACGGTTGCCCCTGTGGCCCTCACACGGGCCACCTCTGCCCTCGAGGACAAAGGTGTCCCATGGCCATGGCTCACTGCGGTTGCCCCTCTTGGGACGCATGAGGGGGTCCCTAACCTCCCGATCAGCGGGGGCGGGGCCCCCTGGTTCCTCTTCCAGAGGTCATCCTCCTCCGCCCGAGCGTACTTCTCAAGGATAGTGAATAGTTCATTAGCGGAGGTGGGGCAGCTCCGCGAGAGCCTCCGATGGACCTCCCGAGGGAGGATCCCGCTCTTGCATGCCAAGATGACTGTGGAGTCAGGGACGTGAGCCACTTTGCTCTTTGGCCTGAGCGAAGCACCTGAAGAAGATACGGATGGTCTCCCCTGTCCTCTGTCGGACGGTGTAGAGCGGGGATGAGTCCAGGGGACGCACGTAGTTCCCCTAGAAATTCGCGCAAAACTCGCACTTCAGCTACGTGAAGGACTTGATGGAACGAGCCCTTAGGTTGTAAAACTATGAACGGGCGATCCTGGAGAGGTAGAGGGGGAAGACGTTGCACTGCACCATCTCATCCCCCCCAACTGCTGAAATGGCTGTGAAGTACACCTGCACGAACTCCTCAGGATTGGCCTCACCGTTGTAGTGCTCGATGTGTGGCGGACGGTAGGGTCGTGTCCAGCAGATGCATCGGAGTCGGTGACACAATGGTTAGTTGGTCCCCTCCACCTCCCGGGTGATGCGCGTTCATTGTCGGAGTCGGGGAGGGGTCCAAGCAGTCCGTCGGCGCGACGGTAGCGCCTCTTCTCCTCCGGGTTAGTTGAACTAACCTCCTGGACTTCCTGGTGGCCCCCGGACGTGGTCGTTGCTTCGTCGGCGGGTCTTTCCCCCGGTCAGGCCAGGAGCACGTCTCTCCGGGCTTCGCGGTACACATTCGCTTGACCTCCTCCCAAGTAAAGCGGGTCTGGTACGCCTAGGGAGCCTTCGGGGGTGGTCCTGCAGGAGGAGGGAGCTCATGCGCGACGGTCACCAGCACGGGTGGCGCGATCGAGGTATGAGCGGGACCCGCCACCAGGCAGGACCCCGGGGAGACTTTAAGGACCGGCGAGGGGGTCCCTCGCTGGGGAGATTCCGCGATGGCGTCTAGGCCGTCTCGGGCCTGACAGAGCCCATTCGCCCTAGGACCACCTCTAGCGCGGCGGTGTCAATTGGCGGCGCGGGACTTGCTCTCCGCGCGGGGAAAGCTGCCGGCGTGAGATGTGCCCCTAGTGCTGGAAAGGTTCCCAGTGCGGGGTAAGACCCCGGCATGGAGAAGGCTCCCTGCTTCAGGAAGACTCCCGACGGGGTCAAGGCTCCTAGTGCTGGGAAGGCTCCCGGCGAGCGAACCACTTGGGACGATGGACCTACTGAGGGAACATAGCCCTCGGCACGGTCATGAGTTTTGAGGGCGACTGGGCCTCCGGGTATTGGGGGGCTAACGGGTGCCCCATAAACAGGGGCAAGGCCCCCATGAACGGGACCTGCGGCAAATAAGCGGCGGCCGGGGGCCGTGCCAAGACGCAGAGCAGCACCTCCATGGTGCGTTGGGCGCGGAGTTGGTCCTCTACAGGAGTCTCGAGCAACGTATCCCTAGGAAACGGGGGCGCAGTCGGGGTACGCTAGTCCCCGCCAAGGCGGCCGCGGTCACTGGGCCGGGCCCAGAAGCCTATCCACCGGAAGTAACCAGGAGTGTAAGAGGTGATACCTCAGTTTGGCCGCGTTTGGTCGAAGGTGCCGGGACAACAGTGTCTCAAGGGGTTTGTGCTGGGTCACTGGGACTGGCGTCACTGGATAGGGTGCGAGCCCTCGTTCTTGGGGGAGCCATGGAGATTTGTCACGAGTCCCCACGGACGGTGCCAACTATCGTGGTCTTGTAAATACCTCGGTTGGTTTTACGAAGGTTCCTAGCTAACAAACAATGACGCGAGCTAACCGCGTGACTGGTCCTCTCCTGTCGGGCAAGCACAAAGAGTGACACGAGGGTTTATACAGGTTCAGGTCCCAGTGGGAGCCCTAGACCTGTGGACGTGCTCCCAACGTGAGTCGACTGGGGGAGCGCTCTCATGGGGAGAGTGCCCCTGAGCATGCCTATTGGTTTCCTGAGTATTGATGATAATGAGTTGTCCCCTTTTACAAAAGTAGGGTGCAAGGCCATATATAGAACCAAAAGATGCAAATTACTAAACTACCCTGGTCGCAGCCATTGGTTCAAAGGGCACCGTAGTCATTCCGCCGGCCAATGTACTCAAATGACTGACAAGTGTCCTCACTGATTCCCGAGACATTTCTCACGTGCCCCACACGTGACCCCGAGCGGGGGTCCTTCGTGGGCTTTCCCCGGACCGCCCCCGGTGCCTTGACCACCGAGTCGGTGGTGGTCCCCGGGACATGGTCCTCGGGGCACCTCTCACCGGGCCAGTGGCAGCATGGTCCCCAGGGCGTTTCTCAATGGGCTAGTGACGGCGCCCGGGACATGGGGTCCCGGGGCGCCTCTACCGGGCCAGTGGTGGCATCTGGCACATGGTCCCCGAGGAGCCCTCGCCGGGCTAGTGGCCGTGGTAGGGACAGGGTCCCGGGGTGGCCTCTCACTGGGCCAGTGGCGCCACCAGGGACATGGGTCCCGTGGAGCCTCTCACCGGGCCAGTGGTGGCGCTCGGGACATGGTCCCCGGGGCGCCTCTCACCGGGCTAGTGGCGGCGCCTGGGACATGGTCCCTGAGGCGCCACTCGCAGGGCCAGTGGCGGCTCCCGGGACATGGGGTCCCGGGGGCGCCTCTCGCTAGGCCAGTGGCGGCGCCTGGGACATGGGGTCACGAGGTCGCCCCTCTCCGGGCCAGTGGCGGCACCCGGGAGAAGGTCCCTTGTGTCGTGCCCCGAAACTAGGAGTACGACTACTCCCGTGGAGACCTAGTTCGCTGCTGCTAGTCCCATATATGCATATCCTTGACGTCCCAGGATAAGTCAAGCACAGGAGTATATTCACATTGCAAAAAAAAAAATTACAAAATATTTAAGCAGTGTGGCCTGCTGGCCTTAATATTACATAAAGAGATTACAACGCCTTCGCGGCATACATGGTCTAGCATAATAACAACTACACAGCAGAAGATAGGTGACCCTCCCACAATGATAAGTTGACGGCAGAACAACACACATCAGGGCTTTGGCGGAACTGACTCTCCTCCTTCTGGATCCACGAAATTCTTCATGCCTTCATCTCGATCATCGAATGCTCCATCTACTGATTTGTAGGTTGCAAGGGTGAGCACTTACATACTTAGCAAGTCATAGGTCAGAGTAGATATATATAGTAGGGATGATATGAACCTAGACTAGTCAAGAATTATGGATGTTTGTAAAATAACCTTTTTCTTCCATATCTCCTCTTATCTTATCTCATGGCAGCACTTTTCATAATATAGCATCACTATTCATGTTCACTAAATTATAGCACTATCGCAACACGTCGACACACGACAGCCCACGGCAGCACCCCTTATCATGACAACACATGTCATTTGGGTAATCTTCACTTAACAAGTTTTATTTAGAAAACATACTTGTGTCACACCCTGTGGATTTAATCCACTGCAACAGACTCCTATAAACCCGGGAGCTCGGAGTATTCGAATACGTTTTTAACTCTGCAGAGATGTACCAGTTTACCCGCAAGATATTCCACTTTCAAGCCCTTCCTATGAAAATGATTGGACCCCTGGCTCACTTCATACTGTGAGTGGCAAGGTGGAGATAACAAGAACTTTTGTTATGTTTCACTCACAATTCACCCCTGACCCTGTGGATCTCTCGCGAACCATAGTTGTGGCAGGTTGTACCCAAACCTCCACCCCTATGCATATTCCCATTACTGGGTCAGCGTGCAAGATCACCTTCAGTGATATGTGTGGGAGCTGTACTCCGTGTAAATCGTCATCACAACAGATCTCATGCAGGGGTTTCGTGTGCGATCAGCATAAGTACTTGTTCAGGCCTGTCCCATACCAGGCTTGCGGTTAGTACGTTGTTCATGCCACTAGACGCACAACACAAGGTTCTAGTCCTTATATGCCAGTGACCAGACCATCCACAAACCATGCACCTTCCATGCCTGCTATCCTTTGCAGTTAAGCACCTCCAGTGCTACAGCCATCCATACCAAAATTCTGGTCACGGCTAGGGGTTTTATTTCATGAATATAAGTGTAAACATAAATATATATTAGTTCATGGCTCAAAACTTGTTCATTTCACATTTCACAGATAACCAATCTAGTACTGCCAATTCATAATTCAACCATTCTCAATCTTTCACATGCAATATTATCTATATTGAAGGTTATATTATAGCAACTCTTAAAATATAGGTTGAAGATGTCCAAGAATATGACTTGCCTTCCGCGTCGTAAGAAACAGCAGTTGATGTCGGGTCAACAACGGAGTTCTCGAACTTAGCTTTTGAATCTGCTCGACGACAAACAAGCATACTGTAACACCCCTGTTTTTCGCCAAAACCCTGAAATAGCCAAAATCCACATCTCGGCCCTAAACCCTAATCTGTTTTAGATATTATCATCTAAGTGTTATTCAGAACATGTTTCTCTTCTGGATCATCTCCAAAATCCTATCCTAAAACTGAGTTTCGACCCTTGCCGTTTCAAAACCCTAAATACCCTAATTTTACCCTAAACTGTTTTCCCCATTTTTGTCGAAACCCTTCAGATCTTGCCCGATCTTACCAAATTTTGGCTGGATGAGTTCTAGTATCTTTGCACGACTCATCCGCGAAATCAGATTTCAGATCAGGCCCTTAGATCTTCAAATTTGCAATCAAGCCCAATTCTATTTCAAACTTTCCTTGCAGATCAGTCCTTTCTATTACAATTAGGACCCTGGCCGTGTGTCAACAGAAACCGCCGCAGAGCTTTGCCGCGTTCTTCGCCGCTGGTGAACTTCCAGAGCTGCCACCACCTTTGCCACGTACCTGACACCTGTGCGCATTCGTGGCACTGCCGTAGACGCCACCTCAGCCGCGCCAGCACCGTCAGCTACTTCCCACGCGTGTGCCCGTGAACCAGCAGCTTCAGCTTCACCATTCGACACGCTCCGGCCACGCGTCGATGAAGCTTTCAACTCGCCGTCCTTTCTACGCCTGCGCCTGTGCCTGCCACTGACAAAAGCCTGCACCGCCGAGCGCCAGTGCCTCGCCATCACCGCTGGCACAAGTCCCCGCTGTGTCCGGTCGCTTCGCGGTCAATTTCGTCGCCGCTGTTCCCTGAATTGTCGACCAGCAGATGGCTTCAGTAGCTATAAATACCTCCACAGGAGATACCTTCATGGAGACGAGCTTGGATCATGGGCACTGTTGCTGTGGATGATGCTGCAATTTCTTGGAGCACGGGACAGTCAGAGGCCAGTGTATTGTGTCTGGCAGGATGAGATCAGCGGATGACCCATAGGTTGTCGGGCCTCAGTGATTGTCTATGAGATTCCCGAGCACGGGAGAGGCTCAGTGAGACGTCAAGCCCGCAGAGAAGAAGAGGAGGATGCTATCTTAGACGCTGCCCGTCGTGCTGTAGGTTCCGTCCGACAGATGTACAGCGACTACCTTTCTGATTCCCCCTACCGCTTCGTGCCTTACCAGGTCCCCGGATCAGAGTACCGAGTTGTTCTTCTGTCCAGCGACCAGGAGAACGCTATTTTGACAAAGACTCGAGATGTCGTTCGCGCTTCGGAGATCGGATACACCCGCCTACTTCGAGACTACGAGCGTGTTCGCGATGATCGCCACTACCTTGAGGGCATGCTTATTAGGGCTCGTGCAAGTCTCCGAGAGAAAGAAAGACAAATTCAAGAAATGGCTGAATCAAGTGGAGAGAAGGACCTCGAAGCTGCAGAGTCAGTAGTCAAGAAGAGTCGCCCAAAGCTGAAGATCACCGCTCGCAAGAAGGTAGGAAATTTGAAGGAGTATCTCAGCGGTTTCATGCCTGCGTCGCGTGGCATAGTCATCAACGGTTAGACGATCGAGCTTCCCTGCACCACAAAGAAGGAGAAGACCCCTGAGGGAAAAGGGAAGGAGATTGTCAACATCAACGACGACAACGAAGATGATCCGATGGATGCAGATGACGATGAGGAGGAGGATCCCGAGGAGCTAGAGCCTTGTGATTCTTCTGATGATGCTGAGGAGTGACTGCAGACTTCCTTTGACCTTTTGTGCCTAGCCCAGCAGACGCTAGATTTCCTTTTGGTTGTAGTAGTTGTTTTAGTATGGTTGATGTATGCTGGATGTTAGATGAGCTCTGTAAGCCGATGAGGCTAGAAGCTTTGAATCTTTTGAAAAGCTAATTTATGAAAAGGTCATTTTGCATAACCTTATTCTTACTTCTTGAGTTAATGACAGCATTCTGCTAGCACCTGTGTAAATGATTCTTTCCGAATCAATGTCTCTATTCTTAACCTCCTGTTTGAGTAGGATGGTTAACACACGAGCAAGACCCCAGGAAGGAGAGCTAGAGGGAAACCCTAGCAATGTAAGGGCTACACCCGGAGCAAGGAGCCGCACCAACCCAGATAGACCAGGATCTTCGACGATGCCACAAGGAGGCAACATCAATGATGTACTGCTATGGATGGAGCAAAACCAACAAGAATCAGCTACTATATAGAACCAAATTTTGGGACAGTTGATGCAGCATATCGCATCTGGACAAGCTGAAGGATCCGCAACGGGTGCAAAGTTAACTGACTTCCAGAAAACACGGCCCCCAACCTTTTCGAGCACAGAAGACCCTATAGTAGCCGACGATTGGCTGAGAGACGTGGAGAGGAAATTGAATACTGTTAGGTGCAGCGATGAAGAGAAGCTTCTGTATGGATCAAATCAATTAGCTGGACCCGCTGCTGCTTGGTGGGAGAATTACCAGACTGTGCACACCAATAGAGATTCGATCACCTGGAACGAGTTCAAGGAGGAATTCCGTAGATACCATGTCCCAAAAGGCGTTGTCCAGGCAAAGCGCCGAGAATTCGTAAATCTGCGACAAGGGAATAAGACCGCGAAACAGTACCTGCATGAATTTATTCAACTGGCAAGATACGGCCCTGAAGATATTGCGACAGAGGAAAGGAAGATCGACAGGTTTTGCGAAGGACTACAAAACTCCTTGCAATACCAGCTATCATCTCATGAATTCACGGACTTCCACGTCCTGATAAACTGGCTGCTTAAGATGGAGGAGAAAAGAGGAATAATTGAAGAAGACCGAAAGAGGAAGGCTTTGCCCAACTCTTACCAAGGAAGTGCTAGTCGAGGGAGACCAATGCCTACTTTCCGATCAGCCTTCAGACCACCTCAAAGACCCCAAAGGCCTGCGCCTACTGCAATAGCTCAATGTACCGGATGTAGAGGAAACCACTTCTTGAAAGATTGTCCCATGAAGAATGAAGAATGGTTTCACTGTGGAAGAAAGGGACATCGCAGGAACACTTGTCCGCTACAACACTTGCCATCCAATGTCGCCCGAGCACAAGCTGCAAGACCCCCTGTTCCAGCCCAAGGCTTCGCTAGAAATGCTCCACCCTCCAGAGGAGGAAGGTTCCAGAACGGCCGAGGAAGAGGAATGCCTGCTGCAGGTCGCGGAAGACTCAACTACGCATCTGCTGTTGAAGCAGGAGAAGCATCAGACGTCGTGATCGGTAGGATCTTTATCCACTCTGAACTTTCAGTTACATTATTTGACCCTGGTGCTACTCATTCATTTGTGTCAAGACCTTTCGTGCTCAGAAATAAGTTGCCAGTATCTGCATTAGAGTTCCCTATCTTAATTCAATCCCCTGGAGCTCGAATGCCTGTCAACTCTATCTGTAGAAATATCGCCTTTAGTATTGGCAATCTAGGATTCCTAGCAAACCTGCTAGTTTTGGACCTTCAAGGATTAGATGTCATCCTTGGAATGGATTGGTTAGCCAAGCATAAAGGTCAGATGGACTGTGAAAAGAAAGTAATAACCCTGACGAATGCTGAAGGAAAACAAGTCACATTCCACGCAGAGAGATCAATAGTGAACAACCGAGTGTGTAGTTTGAACAGCTTGGAAGGAGTTGAGCTTGAAGGAGTTCCAATAGTAAATGAGTATCCAGGAGTTTTTCCTGAAGAGCTTCCTGGAATGCCACCAGATCGGGACATTGAGTTCTCAATCGAATTAAAACCCGGATCTGCCCCTTATGCAAGAAAGCTTGCGCGTATGACAAGTGAAGAACAAGAAGAATTAAGAAAGCAAGTGGAAGAATTGGAAAGAAAGGGATTTGTTAGAACAAGTTCCTCACCTTGGGGAGCCCCTGTGCTTTTCGCTAAGAAGAAGGACGACAGTCTACGACTTTTGTGTCGACTACCGGAAACTGAACGATATGACGATCAAGAACAAGTACCCTTTGCCAAGGATCGATGATCTCTTTGATCAACTAAGAGGAGCGAGGATATTCTCAAGGATCGACCTAAGGTCCGGATACCACCAACTGAAGATTCGAGAACAAGATATTCCAAAAACTGCATTCATAATGAGATATGGATTGCATGAGTTTACCGTGGTGCCATTTGGTTTAACGAATGCACCAGCAGTGTTCATGAATTTAATGAACAAGGTTCTCATGGAATTTCTGGACAAGTTTGTCATTGTGTTTGTCGACGACATCCTCATCTTTTCGGAGTCAGAGGAAAAACACGCACAACATCTTAGGATGGTGTTGGAAAAGTTAGTAGAACGTCGACAGTATGCCAAATTCGATAAGTGTGCCTTTTGGTTAAAAGAAATCTCATTCTTAGGCCACATTATCTCTGGCAAAGGAATCTCAATGGATCCGTCAAAAATTCAGGCTATCATGGAATGGAAACAACCGGAAACCGTAACTGAAGTAAGAAGTTTCCTGGGTTTGGCCGGATATTACCGGAGATTTGTCAAAGGATTCTCCAAGATTACAAAGCCACTCACCAGACTACTAAAGAAAGATGTTCCATTCGACTGGACAGAAGGATGTGAAAAGAGCTTTGAGGAATTAAAGAAGATATTAACAACCGCACTTGTCCTTACGTTACCAGATAACAAAAAGGATTTTGAAGTCTACTGCGATGCATCAAAGCAAGGACTAGGCTGTGTCCTTATGCAAGAAGGGAGAGTCGTGGCTTACGCATCGAGACAGTTGCGACCACATGAGGAGAATTATCCAACTCACAATTTGGAATTAGCCACCGTTGTTCATGCGCTAAAGATTTGGCGACACTATCTACTTGGAAATAGGTGTGAAATCTACACGGACCACAAGAGTTTGAAATACATCTTCACCCAACAGGACTTGAACATGAGACAGCGAAGATGGCTAGAGCTGATTAAAGATTATGACCTTGGAATACACTACCACCCTGGAAAAGCAAATGTAGTAGCAGACGCCTTGAGCAGAAAATCCTACTGCAATCAAGAGAAGACATTAGGAATACCACCCCAATTGCTTAGAGATTTCGAGAAGTTGAATTTAGAGTTTGTTGAACAAGGAACCGTCGCCGCATTAACAATGAATTGCGAGCTGAAGGACCAAATCCGAAGGGCTCAGGAAGTAGATCAGAGTATTCGAAAGATGAAAGAGGACATGAAACACGAAGATGCAATTGACCTTCGTGAGGACGAAGAAGGAATTTTGTGGTATCATAACCGAATCTGTGTTCCAGAGGATAAGGAAATCAAGAACATGATACTGCAAGAAGCCCATTGTACCCCGTACTCTATTCACCCAAGTAGTACAAAGATGTACCAAGATCTAAAGGATCGATTTTGGTGGAAAGGAATGAAAAAGGAAATTGCCAAGTTTATAGCTTCTTGTGACACATGTCAAAGAGTGAAAGCAGAACACCAGAAACCTGCAGGACCGCTACAACCCCTACTAACCCCGGAGTGGAAATGGGATGAGATTGGAATGGATTTCATAGTTGGTTTACCAAGAACCCAGCAAGGATATGATTCTATATGGGTCATAGTCGATAGATTGACGAAAGTGGCTCATTTTCTACCAGTAAGGACGCAGTACACGATGAAAAAGCTTGCAGAACTATATCTTACCAGAATTGTCACGCTACATGGAGTGCCAAAAACAATCGTCTCAGACAGCGGAGCACAATTTGTATCAAGATTTTGGGGAGAACTACAAAAGTCCCTGGGAACGAAGTTGAAGTTCAGTACAGCTTACCACCCGCAAACTGGAGGTCAAACGGAAAGAGTGAACCAGATCTTAGAAGACATGTTGAGAGCGTGTGCTTTGGATTATGGAAATTCTTGGGAACAATTTCTACCGTACGCGGAATTTACCTACAACAATAGTTATCAAGTGAGTCTACAGATGGCTCCTTATGAAGCGCTTTATGGAAGAAAGTGCCGCATGCCACTATATTGGACCGAAGTGGGACAGAAAAAATTTTTAGGACCGCAATTAGTGGAGGATGCCACAGTCCACGTGAAGATCATACAAGAGAGATTGAAAACGGCCCAGTCTCAACAGAAAAGTTACGCCGACATAAGAAGGAGAGAACTATCCTTCGAGGTAGGTGATTACGTATATCTCAAAGTGACACCCTACAAGGGAGTTCGACGATTCCAAATAAAAGGACAGCTAAGTCCGAGATACGTAGGACCATACAAGATTTTGGAAAGACGAGGAGAAGTAGCATACAAACTGGAGCTACCGCCTGAATTAGCAGGAGTTCATAATGTCTTTCACGTATCCCAACTGAGGAAATGCTTGAGAGAACCAACGGAGCAAGTGTCTCCCACAGAAATGGAGGTTCAACCAGATCTGACATATCAAGAATACCCAGTCAAGGTTGTAACATCCCTATTTTGACTATCTTTTATGCTTACGAGTCAGCATATATTCTTTGGAATCCCTGTTGTCCCAACCCTATCTTGATCTTAGGTCTGCCACTACCTTAACCTAAAAAGTTGGCAGCTAAACTTCATCTCCCAGATTGTTTTTACAATTCAGTCCAAAAGTGCTTTAGTTTAGTCCTTTTAGAAAACCCCAAAAAGGCTAAAAGTCCCAGATCATCTCCAAACCCAGATCTGATCAAGTGATTACCCTTCCTTCGTTTTTCTGAACATTTCTCCCTTCTGGAAGAATTCCAGAATCTCGACCGAAACCCAAGTTTCAGCCTCGACGAAAGTTTCAGACCCTAATTACCCTGTTTACCCTAAATACCCTGTTTTCGATTTTTGTCAAAACCACCAAATCTTATCGAGTTTTACCATTTTTCCTGTTGGATGAGTCTAAGACATTTAGTAGCACTCATCTGCAAAGTCAGAATTCAAATCAGCCCTTCAGTTTTTCAGAATTACAAATAGGCCCAAATTCCCGAGCCAAAACCTTCACATTTCAGTCCAAAACCTTGCAAACAAGCCCCTGGCCTTTTCTTCGACCACGACCAGGAGACCGCGTGCACGACCGCGACCAGTGTTCGTTCGACCAGCGCCCTGCCGCTTTGCCGCGCCGTTGAGCTCGCCGCCGGTGAAGTTCCTCGTGCTGCCACCTTCACGGCCACGTAGCCACCAACCTTGCACAGCTGTACCGCCACCGTGGAACGCTTCAACCACACCGTGCCGTCTTCTTTCCCGCGCGCGCGCGTGCCTGCTGCTGCCAGAAGCCTCACGCCACATGGCTGCCATCCCGGAGATCAGCACCTCGCCTTCCTGACGGAATCCTGATTTCCCGCGATTCATCGTCTCTGGCAGAACCCCGCCTTGTCCCCAAGTGCCTCGATGACCGCCCCAGCGCCAGAAGAAAAATCCCCCGGCGATTGCTGCAACTCCCGAGAGCTTCATCCCGTGGCTATATAAAGCCCCCCCTTCGCCCATCATCTCTTCACACCATTCCACAACTTCAAGCCTTAGCTTCCTTCACCAGAGAGTAGTCCGGTTCTCCAGCGCCGCCGCGAAGGTCTTCTTCCCCGGCGAGCAGTTCCTGAAGCTTACGGCGCCAGCTTCGCCCGAAGCTTCTTTCTCCAAACCAACGCCACCAGTAAGCTCCCTTCATCCCTCTCTTCGTACCATAGTGTTCAATTGGCCCCCGGCGAACCTCAACGCCGGCAATCACCGGAAAAACCGAAATCCCCTGTTCCCCTAATGCCGAGTGATTCAAGCCAAATTGATCCTCGTGCCAGTAGAGAGTATTGATCAGTGAGCTAGGAGAAACAAACCTGCAAGCTTGGAATCGCCAATTTTGCCCCGAGCTTCGAAATTCCATGTTCGAGCCTCGGCAGTTTGCCGGAGAACGCCGCCGTGCTTCTCTAGCCAATCTCTGGCAAAATTGAGTGCACCAATAGCCTTGTGAGAGCCCCTAGATGCTTCTCGAGCGTGGAATTGAGTTCAAACACCCTGGAACAAAAACCCCCAAATCGGTGCCTTCGTCTTCGGCCCCGATCGCCGGAGTTCATTTTCCGGCCAAACTAGCCAGTGAAACCTTGTCATTTAGATAGATCTCAACCCCCTGAGCAATTTTGTCTACTAGCTCGACTTCTGGATCGACCTGAATCAAAAGTTATGGTCATGCCAAGTTTGCTCACCAGATTTGGCCACCCTCCGGCCACTTTCAGCCTTTGAGCCTGTTGAGAGTTTTGTAGCTGTTATCAATACCTAAACCCCAGACAAAGTTTTGCATCAATTGGAGTCCTGAGTCAAAAGTTATGCAATGCCCTAGTTTCTGACCATGTCTAACTCTATGTCAGTGCATGTCCACCAGTGGCATTGGATGATTTAGACTTGTTTCATTTGAGCAATTGAAATGCCACTTTGTCCAGTAAGTCCTTTGAGCCATGATCTACAACATTCCCTACTACCATATCTCTAGAAAACAGACCTAGAACCGATTTAGAGCAATGTCAAGCCATAAGTCGAATGTCAGCCCTTCGACATTCAAGCCCTTTGAGCCCATCTCTTCAACCTATGTCAAGTGACCTTGTCCAAACCCTTACCCCTGCATGCATGATGTATTTACGTATTATTTTCTAGTACTTGTATGCTTATATAGTGTGTATGTGTTGTTTGTATCCGCCGTGGAACCAGACGTTGAAGGAACCGAGGAGATCTTCGAGGATTCATCTGAGCAGCTAGACCCATCACTGCAAGGCAAGTCTCAAACCCTTGATCATATCTAGCCCAATATTTTGAAATGAAGTATGTTAACTGTTTTTAAGTATATGCATGCCTTAGATTCAAATAAGAACTATGTTTCAATAAAGTAAATAGATATGACCTAAATGATTGTGAAGCCCCTTTTGACATTGAATACCCCGCACCCTTGTTACCCTAGATTATCATGCTTAGGCTATGCTATGCTTAAAGATTATATGATAAATGTTGAATGGTCACATATGAGAAAAGCCTGTTCAAAACCCCTTTTGTGAAAGAAAATGTGATTGGAATCGATAGTGAGGATGCTTTGATCAGATGGTGCTGTGTGCGCATTGGGAATGTGAAAGACTCCTCACTAGGGATTCATAAGGACTAGAACCTTGTGCTGTACTTCTATGTGGCATGAAAAACGTACCAACCACTTGCCTGTTTATGGGACGGGAGCAACTTAGTAGCTTTCTTTAGTATTAGCTTTTCCCTGCAATGGTTGTCGATCCAGTGTCTTGCGAGAACTGGTGGGCCGCAGAAGGCCATGAGTGATGTGAGTTCAGAAAAATCATGAGAGGAAAAGGTGGAAAGAAGGAAGACGCCCTATGCTAGATAAAGTCGTGCGCGACTGTAATCAAGAGAGGCTATGTGTCTTGCGAGAACATAGACCCAGGCTAGGAAGTAAGGCAGCGGGGAGGACCCACAACGGTACTTGAGACTTAACTGTCTATTTACCGGGCAGGGAAATAGTTAATGCTAGGACTGTAAATTGTTGTGTCATGTCGGCCTTGTCACATGCGTAAGAGTCGCATGGAGAGGTACCGACTTGAAAGCCGAATGATCGGTGGATTAAGGTGGTACACCTTTGCAAAGTTTAAAAAGTATCGGATACTCTGAGCTCCCAGGTTATGGAGTCTGCGCGCTGTGGATTCTATTCACGTCGATGCAGCACAAGTAGCTTTTGGAAAGTTTTCACAAAATCAGGATAAAGTGGTGACTCATGAAAGACCGCCACACACAACATTTTCTAAGAATTTAGCTTAGTATTTTAAAAGCACTGCTTGTGAAAATAAAAGCCTTTTCTCCAAAGACTAGGTGTGAAAATCTATCCTATATACATATACAAAACCAAAGAGCTATTCTGTGAGAGATTTCCCCCTCATCTATATATGCACTTGCATCCTTATTTGGGACTTGTTGAGCCCCATGTTGACAATGTGCTCACCCTTGCTTTTACAAACGAATTTAGAAGAAGGATTCGTCGACCCTGAATCTTACGGTCTTGAACCCAATATGGAACAAGAAGAAGAAACTGAAGACCAAGCTTGATAGAGGGTTATGCACCAAGGTGGAGTCAGATGTGGAGAAGGCCCGTACACCGCTGCTGCAGAAGAAGAAGACTGATGAAGTCTTTTCGTTTGTTACTGTTTTATTTTGTGCCGACCTTTGTGTCGAAAACTCCTTAATTTGTATCAACATTTAAATGCGTCATTTTGGTGCTAAGTTATTGTAATGTTGGTCCTTGTGGTCAGCACTTGTGTTTTTAATTACTCGCATTTTTATATAATTCATCTTGTTATTGTGAGCTGCAATGTGCCTTTTCTGAGTGCAATCCACCTGGGCGATTGCCACTGGAATCCTCAAATGAGGGTCCCACACCGGCGTAGGGAAAACCCCCGGCATGAAGTGGGCTCCCGGCCCCGGGAATAGGCCAGGGACAGGGTACCCCCCTGGTGCCACGAAGGGCCCCGGCATGAAGTAACCACCCGGCACCGGGACGGGCCCGGGTGCCGGGAAAGGTCCGGACGTATATCCCGCAGGGGGAGGGAACCCCCCGGCAGGATCATACGGGGCGGACAACCCCCCGGAGGCCGGAGGGGCCGCCGGGTAGCCCATAAACGGGGGCATGTTCCCCGGATACGGGTGTGACGCAAATGTGGGGGCCGGAGGCCGCGCCAACACGCTAAGGAGCTCGTCCATAGAGCGCTGAGCGTGGAGCTAGCCTTCCACGAGGGCTTCGAGCAGGGCGTCCCGGGGAGCCGGGGGAGCCGTCGGGGGGAGACTAGTCCCGACCGAGGTCCCCGCGGTCACCGGGAACGACCTGGAGGTGGAAGCACCTAAGTTAAGGGGAAGAGAGGGAGGCGGTACCTGGGCCAGGTCGCCTCCGGAAGGGACCACCGGGACAGCAGTGTCCCGGGCGGACGGCGCCGGGTCTCCGAGACCCGGGTCGCCGGGAAGGGTGCGAGCCCTTGTTCTTGGGGGAACCATGGCGTCTTGTCACGAGTCCCCACGGACGGCGCCAACTGTCGTGGTATTGCGAATACCCCGGCTGGTTTTGAGAATAATTCTAGCAAAGATTACGCGGCGCGGGTTGACCAGATGAACGGTCCTCCCCCACCGGACAAGCACAAAAAATGACACACGGGTTTATACAGGTTCGGGTCTCGGTGGGGGCCCTAGTGCTGTCGACGCGCTCCCGACCGGAGTCGGCTAGGGAGGCTCTCTCCGGGGGAGAGGCTTCCGGAGCACGTCTGTGAGTTTAGCTATTCCAATAAAAGAAGCAAAAAACCTAAACTACCCCGGAAGCGACCGTCGGATTGAAGGGTAGGACCGTCCTTCTCCCTGTCAAACGCCTTGGATGCTTTTCACGTGACCTGCACGTGACAAACAATTCGAGACTTTACCTTTAGGAGGGCGATGAGGCCCGGGACGGCGCCGAAGGCCAGGTCCCGGGGGCCAAAAGGCGGCGCCCGGGGAGGCCCCGGAGGCCACGTCCCCGGGCCAATGGCGGCGCCCGAGACGGCGCCGGAGGCCAGGTCCCGGGGGCCAAAAGGCGGCGCCCGGGGAGGGGCCGGAGACCACGTCCCCGGGCAAATGGCGGCGCCCGGGACGGTGCCGGAGGCCACGTCCCGGGAGCCAAATGGCGGCACCCGGGGAGGGGCCAGAGGCCACGTCCCCGTGCAAATGGCGGCGCCCGGGACGACGCTGGAGGCCACGTCCCGGGAGCCAAATGGCGGCGCCCGGGAGGGCACCGGAGGCCACGTCCCCGGGCAAATGGCGGCGCCTGGGACGGCGCCGGAGGCCACGTCCCGGGAGCCAAATGGCGGCGCCCGGGGAGGGGCCGGAGGCCACATCCCCGGGCAAATGGCGGCGCCCGGGACGGCCCCGAAGGCCACGTCCCGGGCGCCCAGGAGGGCGCCGGGGGCCACGTCCTAGGGGCCAAAAGGCGGTGCCCGGGGAGGGGCCAGAGACCACGTCCCCGGGCAAATGGCGGCGCCCGGGACGGCACCGGAGGCCACATCCCGGGAGCCAAATGGCGGCGCCCGGGGAGGCCCCGGAGGCCAGATCCCTGGGCAATCGTGACGCAACTTACCTGGACTTGGTCCCGCGGAGATTTCCCCCGACAAAATTGAGCTAAGATCATAGCTCTCCCCAAATTGCGCGCCACCAGTGAACTGGCTCTCGTCGCCAGGCCACGCCGGCGATCCTCCGGCCAAATTAACCACACCAGTAGCTTCCACACTCCACCCTTTCACTCCCTGAGCAAGGAATCGAGTTCAAATGCCTTGTATCAAAAACCCCCAATCTCCAGTGTCGTCTTCTCCGGCACCGGTCGCCGGAATTCTTCCCCGGCCGATCTAGCTCCTGAAAATTTGTCTCTTAGCTTTGCCTCAGATCCCTGAGCAATTCTTTCCACTAGCTCGACATCTGAATCTGCCTAGATTGTGAGTTATGCCCTTGCCAAGATTTGTCCAGAACTATGTCTGTGCCGTGTCGCCACCGCAGTTCATCACCGGATTTGGCCACCCTCCGGCCACTTTGAACCCTCGACCCTGTTAAATGATTTGTTCCTGTTATCAAGGCCTAACTCCCAGACAAAGTAGTGCATCAATTGAAGCCCTAGATCAAAAGTTATGCCATGCCCTAGTTTCTGGCCATGTCCAGCACTATGTCAGTGCATGTCAGCCACTGGCATTGACCTTGTTCAGCCCCTTCTGGTTGAGAAATTGAAATGCCACCTTGTCCATTAGATTCCTAGAGTAAAGATCTACAACTTTCTCTACTATCACTTCTCCAGAAAACCATCCTAATACCAGTTTGAAGCTATGCCAAAGCCGTGAACCAAATGTAGACCCTTTGACATTCAATCCTTTTTAGCCGTTTCTTCGACCGGAGCCCTTGTGACCTTGCCCTAACCTTTTCCCCTGCATGCATGACTTATTTACTTAATATTTTCTATGGAAACTATTTTCTGTATGCTTATATGGTATGTTTGTGTGTTGTTTGACTGCCGCAGAGTCAGAAGCTGAAGGAGCGGAAGAAGTCTTCGAAGAACCGTCTGAGTATTTAGACCCAGCATTGCAAGGCATGCCTCATTCCTTTGATCATGTCTCACCCAATATTTTTATATGAAGTATATTCACTGTTTTCTCACTTATGCATGCTTATTTTGGATGTAAGTTATATTTGAATGACGTGAGTAGATATCACCTAATGAATCATGAAACCCCTTTTGTTATTGAACCTTTATATATATGCTTTTGTCACCCTAGGACTCATATACTGAATATTCACATTAAACATAAAATGGTCAACTACATGAGAAGTTATGATGAAAACCGTTTTGTCAAGAAAACTGATAAAGGATCAGTAGTGAGGATGGGTTGTATGGTGAGGGTGCGGTGCGCACCAGGGAATGTGGATGGCTCCTCACTATTGATTCATAAGGACGAGAACCTTGTGCTGTGTCTCTATGCGAATTGTAAACGTACCAACCACTTGCCTAGTATGGGACAGGCACAACTTAGTAGCTTTTTGGTATTAGCAGTTCCCTGCATGGTTTGTCGATCTGGTTTCTCGCGTGGAAACTGGTGGGCCGCAGTTCGGCCATGAGTGATGTGAGTTCAGAAAAATAATGGGAGGAAAAGATAGAAAGAAGGAAGGCGCCCTAGACCTGATTAAGTCGTGCGCGGTTGTAATCTTAAACGGTCATATGTCTTGCGTGGACACAGACCAAGGCTATGTGTCCTGCGGGAACATAGACCAGAGGCTAGGAAGTAAGGCAGTGGGGAGGACCCCACAACGGTACTTGAGACTTAATTGTCTATTTACTGGGCGGGGATATTGTTAATACTGAACTGCAAAAGCGTTGTGTGATCTCGGCCTTATCACATGTGTATAAGTCACATGGAGCTGATCCGACTTGAAAGCCGAGTGAACCAGTGGATTTAAAAAGAGGTACACCTTTGCAAAGTGTAAAAGAAGTATCAGATACTCTGTACTCCTAGGTTCAGGAGTCTTTTCGTAGTGGATGTTATCCATGGGTTATGGCACAAGTAATATTTGGAAATGTTTTCATAATGTGGTTAATAAAGTAGTGAATCATGGGAGACCACTTGTAACACCCTAGTTTTGGGGGTGAAAAGTTTTGCATAAAAACCCTGCATGCATGTATCTCTGTTGTAGTAGCCAGGTCAGCTGAACTCTAATCTCTCCCAAACCCTAAAAATCTCCAAATCTATTCTCTAGATCCAGATCAAGATCTGACCATCCAGATTTAACCTACCAGTTACCCTGAAGATAAAAGTCTTCAGGAGCCAGATCAAATTCTGACCCTAACTCCCAGTACCTAAGCCTTTCTCTGTTTTCGAAAACAGGAAAAATTCAGAATTACCCTAAGTACCCCAGTTTCCAGATGATTGAGTTATCTTGATTTAACCCTATCCAGACTCAAGTAACCCCTGGAATATGTTCCTAGGTTCATCCTCAACTCACTTCAAAAAGTTGGGAGCCAGATTAATTCATCTAAACACTTTTCGTAGTTTAGTCCAAATTTTACTGCGAATAAGTCCTTTTCTGTTTACCTGGAGGCCTGAAAAGGCTAAAATCCGCGAATCAACTCAAACTCCAGAATCTCTTCAGGGAACACCTCCCAAAGACCAGATTTGCAATTTAGTCCAAAGCCAAACCAAAAATCATCGCAAATCAGTCCCTGGTTCGACCACAGGCTACTGTGCACGACCAGGCCGTTCAAACGACCACGAGCGCCGGAGTTTGGCTGTTGCCGTTGCCACCGCTGCGGTTTCGTCGCCGGCGATCTCCAGCGTTGCCACCCCAGCCACTGTTTCCCTGCCGCGTGTGCGCATCGTGTTCGCCACCGTGGAATCACCTCGCCCGCCAGCAGCGCCTTCGTTCTCCCGCGCGTGCGCCCGACAACGGCAGCACAGTTGCGCCACGTCGCAAGCATGCCTTGGGGAAGCATCACTTCGCCTTCACCTCCACCAGAGCAGCAGGCTAAAGCCGGCACGGCCGCTGGAGCGCGTCACTTCGCCGGGATTCAGCCGTGTTGTCACCTCCAGCCCGCTTCACTTCCCCGTGCATTTCCAACCGTTGCAAGCTCCTTGCTGAGCCTATAAAAGCCACCCCAGCTCAGCTCAAACACACTCACACCCAGAACCACCCAAAATTCCTAACCACGCCGTCGTCTTCGTCTTCTTCGGCGAGCTCGAGAAGAGGCTCACGGTGCCAGGCCAATCCACTGCACCGAACTCCAAATTGAAGCTACCAGTAAGTTACTCTCAACCACTTACCTGTGTAGTAGCAGCCAATTGAGTTCTATCGCACCTCATCGCCGGGAATTGCAGTTTTTCCCCGACAACTCCGGCGAGCAATTAAACCCCAATTAAACCGATTTAGCTCTCGAGCCTGTGATCAATATTGATCAGTGGACTGTGTGGAACACATCTAAGCAACTAGAATCATCAATTTTGCTAAAATCTGAAAAACCCCCAAATTCAACCGTGCATGTTCACTGTGCTTGCTGATCTAGCTTATCTGTTGAATGTTTGGCGAATCCAACTTCACACATAGCTTTTGTATGCCCCAGAGACCATCCTCAAGCAAGTATTTGAGTTCATTCGTCCTAGATCAGAAATGCCCAAATTTCGTGGCTTCTTCCCTAGCTCCGGTCGCCGGATTTTGTTCCCGGCCGTTTCAACCCCAACCACCTTGTCTAGTAGATGTGCCTCGACCCTTGGAGTATTTTTTCCTTCTAGCTCGACACCTGGATCGGCCCAGATGAAGAGGTATCGCCATGCCAAAGTTTGGTCCAGAAACTGTTGAGAACAGCTCGGCCACCGTGTTCTTCGCCGGTTTTCATCACTTTCCGGCCATCTCCTGCCCTAGGTCCTGTTGAGACATTTGTTCCTGTTACAAATGCCTAACCACCAGACAAAGTGGTGCATCATTTGGAGCCCTGAGTCAAAAGATAAGGCTAACCCTAGTTTCTGGCCATGTCAACCCTATGCCAGGCTATGTCAGCCAGTGGCATTAGCCCTGTTCACCCACCTCTGGTCGTGTAAAACAGAAATTACTTTGTCAAATAGCTGCCTCACTACCTTGTGCACCATATGCTTGAATCAAAACCTACTTTGGCCACTGGAAACTGTTCAAACCATGTCAATGCCATTCTAGAGCACTGTCAGCCTATGTCAGCCAGTGGCCTTGAGCCTTTTCACCCACTTCCAGCCATGAAACTTGGAAATAACTTTGTCCCTTAGACTCCTGATGTTGTGATCTACACTTTTCTCTACTGTCACAACTTGAGTTGAGCCCTCTATCACCCATCGACCTTATGTCGATGCCTTGAACCGAATGCCAACCTAAAGACATTCGCTGTTTTTGGGCGAACCAGTCACCACCTTGATATTACCCTGATATTTTGGAACCTTGTAAACCTTAACAGCTAATTTTAACCCTGATTCCCATAGTTTAACTCTAATCGCTTCCAAACCTTGTTCTCCCAGAGTATTTTCTCCTTGCATCTTTGCTTGTAGTGAATTAGTAAGAATAGGATTGATTGTAATGCCTGTTTCCTTGTTTGATCTTGTTCAGAGCAAGAGTCCGGGGTTGAAGATCTTGTCGCTGAACCATCATCAACTGCTGATACTTACGACGCGGAAGGCAAGTCATACTTTGATCATATTGAAACCCATATTTTATGAATTGCTATGCTATTCCATGAGTAGATATCTCATTAATATTGCATGTGTTGAGATCAATGATATTATGGCAGTGATAGATTGAATACTTGAGGAATGTGAACTTGATAAGATAGTAAGCCACGAACTAATAAAAGTATAAACATGTACATTTATATTCATGAAATAGAACCCCTAGCCGTGACCAGTATTTTGGTATGGAATGGTGGTAGCACTGGAGGTGCTTGGCTGCACTGAATGTGTCGGCACTGAAAGTGCATGGTTTGTGGTATGATCTGGTCACTGGCATGTAAGGACTAGAACCTTGTGTTGTGCGTCTAGTGGCATGAAAAACGTACCAACCACTTACCTGGTATGCGACAGGCGCAACCTAGTAGTTTTCTTAGTATTATCAGTTCCCTGCATGGCTTGTCGATCCGGTTTCTCGTGTGGAAACTGGTGGGACGCAGTTCGTCCATGAGTGGTGTGAGATCAGAAAAATTATGAGAGGATAAGGTGTAAAGAAGGAAGACGCCCTACGCCAGATTAAGTCGTGCGCGACTGTAATCAAAAGAGGTTATGTGTCCTGCGGGAACATAGACCCAGGCTAGGAAGTAAGGCAGTGGGGAGGACCCACAACGGTACTTGGGACGGTATTGTCCATTTACCGGGCAGGGATACTGTTAATACTAGACTGCAAAACGTTGTGTGATCTCGGCCTTGTCACATGTGTATAAGTCGCATGGAGTTGGCCCGACTTGGAAGTCGAGTGAAAAAGTGGATTTAAAAAGAGGTACATCTCTGCAGAGTTTAAAAATGTATTCGAATACTTCGTGCTCCCGAGTTTTAGGAGTATGCCGCGGTGGATTAAATCCACGGGGTGTGACACAAGTATTGTTTTATAAACTAAAATTTGTTAGCTCAAGATTACCCAAGTGGCATGTGTTGTCATGATAAGGGGCGTTGCCGTGGGCTTTCATGTGTTGACGTGTCGCGGTAATACCATAATATAGAGATCATATGATAATTAAGAGGCATGTGGTTTATGCCCTAAGTTATGAAATACTGCTATGAGTATATGATCGAAAGACTTGAATAAAAATAGTGTGATATGTGGTTATATCGCCTTGGATATGGGATATATGTATCACCATCAATATGAATTATTTACCGCCATGGGTATGATCAGAAGTTGAGAAAGAAATGTATTTTGGGAAAAACCCTTCACTCTTTCCCCAATAGCATAGGCTCATGTCATTTATACTGTAACTATATCTCTACCTCCCCTATGACTTGCTGAGTACATAAGTACTCACCCTTGCAACAACTCCTCAATAGATGGAGTGTTCTACGACCTTGGAGAATGCCCTGAAGATGCTGTGGACCCAGGAGATGATGAGCAGTTTCCTCCGGAGCCCTGATGTGGTGCTGTCTGCTGTCAACCTCTGTTCCTGTGGATTGCTTTTGGGCCTAGCTTCCGCCGACTAGATGTGTTATTTTGTTAGACCCTTGTGCCTTGTAAGGCACTGTACCTCGTTTTGTACTAAGGCCTGATGGCCATACAATTATGACTACTGTATTATTTTGCTGCTTCAATGTATCCCTGTGATTGACTCATCCTGGGAAGTCAAGTAGTTTAAGGGACCAGCTGCATCGAGCTGGGCTCCTCACAGGTGATGTCACAGTCGTGGCAGACACGACAAGAATAGTGGTATCAGAGCAGCACAGACCTTGACTGTAGGACGGTACCCTCAGGGCTTGGTAGCGCCAGGACCTCGTAAATTATTTAAAAAAGTTATTTCTGAAAAATTTTATTTTGCAAAGGATGTTCTTGCTCCTATAAAAATGTTGACTTCAAAATCTTATTTTTCTTCCAAAATTTCTCGGCAGGATGGCCAAGGAGAGTTTCAGCTACATCGAGCGTCTCAGTGGATGGGCCACATTGCTGTGGCATATTGCTCAATTCCTAGGGATTGATGAGCGCCC
Organism: Pharus latifolius; assembly: GCA_019359835.1. NCBI lineage: Eukaryota > Viridiplantae > Streptophyta > Magnoliopsida > Poales > Poaceae > Pharus > Pharus latifolius. Next base: position 11,192,060 of record CM033327.1, on the reverse strand, counting down.
GATCTGCGAGACTATTTAGGACTATTATGAGGGGCGTCGCTATGGCTTCAAGGCCAAAGTGCTGGTGCACGCTCTCGATAGTCGTGAGGGACAGGTGATCAGGGTGGAGGCCAGCAGGGCAAGCCGACTGGATGCTATCCAGGACGCAGCTCGAGAGGCGCTGCATCGGGTACGCCAGGTGTACTCATGCCGGCTCCAGGAGTCACCTTTCCGTCACGTGCCTTCATCTCCCTCTGGGTTGTCACCCATCATGGAGTACCCGGACCTGTGCCTGGCAGGCACCATAGGCCTGTTGAGGACCCTCGACTCGCGCTACTCCAGTTTGCTTGCTGAGCATCAGGAGCTCCGCAAGGAGTTGGAGGAGCAGAAGAAACGTCGCCGAACCGCTTCCCCGTCGTTGACTTCTCAGCCTGCAGCTCAGAGACGCCGCACAGTTGAGGAGGTTGCTCCAACAGTTGTCTCCCCAGCTCGTACCATTGGACCCAGTGCGGGACCTAGCTTGATTCCTCGGAGGGTTGCTAATGCAGCTGGATACCGACGCTCATTCTCTACCCCTAGCACCCGCCAGGCAAAGGGCAGTGGGTCTACTCTGCTGTTCCATGAGTCTGGACCGCCCGGGTTTGTCACTCTGGAGGAGTCCGACGACGAGATGGAGCCAGAGGAGGTTGAGCCCTGTGGGAGCAGTTAGTTGCCTGTTCTTTTAGATCCTCAGGCCAGGGTAGATCTTCTAGGTTTGGTGATGCTTTTGGGTTGTTATCATCACCATTACTTGTATTTTGGTTGTAGCAGACTAAGGCGTTTAGCCGCTTTTGTATCAACTACTTGTGCATTAATGAATCAGCTTCGCATTAATTTCTGCATTAGTACCCTAATTCTCTCTTAGTTAGTTAGACCTGTCTGCTTCTCTCTTCAGAAGATCAGAATGGTTCACACAAGGAGAAGGACCCAAGATGACCAAGAGGGCCAAGACCCAGTTACACCACGAAGAGGAACCACACCTCATCCAGGATCGCAGAGCTCACTACCACCACAAGAAGACTCACCAAGTCTCCAGGAAATTCTTCTTTCAATGGAGAGGAGCCGCCAAGAAGCCCAGGCTACACATACCCAGTTGCTAGCTCAAGTCATTCAGAAAATGCCAGGGACTGCTGAAGGTACTGCCGTCGGAACTCAACTCTCAGATTTCCAGAAGACGCGACCGCCAACCTTCGCCAGCGCGACAGACCCAATCATCGCAGACGACTGGCTGCGGGACATCGAAAGGAAACTGGACACTGTTCGTTGCAATGATCAAGAGAAGGTGCTGTTCGGATCACACCAACTCACTGGAGCAGCAGCTGCTTGGTGGATGAATTATCAAGAAGCACACTTGGACAAAGACAACATCACTTGGACGGAATTTAAGGATCAGTTCCGAAAATTCCATATCCCTACAGGCGTCATGGCAGCCAAACGCCGAGAATTCCTGAAGTTGACTCAAGGGAATCGGACTGTCACTGAGTATTTGCACCAATTCCACCATCTAGCTCGGTATGCGTCCAACGACATCGACACGGAAGATAAGAAGATTGAACGCTTCACCGAGGGACTTCAGCACTATTTGCAGTATCAGATTGCCTCCCATGAGTTCACAGAATTCCAGACCCCAGGAGCTAAGCTGCCTGTATATTCAGCTTATCATCATATAACCTTCAAAATAGAAGGGGTAGAGTTCTTGGCTAATCTATTAGTCCTAGAACTGCAAGGACTAGACATTATAATAGGAATGGATTGGTTATCTCAGCATAAAGGTCTAGTGGATTGTGAGAAGAAAACTCTAAGCCTTGTTAGTAACCAGGTGAAGGAAGTCCTATTCCATGCGGAAAGATCATCGGTCGAAAAATTGCAAGGATCAGTCCATGCACTTCAGGAAGTATGCTTGGATCAAGTGCCCACAGTACAAGAATACCCGGATGTATTCCCAGAAGAACTCCCAGGGATGCCACCTGACAGGGAGATAGAGTTTACCATTGAGCTTAAACCAGGAGCGGCACCTATAGCTAAGAGACCATATAGGATGCCGGTAACGGACTTAGAAGAGTTGAAAAATCAGTTAGAGGAACTGGAGGGTAAAGGATTTATCCGACCCAGTGCTTCACCTTGGGGAGCCCCAGTTTTGTTTGTAAGGAAGAAAGACAGAACCTTACGAATGTGTGTAGATTACCGAGCTTTGAATAAAGTCACTATTAAGAACAAGTACCCATTACCAAGAATTGATGACTTGTTCGACCAACTTCGAGGAGCCAAAGTATTTTCCAAGATAGATTTGAAATCTGGATATCATCAGCTGAAGATCAAGAAGGAAGATATATCGAAGACTGCTTTCACTACCAGATATGGTTTATACGAGTTTACAGTAGTGCCCTTTCGATTAACCAATGCTCCGGCAGCTTTCATGAATATCATGAACAGTACATTTATGGATTATCTTGACAAGTTCGTCATAGTATTCATAGATGACATTCTGATATATTCCAAGAGTACGGAAGAACATGAGCAACATTTACACCTAGTCTTGGGAAGGCTACGAGAGAGGCAATTTTATGCCAAGTTTGACAAATGTGAATTTTGGATGTCAAGAATTTCATTTCTTGGACATGTGTTGACAGCAGAAGGAATTTCAGTGGATTCAGCTAAAATCTCTGCAATCAAGGAGTGGAAGCAACCTACCTCAGTTTCAGAGATTAGAAGTTTCTTGGGATTAGCAGGATATTATAGGAGATTCATTGAAGGATTTTCCCAAATAGCCAAACCTCTTACGAACCTGCTAAAGAAGGATGTTGCATTTGAATGGACCATCAAGTGTGAAGAAAGTTTTCAGAAGCTGAAGCAGAAATTGACAACAACACCGGTCCTCATATTACCAGATAGCAAAGAAGATTTTGTAGTTTACTGTGATGCTTCAAAGCAAGGAATAGGCTGTGTGTTAATGCAGCAAGGTCGAGTAGTCGCTTATGCTTCACGTCAATGGAGACCACATGAGGAAAATTATCCGACTCATGATTTGGAGTTAGCAGCAGTGGTGCATGCTTTAAAGATATGGCGGCATTATCTCATTGGACATAAGTGTGAGATCTTTACAGATCATAAAAGCCTCAAGTATATCTTCACACAGACGGAGCTCAATATGCGTCAGCGCCGATGGCTCAAGCTGATCAAGGACTACGACCTCAGCATACTCTACCATCCAGGGAAAGCCAACGTAGTGGCAGATGCCTTGAGCAGAAAGGCTTATACCCTACAAGGAGCTACACCCAAAAACCCGTGCTTACGGCAGGAATTTCAGAATCTTGAAGTAACCATAGTGCCATCTGGGATGTTAGCTACATTGGCTGTGGAGTCTCAACTCCAAAAGCAGATTGAGGATGCTCAGAAAGAAGATGAGGAGATACATAAGATCAAGAGCCACATCAGATCAGGAAAAACCCAGGATTTCATTGAAGATCATCAAGGAATTGTGTGGTATCGGGGAAGGATTTGTGTGCCCCGAAATACAGACCTCGAGGAATTAATTCTTTTCGAAGCCCATAAAACCCCATATTCACTACACCCTGGAAACACCAAGATGTACAAAGATCTGAAGACGCAATTCTGGTGGAATGGAATGAAGAGGGAAATCGCGGAATATGTCGCAAGATGTGACACTTGCCAAAGGATTAAGGCCGATCATCAGAAGATAGCCGGAAAGCTGCAACCCTTACCAGTGCCAACTTGGAAATGGGAAGAGATTGGTATGGATTTTATCACAGGACTTCCCAGAACACAAGGGGGATATGATTCCATATGGGTCATTTTGGATAGACTCACGAAAGTTGCTCATTTTATACCTGTCAAGAAAATGTATAATGGCAACAAATTAGCGGAGCTATACCTGCAGCGAATAGTGACACTGCATGGTATCCCGAAAAAGATCGTTTCAGATCGAGGAACACAATTCACATCCAAATTCTAGAACCGACTCCACGAAGCTTTGGGAACCCAATTGCAGTTTAGAACTGCATATCATCCACAGACAGGGGGACAGACTGAACGTGTAAATCAAATCTTGGAAGACCTTCTCAGAGCTTGCATCTTAGATTATGGAACCTCTTGGGAAAAGTGCTTACCATTTGCGGCGTTTACTTATAATAACAGTTACCAAGCTAGTCTGCAAATGGCACCCTTTGAAGCTTTGTATGGGCGCAAGTGCAGAACTCCACTACATTGGGACGAGCCAGGAGAAAGGCAAGTCATTGGACCCGAACTAATCGAAGAAGCTGAAGCTCACGTCAAGCTCATCAGAGAACGATTAAAGGCAGCACAGTCACGCCAGAAGAGCTATGCCGACAACCGAAGAAGGGAATTGTCGTTTGCACTAGGCGAATCAGTTTACCTCAAGGTTACACCGTTAAAAGGGATGAGAAGATTCCATCAGAGAGGAAAACTGTCCCCAAGGTACATTGGGCCATTCAAAGTCCTTAAGAGGAAAGGAGAGGTATCTTACAAACTGGATTTACCATCAGACCTTGGAGAAATTCATGACGTGGTCCATGTCTCGCAACTCCGTAAGTGCCTCAAGGAACCAACGGATCAGATAGAACACCAGGGGATCCCGCTTCAGAAGAATCTCACTTACCACACTCAACCACTGCAAATACTGGCTAGTGATGAGCGTCAACTCAGAAGAAAGAAAATCAAGCTTTGCAAGGTTCAATGGGAAGATCACTCAAAGGAAGAAGCGACTTGGGAGAAAGAGGATGATCTGCGGCAGGCTTATCCCTACCTCTTCCCTTCTCTAGGTAAATCTCGGGGCGAGATTTCTTTAAGGAGGGTAGGCTTGTAACACCCTAGTTTTGGGGGTGAAAAGTTTTGCATAAAAACCCTGCATGCATGTATCTCTGTAGTAGTAGCCAGGTCAGCTGAACTCTAATCTCTCCCAAACCCTAAAAATCTCCAAATAGATTCTCTAGATCCAGATCAAGATCTGACCATCCAGATTTAAAATACCAGTTACCCTGAAGATAAAAGTCTTCAGGAGCCAGATCAAATTCTGACCCTAACTCCCAGTACCTAAGCCTTTCTCTGTTTTCGAAAACAGGAAAAATTCAGATTTACCCTAAGTACCCCAGTTTCCAGATGATTGAGTTATCTTGATTTAACCCTATCCAGACTCAAGTAACCCCTAGAATATGTTCCTAGGTTCATCCTCAACTCACTTCAAAAAGTTGGGAGCCAAATTAATTCATCTAAACACTTTTCGCAGTTTAGTCCAAATTTTACTGCGAATAAGTCCTTTCTGTTTACCTGGAGGCCTGAAAAGGCTAAAATCCGCGAATCAACTCAAACTCCAGAATCTCTTCAGGGAACACCTCCCAAATGCTATTTGATACAAATTTCCCTTCTGTCCAGACTTCAAAATCTCTCTCCAATCACCAGAATTAGAGATCGACAAAATCAAGACCTATTGTACCCTAATTTTACCCTATTTTCGAAAATAGGTGAAATCCCTCAAATCTTATCAAACTTTCTCCAAATTTGAGCTAAATGGGTATTAATAGAAATATTATACTCAGCCATGAAATCAAATCTCAAATTAAACCTCTCAAAGACCAGATTTGCAATTTAGTCCAAAGCCAAACCAAAAATCATCGCAAATCAGTCCCTGGTTCGACCACAGGCTGCTGTGCACGACCAGGCCGTTCAAACGACCACGAGCGCCGGAGTTTGGCCGTTGCCGTTGCCACCGCTGCGGTTTCGTCGCCGGCGATCTCCAGCGTTGCCACCCCAGCCACTGTTTCCCTGCCGCGTGTGCGCATCGTGTTCGCCACCGTGGAATCACCTCGCCCGCCAGCAGCGCCTTCGTTCTCCCGCGCGCGCGCCCGACAACGGCAGCACAGTTGCGCCACGTCGCAAGCATGCCTTGGGGAAGCATCACTTCGCCTTCACCTCCACCAGAGCAGCAGGCTAAAGCCGGCACGGCCGCTGGAGCGCGTCACTTCGCCGGGATTCAGCCGTGTTGTCACCTCCAGCCCGCTTCACTTCCCCGTGCATTTCCAACCGTTGCAAGCTCCTTGCTGAGCCTATAAAAGCCACCCCAGCTCAGCTCAAACACACTCACACCCAGAGCCACCCAAAATTCCTAACCACGCCGTCGTCTTCGTCTTCTTCGGCGAGCTCGAGAAGAGGCTCACGGTGCCAGGCCAATCCACTGCACCGAACTCCAAATTGAAGCTACCAGTAAGTTACTCTCAACCACTTACCTGTGTAGTAGCAGCCAATTGAGTTCTATCGCACCTCATCGCCGGGAATTGCTGTTTTTCCCCGTCAACTCCGGCGAGCAATTAAACCCCAATTAAACCGATTTAGCTCTCGAGCCTGTGATCAATATTGAGCAGTGGACTGTGTGGAACACATCTAAGCAACTAGAATCATCAATTTTGCTAAAATCTGAAAAACCCCCAAATTCAACCGTGCATGTTCACTGTGCTTGCTGATCTAGCTTATCTGTTGAATGTTTGGCGAATCCAACTTCACACATAGCTTTTGTATGCCCCAGAGACCATCCTCAAGCAAGTATTTGAGTTCATTCGTCCTAGATCAGAAATGCCCAAATTTCGTGGCTTCTTCCCTAGCTCCGGTCGCCGGATTTTGTTCCCGGCCGTTTCAACCCCAACCACCTTGTCTAGTAGATGTGCCTCGACCCCTGGAGTATTTTTGCCTTCTAGCTCGACACCTGGATCGGCCCAGATGAAGAGGTATCGCCATGCCAAAGTTTGGTCCAGAAACTGTTGAGAACAGCTCGGCCACCGTGTTCTTCGCCGGTTTTCATCACTTTCCGGCCATCTCCTGCCCTAGGTCCTGTTGAGACATTTGTTCCTGTTACAAATGCCTAACCACCAGACAAAGTGGTGCATCATTTGGAGCCCTGAGTCAAAAGATAAGGCTAACCCTAGTTTCTGGCCATGTCAACCCTATGCCAGGCTATGTCAGCCAGTGGCATTAGCCCTGTTCACCCACCTCTGGTCGTGTAAAACAGAAATTACTTTGTCAAATAGCTGCCTCACTACCTTGTGCACCATATGCTTGAATCAAAACCTACTTTGGCCACTGGAAACTGTTCAAACCATGTCAATGCCATTCTAGAGCACTGTCAGCCTATGTCAGCTAGTGGCCTTGAGCCTTTTCACCCACTTCCATCCATGAAACTAGGAAATAACTTTGTCCCTTAGACTCCTGATGTTGTGATCTACACTTTTCTCTACTGTCACAACTTGAGTTGAGCCCTCTATCCCCCATCGACCTTATGTCGATGCCTTGAACCGAATGCCAACCTAAAGACATTCGCTGTTTTTGGGTGAACCAGTCACCACCTTGATATTACCCGGATATTTTGGAACCTTGTAAACCTTAACAGCTAATTTTAACCCTGATTCCCATAGTTTAACTCTAATCGCTTCCAAACCTTGTTGTCCCAGAGTATTTTCTCCTTGTATCTTTGCATGTAGTGAATTAGTAAGAATAGGATTGATTGTAATGCCTATTTACTTGTTTGATCTTGTTCAGAGCAAGAGTCCGGGGTTGAAGATCTTGTCGCTGAACCATCATCAACTGCTGATACTTACGACGCGGAAAGCAAGTCATACTTTGATCATATTGAAACCCATATTTTATGAATTGCTATGCTATTCCATGAGTAGATATCTCATTAATATTGCATGTGTTGAGATCAATGATATTATGGCAGTGATAGATTGAATACTTGAGGAATGTGAACTTGATAAGATAGTAAGCCACGAACTAATAAAAGTATAAACATGTACATTTATATTCATGAAATAGAACCCCTAGCCGTGACCAGTATTTTGGTATGGAATGGTGGTAGCACTGGAGGTGCTTGGCTGCTCTGAATGTGTAGGCACTGAAGGTGCATGGTTTGTGGTATGATCTGGTCACTGGCATGTAAGGACTAGAACCTTGTGTTGTGCGTCTAGTGGCATGAAAAACGTACCAACCACTTACCTGGTATGGGACAGGCGCAACCTAGTAGCTTTCTTAGTATTATCAGTTCCCTGCATGGCTTGTCGATCCGGTTTCTCGTGTGGAAACTGGTGGGACGCAGTTCGTCCATGAGTGGTGTGAGATCAAAAAAATTATGAGAGGATAAGGTGTAAAGAAGGAAGACGCCCTACGCCAGATTAAGTGGTGCGCGACTGTAATCAAAAGAGGTTATGTGTCCTGCGGGAACATAGACCCAGGCTAGGAAGTAAGGCAGTGGGGAGGACCCACAACGGTACTTGGGACGGTATTGTCCATTTACCTGGCAGGGATACTGTTAATACTAGACTGCAAAACGTTGTGTGATCTCGGCCTTGTCACATGCGTATAAGTCGCATGGAGTTGGCCCGACTTGGAAGTCGAGTGAAAAAGTGGATTTAAAAAGAGGTACATCTCTGCAGAGTTTAAAAATGTATTCGAATACTTCGTGCTCCCGAGTTTTAGGAGTATGCCGCGGTGGATTAAATCCACGGGGTGTGACACAAGTATTGTTTTATAAATTAAAATTTGTTAGCTCAAGATTACCCAAGTGGCATGTGTTGTCATGATAAGGGGCGTTGCCGTGGGCTGTCATGTGTTGACGTGTCGCGGTAATACCATAATATAGAGATCATATGATAATTAAGAGGCATGTGGTTTATGCCCTAAGTTATGAAATACTGCTATGAGTATATGATCGAAAGACTTGAATAAAAATAGTGTGATATGAGGTTATATCGCCTTGGATATGGGATATATGTATCACCATCAATATGAATTATTTACCACCATGGGTATGATCGGAAGTTGAGAAAGAAATGTATTTTGGGAAAAACCCTTCACTCTTTCCCCAATAGCATAGGCTCATGTCATTTATACTGTAACTATATCTCTACCTCCCCTATGACTTGCTGAGTACATAAGTACTCACCCTTGCAACAACTCCTCAATAGATGGAGCGTTCTACGACCTTGGAGAATGCCCTGAAGATGCTGCGGACCCAGGAGATGATGAGCAGTTTCCTCCGGAGCCCTGATGTGGTGCTGTCTGCTGTCAACCTCTGTTCCTGTGGATTGCTTTTGGGCCTAGCTTCCGCCGACTAGATGTGTTATTTTGTTAGACCCTTGTGCCTTGTAAGGCACTGTACCTCGTTTTGTACTAAGGCCTGATGGCCATACAATTATGACTACTGTATTATTTTGCTGCTTCAGTGTATCCCTGTGATTGACTCATCCTGGGAAGTCAAGTGGTTTAAGGGACCAGCTGCATCGAGCTGGGCTCCTCACAGGTGATGTCACAGTCGTGGCAGACACGACACCACTACACCTAATATTTTATTGAAAACCTGTTTAATGTTTAAAGTATCCTTTTTCATGATGAAACAATGCTTAACTGAACAAATGACTTGGAACTAAAACCCCTGAATCACATGTTTTACCCTCATGTAAGTATATTTGCAATAATCCCTGCAATGAGTATTGCTGAGCACCAAGTGCTCACCCTTGCAATTACACCCAACTGTAGAAGAGGGATTCGAGGATCCCGATTCTTTCGGTCTTGAATACTCAGCAGAAGATGGAAGTGCCCCAGATGAGCCCACATTTTAGAAGGATCATGCGCCAAGTCAAGTTAGATGTGGGAGAAGCCCCTCCAACCCCGTTGCTGATTGAAATCAAGTTGTTCGTGGTTGCTTTATGTATTGTGTTGTGTGTTCGGTACTTAGATGCCGATTCTGGTTTTGAAAAACTGGTTATTTTCTTAGCAACTCTACTTAGCGCCGTTCTCGGTGCACTGGTTATGTAATATTGGCCCAAGTTGGCCTGATACTTGGTTATCTACAATGCTATGCTTGTGTTGCTTTGAGCTCTTGTGACATCATGCTGTGTGTGTTGGGGGAAATCTCCACGGCGCTAAGTCCAGGTAAGTCGCGTCACATTGGCCCGGGGACGTGGCCTCCGGGGCCTCCTCGGGTGCCGCCTTTTGGCCCCCGGGACATGGCCTCCGGCGCCGTCCCGGGCGCCGCCATTTGCCCGGGGTCCAAAAGGCGGCACCCGAGGAGGCACCGGAGGCCAGGTCCCCGGGCAAATGGCGGCGCCTGGGACCACGCAAAAACATCAAGTTGCGCTGCGCGTTCCTCGGGGAGCTCCGCCCCGATCCGGACGGTTTTGTCTTCGTTGCCTGGGGACAGCAGGACCTTCCGGAGGCCCCCTTCCGGAGCGGCTTGAGGAGGGGCCTCCCGGGCGATGGCGGAACAGCATCTAGTTACGGGGGAGAAGCCTCCGCCCCGGGCGTCTTTATGAGGTTGACGCTTCCGATTGTGGCCGTAGTGCGCTCGTATAGAGCACGGGCCATGTCTTGGTCTCCCCGGACGTTGATCACACCATGCGGCCCGGGGATCTTCATGCAGAGATAGTTTTGATGGGTGGCAGCCCCCAGCCGGTTGATTGTCGTCCTCCCCATAATCGCGTTGTAGGAGGAGGGGAGGTCCACTACATCGAAACGGACCAGCTCGGTCCTGTACTTCTCGGGGGTGCCGAAGGTCATTTGAAGATCTACCTTTCCCACGGGGTGGATCGCCTTCCCCGGGACAAAACCTTGCAGGGGCCCGGCAGCGGGCTGTAGGAGCTTCTCATCCACCTGCATTTCTTTGAAGGCCTTCAGGAATAGGACATCGGCGGAGCTCCCGCCGTCCACCAGGATACGGGCCAGATGGCAGTTGTAGATGGTCGCGGAGACAATGAGCGCGTCGTCGTGGGGGAAGCGAACCCCCCGCGCGTCTTCTGTCGTGAAGGTGAGGGGGACATCCGACCACTTCGGTGGCGGGGACGCGTGTAGTACCCCCACAACCTTGACCTCGCGCGCGTACTCCTTACGCTGGCGCTTAGAGTCCCGCCCGGAGGCAGATCCTCCCACGATGACGTTGATGTGCCGCTGCGAAGTTTGAAAGGGGAGAGCTTCTGAAGGCTCCCCCTCCTGCGTCTGCTGACCCCCCGTGGGAGCGGGAAGGGCCGGAACAGCTGGCCGAGGGAGCAAGGAGGCCGGAGTCCCCCCCCCCTGCCCGCGCTGGTCGAGGAAGTCCGCGAAGTGCTGCAGCAGCTGGCTACAATCTCGGGTAGCGTGGGTATTGGACCTGTGGAGGCTGCACCACGGTCCTTCCCGCCTTCTCCCCGCGGGGCCTTCCCGGCCGCGCGAAGACTGTCCTCCCCCATGGCCCTTCGGTTTGGGGAAGGGGCGGTTGGCCCTCGGGGGGCCGCGCGAGCCGCCTCCGCCCTCGAGGACAAAGGTGTCCCGAGGCCGTGGCTCGCTACGCCCCCCTTGTCTGGGGAGTTTGGGGGGATCCCTGGCCCCCCGGTCGACGGGGGCGGGAGCCCCCTGGGTCTTCTTCCAGATATCGTCTTCCTCCGCCCGAGCATACTTTTCGAGCACGTTGAAGAGCTCGTCGGCGGAAGAGGGGCAGCTCCAGGAGAGCCTTCGGTGGAGCTCCCCCGGGAGGATACCGCTTTTGCAGGCTTCGATGACCGTAGAGTCGGGGACGTGGGCCACTTTGCTCTTCACCTGAACAAAGCGCTTGAAGAAGCTTCTGATGGTTTCCCCCGTCCTCTGCCGGACAGTGTACAGCTGCGAGGAGTCCAGGGGACGCACATAGTTCCCCTGGAAGTTGGCACAGAACTCCCGCTTGAGCTGCGAGAAAGACTTGATGGAGCCGGCCTTCAGGTTGTAGAACCAGGAGCGGGCAATGCCAGAGAGGTAGAGGGGGAAGACGTTGCACTGTACTGTCTCGTCTCCCCCGGCCGCGGAGATGGCAGTGGAGTAGACCTGCACAAACTCGTAAGGGTCTGCCTCACCGTTATAGTGCTCGATGTGCGGAGGGCGGTAGGGCCGCGGCCACCGGATGCTGCGAAGTCTTCGGCACAGGGGCTGGTTAGCCCCCTACACTTCCCGGGGAGAGCCCCGTGACGAGGATTGACACCCGGGTCACTCCTAATAAACTTCTGGTTCAAGACAGGTTCGAACCAGACACGTGTCTGAAGATGCGGACTCAAGCTATTCTGAGAGGCATCACCACGAGGTCGCAAGCTTTACGCGATCAAGTCGCAGCTTTACGCGGTCAGACCGTAAGCCTTGCGCGGTCAGAAGTTCGTGGGCTATACGCGAACTACACATTCGGGATATTACGCGATCAGCCTAATCCCGCGGTCAGAAAATCTGCCGATCAGGATACCTGGGATCTGTCTATCCGGTTGTCCATACGACAGGATATTCTAGGTATCCCAAAGATTCCTACACGTGGAAAAACAACCGTCAGGAGGTTGACACGTACAGTTATTCATGAATAACACGTGTTTTAACCTGCGTGGAAGTTAAGAGCAGTTTCAAAAACCATATCCAACCATCCGTGCAACCGATTGATGCAGTTTTCTTCACATGGCGCCCTTTCAAGCAGTATAAAAGGATGGCATGACGCATCAATCAGGGGAATCCAAGTGAGCCAAGTCTACGGCACACCTCATACAGCATTTTTAAGTCTTCTTTAGCTTATCTTTGTACACTTTTTACAGGAAAAATCCTCGCCTGTGAGGACTTTTTCCTCCACTTGTAAACCTTTACCATACTTAGTGAAATCCCAACAGGACGTAGGGCTTTTGCTCCCACCATCGAGGGCCCGAACCTGTCTAAATTCTCTGTGCTCCTGTTCACCATTGTTCAGCATACCTTCCCGAAGGGTCATCTTGAAAGGTCTCACTATTACAAATTCTGCATAAGTTCGGCTGAGGACTCCGAGTCCAAATCGTCGACAGCTAGCGCCCACCGTGGGGCCTTTCTCAAGGCGTCTTAATTGAAATTCGGAGGTTTGCCGAAACATGGCCGGAGCATATGATCCCGAGAATGATTTCGATCTCGAGGATTATGCTCATATCCCAATGCCTTCTCCAAGTGATCCTGTTCCGATGGAAGAGGTCGAAGGCCAGAATCTTCCCCAGGATGAATCATCTCCCCAAGTCATGATAATCGACCAGGAGGTAACTGGCACAAGGTCAGAACCCGCATAGGTTCTTAATGTGTTAGGTGATGAATCCGGTCCGTCATGCGATCCCGCTGAGGGAAAGTATGATGATGACCCCGAGGTTAGCCCAGGAAGGTTCGACCCTGATAACCTTCACCGTCTCTTTGATTTCGAGTCTGACTCGGAACAGACCGAGATATTCTCCCCATCGACAACTTCTCTCCCTAGGCAGTTTGCTGCGTTGTCGGAGGAAACTCCCGATCAACAGGCTGCCAGGGAAGAACAAGATCGCAAACAGAAGGAGGAGCAAGATCTCGAGCAACAAAACAACGAACTACGCAGAACTGCCCTAGAGGCTCTTCAAGATGCGCAGGCTCGTTACGATGCTGCCCCGAGTTCTTCTCGACGGTCGCGTGGTCGTAGACGTGACCAGACTCCTTCCTTACCACCGGAGCATTTCCCAGTGGACGAGGAAACAATAACACCTGGTGCCCCTAGGAGAAGTACCCATGGTCGATTGCGATCTATCGCGGAAGTCATGCGCAATTTTCCTCCTACGGTCACGGATGCGCAGAGACCGGCCTTTTACAGGATCCTGGCGGAAAGACTGGATTAGGTCGCATCCGAGGCGACCCCGACAGCCTCTTCCCGCTCAGTGACACATTCCCATGAACGAGATGGTCCTCATTCTGGCTCTGGCCGACGGAATTACCCGCCGCCTATACCGTCCCGACAGGACAAATATCGGCGAATGCAGGACTCTCGTGCTAGGGATCGAGTTCCCGTTCATTCTCGTTTGGGACCCCGAGTAACCCCGCCATTAAGTGAGTTTGCTCGAAACCGGACCGAAAGTCGCAGGACGGTCCACGGTCCTTACGTTGGTTGCAAAGCTTTCTCGCCTGGCCTACGAGCGGTCGTTTGGCCCGATAAGTTTCGACCAGGGGCCATTGAGAGGTTTGATGGAACTCAGAACCCATCCGAGTTTCTTCAGATCTATATTACTGCCATCCAAGCAGCAGGAGGCGATGACAAGGTCATGGCTAACTACCTGCCAACAGTCCTCGTAGGACCGGCTAGAACCTGGTTGTTCAATCAGCCTGAGGGTTCTATCTACAATTGGGAAATGCTATGCGATGCCATCCTCAGCAATTTCCAAAACTGTTACCAAAAGCCGGGTAAGGAGGACGACTTGCATAGATTGCGGCAAACTTCGACCGAAACGCTTCGGCAGTTTGTCAAGAGGTTTGTCGGGGTAAGAAATACCATCCCGAACATATCTGATGGCTCCGTAATCAGGGCATTTAAGCATGCCGTTCGATACCGGAGATTCACTGAAGACTTGCTCATTCACCCTCCTCGATCGGTGGCCGATCTGTTCGATATGGCTGATCGATACTCCGATGCAGCCGAGGCAGTCGAATGGAACCGAATGGTTGACAAGGGGGACCTACCGTCCCAACCAGGTTTCAAGGACGCCAAGAAAGAAGATTCGAGCAAAAAGCCGGAGTCTTCACTGGGTGGGAAGTCAAAAAAGTCGAAGAGGAACCGCTCTGGACAGTACCGTGAGGTCGCGGTCGCGGAGAAACCACCTTCGACCAAAGGTAATAAGTCTTCTTTTAAAAGTAAAACTGCTTCTGGTGGCCGGGATTCCGACCAGCCAGAAAAATCAACTAATCTGCAGGAGGGCAAAAGGTGGTGTCCACTCCACAATTCCGCAGGCCACGATCTCAAAAACTGCAGAAGTTGGTTGAAACAGCTGGATGATTTCTACCAAGGAGCTGGGCCAATGCCAACCTTACCGCCCAAAGAGCAGGCGTGCGGGGTTAGAGACGTCGATGGAGACGAAGAAATGGCTTACCAGGTACCTCAAAATCATGTTAATGTCATTTTCGGAGGTTCCTCCTCTTTCGTTTCCAAAAGGCAGTTTAAAACTTTTTGCCGAGAGGTTAACCAAACGGAAACATCCCTTGGTGAACCTCAATATCCCCGTTGGTCGGATATGCCTTTGACGTTTGATCGCGCTGACTGTCCTGCGGGGCTAACTCGACCATTGAGGTTACCTCTGGTTATTACCCCAATCATCAGTAACGCGAGGGTCGAAAGGGTCCTGATCGATGGGGGAAGTTCCCTTGATCTTTTATTAGTCAAGGCACTCGACGAGATGCAAATTCCTCGTTCGAAGATCAAGCCCATAATCCATCCGTTTTATGGGATAATCCCAGGCCCCTCCATGATGCCATTGGGACAAGTGGTCCTCCCGGTCACTCTGGGAGAACCAGATAACTTTCGAACAGAATTGGTTACTTTCGATGTAATCGATTGTGATTCAGCTTATAATGCAATCTTTGGCAGGCCGACTCTTGCTAAGTTCATGATGGCAACGCACTATTATGCTTATCAGTGCGGGAAATTGCCTGGCCCCAAAGGTGTCATTTCGGTCCGAGGAAGTCGCAACGTGGCGCTCACGTGCGACCGGCTATCTTTGGATATGGTCGATCAACTTCCCCTCCGGGACGCTCAGGTCGCCACTGTCGCCACCGATGCGATCAGGGCTGCTCCTCGACCAGATGAGAAACTCAAACAAGTTCCTTTGTACCCAGATGACCCATCCAAGACAATTCGGGTTGGGTCAGCCCTGGATGACAAATAGGAACTCGACCTCGTTGCTTTCCTCCGGGCTAACGCAGATGTGTTTGCGTGGAAACCGTCCGACATGCCCGGTGTCCCAAGGGAAGTAATTGAGCACAGGTTAGCAATCCGACCTGGACAACGACCAATAAAGCAAAAGCTCAGGCGTTTTGCCACCGACCGACAGGAAGCCATCCGAGAAGAGTTAGACAAACTCTTACAAGCCGGGTTTATCCGCGAAGTAAATCACCTGGACTGGCTCGCCAATCCGGTCATGGTCCGCAAGTCAAATGGCAAGTGGCGCATGTGCGTCGACTATACTAGCCTCAACAGTGCCTGTCCGAAGGACGACTTTCCCCTTCCCCGCATCGACCAGCTGGTTGACTCCACTGCGGGTTGCGAACTGATGAGTTTTCTGGATGCCTACTCGGGATATCATCAAATTAGCATGGCAGAAGACGATGAAGAGAAAACTGCCTTCATCACCCCGTTCGGCACGTACTGCTACGTCAGAATGCCGTTCGGTCTCAAGAACGCTGGTTCCACGTACCAGCGCTTGATGCAAAAGACCTTTCTTTCCCAGATAGGGCGTAATCTCGAAGCATATGTAGACGACTTGGTTGTAAAGAGTACCAAAAGATTGTCTCATTTGGACGATCTTGCTGAAACCTTCTGTAACTTGAATCACTTTGGAATAAAATTGAACCCGGAGAAATGTTCTTTCGGGGTTTCTTCCGGAAAGCTTCTTGGTTTTCTTGTGTGTTCCAGGGGCATTGAGGTTAATCCTGAGAAAATCAGAGCTATTGAGCAAATGAGGTCGCCCTCGACCATGAAGGATGTTCAACGCCTGGCTGGTCGCATGGCGGCTTTAAGTCGTTTCATATCGCGATTAGGCGAAAGGGGACTACCTTTCTTTAAAGCCTTGCGGAAACATCATAACTTCACGTGGTCAGATGAGGCCGAAAAAGCGTTTCAGGAGGTAAAAACATATCTATCCAGTCCGCCAGTATTGGTGTCTCCTGAAAAGGATGAACCATTGCTTCTGTATTTGGCGGCCACCCCACACGCGGTCAGCGCAGTTCTGATCGCGGAAAGGGAAGGAGTGCACAGACCCGTCTACTATGTGAGCGAAGTACTTCATGGTCCTAAGGAGCGCTACCCTGAGGTCCAGAAGATACTTTACGCGCTACTGATGGCTTCCCGTAAGCTACGACATTACTTTCAAGCACACAAGATCACAGTACCTTCCTCTTTTCCTTTAGGGGATATTGTCCGAAATCCAGAAAAATCTGGTCGAATCGCCAAATGGGCGGTCGAATTCGGTGCCTTTGAGATCCACTTTACCCCTCGCACGGCGGTTAAGTCTCAGGTTTTGGCCGACTTTGTGGTCGAATGGACCAACCCTGAGCCACCCGTGCAGTTGGAAAAGGAACTGGAGTGCCCCGATTATTGGACAATGTACTTTGACGGCTCCCGTAGTTTTCAACACTCGGGGGCTGGAGTGGTCTTAGTTACACCTCAGGGCGAACAGCTTAAGTATGTCATTCAACTACACTTTGTTGCAACCAACAATGCAGCAGAGTATGAAGGTCTTCTTGCAGGGCTCCGGGCAGCAAAATTCCTCGGAGTCCGTCGATTAGTGGTGAGGGGGGACTCACAGCTGGTCGTAAACCAGGTAAACAAGGAGTACAGCACCTCCGATGAGACAATGGCTCATTACCTGGGGGAAGTGAGGAGATTGGAAAAACACTTCAGTCACTTCGAAGTCCAATACATCCCGCGAAAGGACAACATTCTCGCAGACCAATTATCCAAAATTGGATCCTCACGCTCATCCGCTCCGGCAGGAGTGTTCATTGAACACTTGGACCATCCTTCGATCATGACTTCGGTCGAGGATGATCCGGCAATAGCCTTCGTTGCCAACCTCGGTCAGGAACAAGATTGGACTCATCCATTGAGGGTCTATCTTGAACATGGGACCCTACCCGAGGACGAAACCAAAAGCGATCGGTTAATTCGAAAGGCGCGTCTGTACAAACTCATAGATGGGGTTATGTACAGAAAGGGTACTCAAGGAGTATTCATGCGCTGCATATCTCAGGAGGAAGGAAAATCCCTCTTGAAAGAAATACATGACGGTGTATGCGGTGCACACGCATCATACCGAACACTGCTCGAAAAAGTTTTTCGACAGGGATTCTACTGGCCTTCGGCACTCGATGATGCCAAGCTTATGGTCAAGATGTGTCCACAGTGTCAGTTTCATGCAAGACAGGTTCATCAACCTGCTTATGCATTGCAAACTATTCCTCTCGCATGGCCTTTCGCGATCTGGGGAATGGACATCGTCGGTCCTATGCCACAAGCGGTCAATGGATACAAGTTTTTGTTCGTAGCCATTGACACGTTCACAAAGTGGATTGAGGCCGAACCAGTACGAAATATTACTGCATCAGCCGCACAAAAGTTCTTTCACAAGAACATTGTGGCACGATTTGGTGTTCCAAACCGTCTCATCACAGACAACGGTTCTCAGTTCGCTAGCGGTCTTTTCCTAGACTACTGCGATCAGATTGGGACCAAGGTGTGCTTTGCTTCCGTGGCACATCCACAAAGCAATGGTGCCGTAGAACGGGCCAATGGGCAAGTATTGCAAGGTATCAAAAAACGTGTTTTTGATCGCCTCAAGACCCGCTCGGGGGCTTGGGCAGACGAGCTCTATACTGTTCTATGGGCACTACGAACTACCTCTAGTCGAGCCACCGGTGAGACACCCTTCCATTTGGTCTATGGAGCCGAGGCTGTGTTGCCTATGGAAGTAAGTATTGGATCTGTTCGCACGAATCAATTCGAACAGGTCAACCAATCCAAACAGCGATCACGAGATCTCATCCTCCTGGAAGAACGGCGTGATCGCGCCCTGATTAAGTCCGCGGTATACTTGCAGGCTCTACGCAAGTATCACAGTAAAAAGGTGCGACCACGTGATCTCAATGTAGGCGACTTGGTTTTACGAAAAATTCAAGACCAGTCTAACCGCAATAAATTCTCCCCAAAGTGGGAGGGACCATACACTGTCGCCTCAGTACCGCGGCCAGGATCTGCGCGGTTAGCCATGGAGGATGGTCGGATTTTGTCCAATACTTGGAACATCGATCAACTTCGCAAGTTTTACGTGTAAGTATTCCAATCACCTTTTTCCTGTTCAATTAGCATCTTTCCATAAAAAGCATGTCTTGTTTTCATACAATGAGTGTTTTTCTTTAAGCCCAAATTATACAACTTCGACCTGGGGGCTGATCGCTGGCGGTTAGGTTATTACAGCATTTTTCAACCGGATTCGCTGGTCAATCTCATGATCACTTCCAGATAAGTTACTCCTAAATAAGCCGTTTCTCAACGCACATGGAACTATCTGGCTAGTCTTCGGTCATCCGGGTGGCTATCAGTTTGCAATAAGGTTAAAATGTTATTTTAATCTTGATCATTGGTTTGAAGCGCATATCCCTGGTCATCATACTTATGTTTTCCCCTCTGCTTAAAATACTAAGGCTTCAGTATTCACAAAACAGAGGCGGGGGCTAGAGGAATATACTTATAGTATGAAACTTATGATGTGAATATGCACTTTCCTTTGAAAAAATAGTTTTACATACATAGCATTGTAATTACAATTGTTTGGTTACAAAATATAAGGATCATTCGATCCTTAGCTCAGCCAAGAGCTTGTCAACGAAAGGCTTAACTTCTTCAATAACGGCGTCAAGCAGTTCGTCACTCTCGACCTCAACCGGTCCCACCAGTGCGCTCAGATTCGCATCTGGGCCATGGTGAAGTCGAACCCGGCTGAGTACGGCAGAAGCGGCTGATCGGACTCTCGTCCTGATTGTCTCTTCACGTCGCCGTACATCTCCAGGGAGATATTCGAGCAGTGATTCTGCTTGGGTTGTAAGCAGTGATGCCCAATCGCTGACATTTGGGTCGTCCTTCCTCAACTCTACCACATTGGTATTCAAAAGGCTGGCTATGGCCTTCAGTTTTTCGAAGACCAGTAGGCTCAACTCTTTGACCACTTGATTGGTGTGGTCGAGCGAGGACTCGAGAAGCATCTTGTCCTGGCTGAGCTGTTTAATGCGACCTGCTTGCGCTGTACAAAGAAAAGAGGTTATTAACAAGAAACGTCTTTAAGTCTTCTCAAGTTGGGAATCGACTTACCAGTATTCTCAGACTGAAGTCTATTGATTTCAGTCCGTAGTTTCTGAAACTCTGTAACTGAGTTCAGCTTTATCTTGGTTAACTCCTTCTTCAGGAACGTAACCTCTCTGCAGCAAAATCAAGTTAGTCACAATTAAAGCCTACTTATATTAACAGAAGAATGACGATCCTCACTTGCGCAAGCTGTCACGATCTTTTTGAACAGCCGCCATGCTAGCCATTGCAGCATGCGACTGGCTCGTCACCCATGACAAGCCCTGTGACACAAAGCAAGAGAGTCAAGTATGCTCTAAAGGCGATTCAAGCGCCGAAACAGAGGTAATCATACCTTCATAAACTTATTCAAAGCGGCATCATCCATGCTAGCAGGAATCCTTGCTAGCGCGCCTGAAGTGCCTGCGACGGGGACAGTTGATGGGAGTGCCGGCCGGATGCCACCCCCAGAGGCCACTGGTGGTGACCTAGTCCCTGCACTTGTTTCACCTCCCGCGGTTCGGACGACTTCCTGAACCACGGGAGTAGAGCGCTCTTCGTTAGAGGCTCCCTCATTAGCCCTAGCTTCAACCTCACCAGTGGCGGTTAAAGGTGTAGGCGCTGTCTTCTTTTGCCTAACAGGAAGAATGGGTCAGACAGTCTTTATCTAAGATTATTGTCAAGTAAGAGTTCTTACCTTATTTTAAATCCCATTCGTTCCTGGGACTTCTGGGACAATTCCCCTTGCGAAGGAGAGCCGTCCCCGGTTCTTGCCTTCCTTATGGTAAATAAGACAGCACCCCCCTGCAAATGTCACGTTACAAGCATATTCTTAGGGAACAGGTAAAAACACATAGAAAGATCTTTACCTGGGCCACCGGACTAACTGGTGGGGCTGCATCTGAAGGCCTTGGCGATTCCTGAGTTGCTGGAACCGTCACAACTGGCCTTTGTTCGTCTACCTCCTCCTCTGTCCGCGGAGGAGGAGGATTTTCCTCCCTGGAATCCCCAGTGGACCCAGGGGGAAGCTCTCCTTCCTGTATGTACATTAACTTGTCAAATGCGCAGAAAGAGTCATGGAGGGAATAGTTGAAAAAATCCTTTACCTTAGTCGTCCCTTCGACCAGGGAAGCAGAGATGATTGATCCTGAAACCTCGGGGGCTTCAGGAATTGGAAGGTCACCCGCGACCACAAGATCTTCGGTGGTCGCAGGGTCAGCCACGGCCACCTCTTCGGCAACTGTGGTTTCTGCAGGGCAGCTTGGAGCATCGCTGGATGGAAGATCCGCGATCTTCCTCCTTCGAAGAATCAGAGGAACATCATCCTCTTCCTCCTCGCTCCCCTCTCCCTGTACGACGAAGAAGTGATTCCATGTCGCGCCTAAAAAAGTAGTAGGAATGCGATATCTTACCGCAGTCTTTCTTGCGGGACGAGGGATGCTTCATGAAGACCCCTCTCCAGGGTTCAACTTGGTCTTCTTAGAGGCAGGACTCTTTGTCCTGGGTCTCCGAGAGACCTTCTTCACGTTCCTCGACGTCAGCTTCTTCAGAGAGCCGACATTTTCACTTGGGAATGTTGCATCCGCAAACCTCCCTAGGAGCTGTTCTCATTCCAATGGGATTGATTAGTGCTGGACATACATGAAAACTGCAAAACAGAGGCCAAGTGGAAAGTTTACCTTTCGGCGCTCTTGTTTAAGGTTGTCGCCAGCATGAATCAAGCTTTTGGGGCGAGGCGATCCCTTGGGGCCCTCTACCTCGGCGTTGTATGCCCTAAGGAGGTAGTTAGTCCGCCTCTCAATCTTAGCTGAGGGCAGGACTGTTCCCAGATACGAATTAAATTGATACATTTCAAAAATGACATAAAAGGATTTCAATGTCAGAAATAAGTACCTTCGTTATAGTCCAGGGTAGTGTCCGCCATGGACGTGATCTCCCAAGCCGGACGAGCCCTTTCACGTAGGGGGCTCACCCGATTCTTCACAAAGTCTCGGATGACGTCACATGCCGTCAGCCCTTGTTCGACTAAGTGAAGGATCACCTCGGCATGCTTCATGAACTCCGCGTTCATCGCCGGGAGAGTATCCAACTCACTAGTTTTCTCCGGCCGCGAGTTCTCAAACCACAACCCGCTCTCGGTCGGCGGGGTGCAGTAAAACCATTTCTGGTGCCACCCGTGCACTGAGTCTCGCAGGGGTGGGGAGGGATACTCCTTTTTATCCCTCAGCCGGAAGTAGATGCATCCGGCGGCGTTGGTGCTCTTCGACCACGCCGAAAAGTAAAATCGTCGGAAAAGATCCACGCTGGGATATACTCCGACGAAGGCTTCACAGAGATGCTGAAATACTGCCAGAATCAGCATCGCGTTGGGGTGGAGGTTGATCAGTTCCCACCCGTAATGCTCAAAGATGTCCTTAAGGAACCGACTTTCAGGGAATCGGAACCCGCAACGAAAATACTCCTCAAAAACCACCAACTCGCCTTCTTGGACAGTTGGGGTTTCTTGGTCTTTCTCCGCAGGTCGCCAGTTAATGAGCAGCCGCGGAGAAAGGATCTCCTCCTTCTCAAGCGCCATCAGGCTCTCCTCAGAATGATGAATGGATCTGCTCCAGGACGCCATCTATGGTGTAGAATCAAAGGGGAAGCTGGCGATTTGGGGAAGATGAAAGCTGAAGAAAGTGAGGGTTTTGAGCGGCGGGAATTCTAAGGGTTTTTTCGCGGCTGAGTGGCTTCCTCAAGAAGCTACCTCCTGCTTTTTATAGACCCAAGGCGTCGCATTAATGAGTGAACAGCTCGTTTCAAACATTCCATTAAATGCTTTATTCATTTCCCATAATGGATACTGTCTCTGATGGACCCGATAAAGTACTCAGGCGTCGGATCTAAAACAAAAGACTTCTTTGTTTTGGGAACTGAAAGTGTAAAAGGACTGAAAAATTTCCAGTACTTTTCAAAGGAAGTTTTTCCTTTTTATACTTTGAACATTTTGTTCGAAAAAATCACGTAACCCAATTTTTTACGTACTGAAGTGTTTCTAATTGGGTTATGGTTTTATCGAAATCATGTTCTAGGCTAAAACTTCGTCTCTAATCGAAGTAATAGTCTAACCGGATGTTCGACTCTGGTCGCAATTCAGTTCTAACCGCGGCCTTAAGTCTGATCGCAGCATCAGGGCAGGTCATGGTGATCTTTTAAAGCGCGATTCTAATCGCAAAACTGAAATTTCCTGTGTATGAATGGTCGCGGACTAAGCTTTTAACCATAAATTCGCACAGAAGGTATGAAGAATGTTCATATGAATAAAAGAAACTTTATTTATTACATTCTTTACATACAAAAGGAATACGGTCGATAAAAGCATCGACTTGTTCCGAGAGAAGTTTACAAAGTTCCCCGAGGGACATATTGTTGTCAGTAGGATCTACACTGATAACCCCCAAGGAACTAGCAACTACTCTAAGTCTATCTATATCGTCCCTAACAACAGACGCACTATTGTCCCTAATCAAGTCAGAGAGTTCTCGCTGTTGCTGAGCGAAGTCCCTCTCTCGACGGAAATGGTGCGCCTCTTCTCGGGATCGATCAAGACATTCTGCTAAACGCAGAATCTTCGAGGCCATCTCCTCGGTCTTCTTCTCCAGGGCATTCTTCTCTTCCAGAAGAGTCTGTCCGGAAGGAAGAGATGGAGCAGCAGAAGGCTGATCGCTGGGGCCTCCTACCTCCTGCATTTTGTAAAAGTTAGTCATATTAACTAAAATTATCAGCAAAAAAGGGAGAAGAATTGTTACCTGTCCCGGTGCATAACCCGTTGATACACCCATCTTGGGAGGAAGATCACCATATGGTGGAAGTGCAACCTTCCCAGAAGAAGATTGCTTCGCCAACCCAATATGGCAATCATCTGGTCGAGGGATAGTCACCGCTTGCCGACCAGGATGTTGATCACCCATAAGGATGGGAGAATCGAATGTGATGGGATCTTTCTCTAAGGATAAAGGCCTAACTTGCCGAGAGGCATGGACGGGGAGGGTCAAAGGAACTGAAGGAAGAAAGAAACTCGCTACGTTCTTCACCTTTGTTCCACTGGAAGATCCTTCGTGAACCTTGGGTTTCTTCCTTAAGGGAGACAGGACTTCATTCGACCCTTGTTCGACAATTTCCCCTTCATCGCTCTCAATCTCGATGATTTCGTGATCTGCCATTGGGAAGAGTAAGTGAAAAGGAAGGAGGCCAGGTAACAAGAAAAAGACTTAGGCGTGAGAGGGAAATTGTAAATCTTTACATGTCCAGGGGTCTGGTATTTATAGCCGCCAGGGCGACGGTTCGCCTCCCGGACACCTCGAGTTTCGTTAAGACATTTACAATTTTACCTCGAGATAAAAATCTCTACGGCGCCATCATTGCCCGTCACGTAATGTCAGAACCTGTCTTGAAAAACCAACCGTTTTCACTTAGTGCGCCACTAAGTGGAGAAGTTAAAGGGCCGGGTTAAAAATCCAATGCACGGTTTTTAAATTCGAAATAAACACGTCTCTCCATTTTCTTCGAATTTGGGGGCTAGCTGACGAGGATTGACACCCGGGTCACTCCTAATAAACTTCTGGTTCAAGACAGGTTCGAACCAGACACGTGTCTGAAGATGCGGACTCAAGCTATTCTGAGAGGCATCACCACGAGGTCGCAAGCTTTACGCGATCAAGTCGCAGCTTTACGCGGTCAGACCATAAGCCTTGCGCGGTCAGAAGTTCGTGGGCTATACGCGAACTACACATTCGGGATATTACGCGATCAGCCTAATCCCGCGGTTAGAACATCTGCCGATCAGGATACCTGGGATCTATCTATCCGGTTGTCCATACGACAGGATATTCTAGGTATCCCGAAGATTCCTACACGTGGAAAAACAACCGTCAGGAGGTTGACACGTACAGTTATTCATGAATAACACGTGTTTTAACCTGCGTGGAAGTTAAGAGCAGTTTCAAAAACCATATCCAACCATCCGTGCAACCGATTGATGCAGTTTTCTTCACATGGCGCCCTTTCAAGCAGTATAAAAGGATGGCATGACGCATCAATCAGGGGAATCCAAGTGAGCCAAGTCTACGGCACACCTCATACAGCATTTTTAAGTCTTCTTTAGCTTATCTTTGTACACTTTTTACAGGAAAAATCCTCGCCTGTGAGGACTTTTTCCTCCACTTGTAAACATTTACCATACTTAGTGAAATCCCAACAGGACGTAGGGCTTTTACTCCCACCATCGAGGGCCCGAACCTGTCTAAATTCTCTGTGCTCCTGTTCACCATTGTTCAGCATACCTTCCCGAAGGGTCATCTTGAAAGGTCTCACTATTACAAATTCTGCATAAGTTCGGCTGAGGACTCCGAGTCCAAATCGTCGCGGGTTTTGAGAATGATCCTAGCGAAGATTACGCGGCGCGGGTTGACCGGATGACCTGTCCTCCCCCACCGGACAAGCACAAAAAATGACACACGGGTTTATACAGGTTCGGGTCCTGGTGGGGGCCCTAGTCCTATCGACGCGCTCCCGACCGGAGTCGGCTGGGGAGGCTCTCTCCGGGGGAGAGGCTTCCGGAGCACGTCTGTGAGTTTAGCTATTCCACTAAAAGAACCGATCCTTTACAACAGAGGGGTACAAGGGCTATTTATAGCCCCAAAAAGTGGCAAAAAACCTAAACTACCCCGGAAGCCACCGTCGGATTGAAGGGTAGGACCGTCCTTCTCCCGGTCAAACGCCTTGGATGCTTGACAGGTGGTCGCTGGTACCCGAGGTGCTCCTCGCGTGACCTGCACGTGATAAACAGTTCAAGACTTTACCTTTAGGAGGGCGATGAGGCCCAGGACGGCGCCGAAGGCCAGGTGCCGGGAGCCAAACGGCGGCGCCCGGGAGGGCACCGGAGGCCACGTCCCGGGGGCCAAAAGGCGGCGCCCGCGGAGGGGCTGGAGGCCAGGTCCCCGGGCAAATGGCGGCGCCCGGGACGGCACGGGAGGCTGCCTCCCGGGAGCCAAACGGCGGCGCCCGGGAGGGCACCGGAGGCCACGTCCCGGGGGCCAAATGGCGGCGCCCGGGGAGGGGCCGTAGGCCAAGTCCCCGGGCAAATGGCGGCACCCGGGACGGCACCGGAGGCCGCGTCCCGGGAGCCAAACGGCGGCGCCAGGGAGGGCACGTCCTGGGGGCCAAAAGGCGGCGCCCGGGGAGGGGCCGGAGGCCAGGTCCCCGGGCAAATGGCGGCGCCCGGGACGGCACCGGAGGCCGCGTCCCGGGAGCCAAATGTCAGTGCCCGGGAGGGCACCGGAGGCCACGTCCCGGGGGCCAAAAGGCGGCGCCCGGGGAGGGGCCGGAGGCCAGGTCCCCGGGCAAATGGCGGCGCCCGGGACGGCACCGGAGGCCGCGTCCCGGGAGCCAAATGACGGCGCCCGGGAGGGCACCAGAGGCCACGTCCCGGGAGCCAAATGGCGGCGCCCGGGGAGGGGCCGGAGGCCAGGTCCCCGGGCAATCGTGACACATCTTACCTGGACTTAGTCCCGCGGAGATTTCCCCCAACAGTCCATATGCCCTTCGGGCTCAAGAACGCAGGGGCCACCTTCCAGCGCCTCATGACGTTGGTTTTCAAAGAGCAAGTCAGCCGCAACGTTGAAGTCTACGTAGACGACGCGGTTGTCAAGAGTCCCCGCGCAGCCTCCCACATCGACGACCTGGCTGAAACCTTCCGCAACCTCCGTGCGTTCGGGCTCAAACTCAACCCGGAGAAGTGCGCCTTTGGGGTGCGTGGGGGGAAGCTCCTAGGTTTCCTCGTGTCCCAGCGGGGCATTGAGGCAAACCCCGAGAAGATCCGAGCGTTCCTAGATATGCCCCCGCCGCGCTCCGTCAAGGATGTCCAGCGGCACTCTGGCCGCCTAGCCGCACTCAGCCGCTTTGTCTCCCGGTCGGGGGAGCGGGGCCTCCAGTTCTTCAAGATCCTCCGAGGGCTCGAGGGGTTCCGTTGGACCCCCGAGGCCCAGGAGGCATTCGACGACCTCAAGAAGTACCTCACGAGCCCTCCAATGCTTGTGAGTCCATCTCCGGAAGAGCCCTTGATCCTCTACCTCGCCGCAACTCCCGTCGCCGTCAGCGCGGTCTTGGTGAAGGAGCAAGGGGGGCAGCAGCGTCCGGTGTACTACGTGAGTGAGGCCCAAAACTCGGTACACGAAGGTGGAGAAAATCTGCTACGCCCTCCTCATGGCGTCCCGGAAGCTTCGGCATTACTTCCTGGGGCACCCCATCACCGTCCCGTCGTCCCTCCCCCTCGGGGAGGTACTGCGGAACAAAGAAGCCACCGGCCGGATCGGGAAGTGGGGGGCTGAGCTCGCCCCCTTCTCCCTATCCCTTACCGGCCGCTCCGCCATCAAGTCGCAGGTCCTCGCCGACTTCATCGCAGAGTGGACTCCCACCTCTGGGTCCAGGGACGAAGATCTCCCTGTGCCGCCCCGACGCAGTGATCATTGGACCCTTATGTTCGATGGGTCGCTGTGTCTCACCGGGGCTGGTGCGGGAGTAGTCCTCCGGAGCCCCGAGGGGAAGGAACTCGAGTACGCCGCACGGCTCGAGTTCCCCACAACCAACAACGTCGCCGAATACGAGGCTTTGCTCCTCGGGATGCGCCTCGCGCGCTCCCTGGGGATCCGGCGCCTCCTAGTCAAGGGAGATTCTCAACTCGTAGTTTGCCAAGTGGACAAGTCTTACCTGTGCCATGACGCAAACTTAAGTCTTTATTTGCAGGAAGTGCGAAAGATGGAGAGGCATTTCGACGGCCTCGAGGCCCGGCATATCCCACGTAGGGACAATGACCGGGCCGACGCCTTGGCCCGGGCGGCAAGCGCCCGGGAATCGCTCCCCAAGGGGGCTTTCCTGGAGATCATCACGAAGCCTTCGGTGGCCTCCCCGGACACGGGCGATGAGCCTCATGTCCCGGAGGTCGCCGAGATCACCCGGACTCCGTCTTGGATGGACCCCCTCATCTCCTTCATCAAGGGGGAGGGGGACCCTCCTAGTGAGACCGAGGCTAAACGCCTCCGGGCTAAAGCCCGGGCATATCTCCTGCTGGAGGGGAGGCTCTACAAGCGGGGGGCTTCCGCCCTCCTGCGCTGCCTCCCCCGGCCGAAGGGACTTCAACTTCTCGAAGACATCCACGCAGGGAGCTGTGGTTCTCACCTAGCCCCGCATGCCATCGCGGCCAAGGCCCTCCGACAGGGCTTCTACTGGCCCACGATCATGCGCGACGCGCGAGACCTTGTCTCCGAGTGCGAGGCGTGCCAGAAGATGGCCAAGGGCTCGAACCTCCCCCCTATAGCGCTGCAGACGATCCCCATCACTTGGCCCTTTGTGCGCTGGGGGATGGACCTCTTAGGGCCCTTCCCCCCAGCGCCCGGGGGATACAAGTATGCGGTAGTCGCAGTCGACTATTTTACAAAGTGGGTTGAGGCGAAGCCTTTGGCCAGCATCACATCCCTGGCCGTTCAGCGGTTTTTCTGGAAAAAAGTCGTATGTCGTTTTGGTGTCCCCAGGGAAATCACCGTGGACAACGGGACCCAATTTGACTCGGCTTATTTCCGGGAATTCTGCGAAGGCCTGGGGCTCGTCATCCACTTCGCCTCGGCGGCCCATCCCCGGAGCAATGGAGCTGTCGAGAGGGTCAACGGCGTGATCCTACAGGGATTGCGCCGGAGACTCGAGCAAACCGCTTCTAAGCGGGGCGCATGGGCGGAGGACCTCCCAAGCATCCTCTGCTCCATGCGCACGACCCCGTCCCGGGCAACGGGGCGCACTCCCTTCTCTCTGGTCTACGGGGCGGAGGCAGTCCTCCCCCCGGAGATCGGCTTCCGGTCACTGCGGGTTGAGCTCCTGGAGGGAGCCACGCCCGCAGCGTACCAGGCCAACGAGGCCAATCAGCGCCTGGAGATCGACCTCGTGGAGGAGGAACGCGACCGAGCGCTCCTCCGCCACACCATCTATGAGCAGGAGATGGCGCGCGCGTACAATGAGCACGTGCGCGAGAGAGCTTTCCGCCTTGGGGACCTTGTCCTCAAGCGCGTGACGGACCCCCAGGCCCAGGGTAAGCTCTCCCCCAAGTGGGAGGGCTCCTACAGGATCTCCGCGGTCCTGGGCTCGAGGGCCTACAAGCTCTCCAACCTTCAAGAGCAGGAGCTGAAGCACACGTGGAACTTGCGTTTACTTCGCAAGTTCTATGTTTAGCCTTACGGGCCTGTCCCCTCCCCTGGAGCGTTCACGCCGGAGGGGGAGGAGGGACGCTGTATTTTCCTCCCCTTTCGCGGCTTCGTAGGGGGAGGCCCTGTACTTCCTTTTATTAGCAATACATAGGTCTTGCTTTTCAAACTGTCTCATTGCAGCTCTTTCTCATTACCGCCCCTAGCGGCGATGCCCTCCCCGTGAGGATGCCCTCCCCGCGAGGAAGCCCTCCCCGTGAGGATGCCCTCCCCGCGAGGAAGTGGGCCAGGCCCAACAAGTCCCTACAACGGGAATCCCACTCCCATAGGGCGGCTTACGATCAGCCCTCGCGGACTGAGGGTGTAAGCGGCAACCCGGTTACAGTGGCCGTGGTAACGAGTCACTTTGGGAGACTAGTCCCCTGCCCAAACACTCAAGACCAGTCTTTAGGCACTTCCTCCTATGGGAGTCGACGTTATTCCCGGCTCCCCGTTTTCACGGCGACCGGATGATCGGCCCCTTGCGGCTTGATTGGATCTATCTTCCTCCTCCGGGAGTCGACGTTATTCCCGGCTCCCCGTTTTCACAGCGACCGGATGATTGGCCCCTTGCGGCTTGATTGGATCTATCTTCCTCCTCTGGGAGTCGACGTTATTCCCGGCTCCCCGTTTTCACGGCGACCGGAAGATCGGCCCCTTGCGACTTGATTGGATCTATCCTCCTCCTCCGGGAGTCGACGTTATTCCCGGCTCCCCGTTTTCACGGCGACCGGACGATTGGTCCCCGGCGACCTTATTCCCGGCTCCCCGTTCTCACGGCGACCGGATGAATGCCTCCCGGAGACCCTATTCTCGGCTCCCCGTTCTCACGGTGACCAGACGATTGTCTCTCGGAGAAGTCATGGATTTCTCGGGCGTTTTCTTCCCCAAAGACCCTATTCCCGGCTCCCCATCCTCACGGCGACCGGACGAATGTCTCCTAGGAAGCTCGCCTCCAGAAATCTCATCGGGTTTTCTTGGATGTTTCTTCCACATGAGGCCTCATTCCCGGCTCCCCGTTCTCACGGCGACCGGACGATTGTCTCCCGGAAGGTCTTCTCCTTGAAAACCTCGTTTTAAAGTTTTCTAACTTAGGAAATTTCCTATCCTACAGGTGACTTCTATCCCGAGGGCCTTGTTACCCCCATAGCGCGCGGAGCTATTCTCCGGCCCGCTGTGGGCGGGGGGGATAAGGAACCCCCGGGTGTCGACCGCACTGCCCACGAGGAAACTTAGCTCATCCTTGTTAAGATGAGTCGTCCAGACCATCCAAGAAGAAGAAAATAAAGAGGCAATGAAAGGAAACGACAACAGCTTTATTGATTCTCAAACCCGGAGGACATCTTCCCCCTCCGGTGGGCTTCGGAAAGGATACAACCCGGGTTCTAACCCGGGGGATTTTCTAAGCCCTAAGGTTCCTATGCCTAATACTCCCGGAGGCTCTCCGCTAGCTCCCGGGTCAAGTCCCGGTACAACGCCCGTACGTGGCGCCGAGCGTCCCGGAGCACATCTTCAGGCCAGAACTCGTATCCCGCCGGTGGAAGTATCCGGAGGGGAGGGATCATCCGGAGCCCCGGTCGCGGAGGGGACAATTCGGCACGATGATTATCAAAGTTGTCCAAGTGCCACTCCGAACGCCACCTCAACCGGATCGGCTCCCGGACGCTATCCTCGCCGCGATTCCCGGAGATAAGGCTTAGCAAAATTAAAGCCGCTTGGGCGTCCCCCGGGGAGCCCCTCCCGGACCTTCGCCCGGGAGCAACCTCCCGGGAACCCTGGTAACAGTAAATTCAATTCAAAGACTTAGAAAAAATTCTAACTTCATTGCATTCAAATTGTTTCTGTACAAGTGTCTGGGGCTTCTTCTAAGAAGCTACCGGAATCAAAAAGTCCTAAAACAAAAAAGGGCCCTAGCTAAGACCCGGGGGGAGGCTCATACATGTTCATTGGCGTCCTCCCCCCGGGGGGCTTCTTCCAAGGCCGGGGCTGGGACGTCTCCCGCCGGAGGCGCCAGAGCCGGGAACCACGCCCGGATGATCCTGTCGTAGAACCCCCCGGCAAGTTGCTCGACCTCCCGGCGCGAAGGCTCGAAGGAGTCCGGGAAGTTTCGGGGGATGCGGCCCCCGATCGCCCGGGCGCCAACCCCCCGGAATTCGACGAGCCCCACAGCGGCCACGACGACGGGGATCGCGCGGCCCCGCGCCCGAACGTCAGCAGCTTCTGGGATGGCGGAGACCTGTGCGTTGAGAAAATGCACAGCCTCCGCGAGGGTCGCCGGCGGCACCTCCCTGCTCCCGGAGCCTAGGCTTACGCCAAGGACCACGAGGGTCGACCGGACGGAGCGGCCCGCGTCCGCCACCACCCGGACGCTCGAGCTCTCGAGCTCCCGTAGCGCCTCCTCCCTCGCCTTGGCCTCCCCCCGGAGGCGGCCGTTGACGACCTCGAAAATATGGACCTGGGCCCGTACCCGGGTCAATTCCGTGAGGGCTTCGTCGCGTTCCCGGAGGGCCTCCTCACGCTGCCCTACGGAGGCCGCGGCCCGGCCCTCCGCCTCCTTAAGCAGCCGGGTGACCCGCTGCTCAAGGCCCCAGGTAACAGCTGCCACCTACAAAATATATAGAGTTAGAAAAATCTCAAAGTGCAGGGGATGAATAAAGACGTCATCGACTCGGGTTACCTGGGCCCCGAGGGACTGAAGCCCCTCGAAACACTCATGGAGCATCCCTCCCGCGACTAAGGCCTGCACCTTCCGGGTATGCAGGCCCTCCGAGTAGCGGGCGACCTCCCTCGCGGGAAGCAAAGGGGTCTCCCGCCCGGCGCCGCCAGCGCGGCCGGCGGGGGGTCCCCGGACCTCAAGGTCCGGTAACGCGGCCGGCGTCACCGGCGTCTTCGTCGATGAGGAAGTGCCCCCCGAAGACGTGGCCGAGGAGCTCTCGGCGGGAGCCGCCGCCCGGGGGGGAACCATCAGGCCTTTCCCTGCCCCGGGCCGAATGGTCTTCGGGGCCTCCTCCTCCGAAGGAACCTCGTAGACCGAGGGGCTCCCCCCGTCGTCCACCGGCCAAACCCGCGGAGGCGAGGCCTCCGCGAATCTCACCTCCAGCCTCTCCGGCTCTAAAGAGGCCAGAAGGGGCAGGAGGGGCTCCACCAAGAGCGGCGACGGGGCGTAGTTCGCCGAGTCGGGCGCCGCCCCGCCCGCGGTCGTCTCCTTCCCCCGGGCCTCGACGGGGCCCTTCGGGGGAGGAGGTGTTGCTTCTTTCCGGGCCGGTGCCCGGGCACGCTCGCTCCCGGGGGTCTCGTCCCGGGGCTTTGCCGGTGTCGCCGCCGGCGTCGTCGATGGGCCGGGGGTCTTTTGAAACCGGGCCTTCTTGGGCTCCGAGCCCCCGGCGGCCTCCTTCCCCCGTTTGTGCGACCCGGGGGTGGGGAGAGGCTTCCTCTCCGGCAGCTTTAGCCCGAAGGCCGCCGCTACCAAGTTCTTGGGGGGGCCCTCCCCCACGGCGCGCACGACGCGCTCGTGCTCATCGGCAAAGTACCTCCCCAAGAGGTTCTCCGCCTTCTCCCACGCCGCCGGGTACGGCCGGACTGCAAGAGGTAAAGAGTTAGTTAAATTTTCAAAAATTCGTAAATTCAATGCAGCAGGTTCCTGGAGCTTACGTCGCGTCACCGGCTTCACCGGGGGCCGCTGCTCGGGGCCCATGCCGATCCCCCTCTTCCCACCGGTGAAGGGGGAGATCCGCAGGAGAGCCATCTCCTCGGCGACGTCCCACATCGAGCGGGTCTTCTTGGAAAGGATCACCTTTCCGAGGAGCTCGAACTCCTCATCCGTCCACACTGGGGGCTTCGGCGCGGACGACCGGCTGTAGGTGGGAGGCTCCGGGGCGTACACCACCGCCTCGTCCTGGACCCGGAGGTAAAACCACCTTCGGAGCCAATCCCCCCAGTGGTCCCGGGAGGCCGCCGCCGGGTAGTCAATTACCCGGGACGGCAACATCTGGACCATCACCGAACCGAAGGGGGACTTGGGGCCCCCCTTCACCAGGTGGGAGGTCCGCGCCGCCGGCTCGTAGAAGTACCGGAAGGCGCGAAGGGTGGGCTCCCGCCCGGTCGCTGTCTCGAAGAGCCAGATAAAGAGGCCCATCCGGACAAGTGCGTTCGGGGTGAGGTGGTTGAGAGCCACCCCGTACTCCTTGAGAAACTCCCGGAGCATGGGATGCACCGGGAGCGGAGCCCCGCCTCCAGTAAGGCCTCGAAGGCCACGACCTCTCCGGGCCTGGGGCGGGGGGCTCCGTCCTTCTTCATGGGGACTCGGATGTCCCCATCCGCGACGATGCATCTTTCGACCAAGGACTCGGCGTCCTCGGCCGTGAACTCCGACGCCCAGAGGAAATCCGAGGGGATTTCCTCCGGGGGCACTTCCGTGGTCTTCGCTCGACCCTTGGGTGCCATGAGGTTAGTCTTCTTTTTCGATGGCTAACTTTGCAGGAGGCTACTACTAAGAACTCCCGGACGCCTGCTACCGGAAAGGGCTACCGGAAAGAGCTACCGAGAGAGCAAAAATCGTTGAGGCTGAAAATTTGGAATGAGCTTTCGGGCCCCCCAAGGTCCTATTTATAGGGGCGGGCCGTGGTCTAGATGCACGCCACGTGGCACCCGCGGATCAATCTGGACCGTAGAAGTTCAAACCGTGCGCGGGAAACGATGGGACGGGCACGTGAATCGAGGCGCCGGTTCGAACCACGCGCGCATTTATGGAGAAACGGCGCGGCATTAAGCGTGGGGCACGGAAACCAAAGCGCCGCGGCTCCAGTGACTTGGCCCAGAGATCTTCCCGGTGACTTGAACCATACCCACCGGGGACTCAAGCATCGTCCCCAGCGTGCATGGGGGGCTGCTGTCGGGGGAAATCTCCGTGGGACTAAGTCCAGGTAAGTTGTGTCACGATTGCCCAGGGATCTGGCCTCCGGGGCCTCCCCGGGCGCCGCCATTTGGCTCCCGGGACGCGGCCTCCGGTGCCCTCCCGGGCGCCGCCATTTGGCCTCCAGGACGCGGCCTCCGGTGCCGTCCCGGGCGCCGCCATTTGCCCGGGGGCGGGGCCTCTGGTCCCTCCCCGGGCGCCGCCTTTTGGCTCCCGGGACGCGGCCTCCGGTGCCCTCCCGGGCGCCGCCATTTGGCTCCCGGGACGCAACCTCCGGTGCCCTCCCGGGCGCCGCCATTTGGCTCCCGGGATGCGGCCTCCGGTGCCCTCCCGAGCGCCGCCATTTGGCCCCCGGTACGCGTCCTCCGGTGCCCTCCCGGCGCCGCCATTTGCCCGGGGACGTGGCCTCCGGCCTCCCCGGGCGCCGCCTTTTGGCCCCCGGGACGTGGCCTCCGGTGCCATCCCGGGCACCGCCATTTGCCCGGGGATCCGGCCTCCGGGGCCTCCCCGGGCGCCGCCTTTGGGCTCCCGGGACGTGGCCTCCGGCGCCGTCCCGGGCGCCGCCTTTGACCCGGGGACGTGGCCTCCGGGGCCTCCCCGGGCGCCCCCCTTTTTGGTCCCCGGGACCTGGCCTCCGGCGCCGTCCCGGGCCTCATCGCCCTCCTAAAGGTAAAGTCTTGAACTGTTTATCACGTGCAGGTCACGCGAGGAGCGCCTCGGGAACTAGCGACCACCTGTCAAGCATCCAAGGCGTTTGACCAGGAGAAGGACGGTCCTGCCCTTCAATCCGACGGTGGCTTCCGGGGTAGTTTAGGCTTTTTGCTTCTTTTTGGGGCTATAAATAGCCCTTGTACCCCTCTGTTGTAAAGGATCGGTTCTTTTATTGGAATAGCTAAACTCACAGACGTGCTCCGGAAGCCTCTCCCCCAGAGAGAGCCTCCCCAGCCGACTCCGGTCGGGAGCACGTTGACAGGACTAGGGCCCCCACCGGGACCCGAACCTGTATAAACCCGTGTGTCATTTTTTGTGCTTGTCCGGCGGGGGAGGACCGGTTATCCGGTCAACCCGCGCCGCGTAATCTTCGCTAGGATCATTCTCAAAACCTGCCGGGGTATTCGCAATACCACGACCATTAGAATCGAAGCTTAATCGAAAGCATGGTTTCGATCATACCACTACCCGATCAGAATATATGCATACGTCCAAAAATTGGGCCATAGGATTTTTTCATGAAAATATACAAAGCATATGAAGGAAAAACGGCCTTTGGAAGCTCTTGAAAAACTTTTCAGGCTTTTGTACTTTCAGACTCTGAAACAAAGAAGTCTTTTTGTTTCAGATCCGAGGCCAGGAACACTTTAACGGGTCCGCCAGAGATAGTATCCATTATAGGAAATGAATAAAATATTCAGTGGAACGTTTGGGTGGAACGTTACTCACAGAAGTGCGCCTCCTGGGGTCTATAAAAGGAGCAGGTAGCTTCTTGAGGAAGCCACATAACCAAAACCCTTGCGATTTTCGCCGCACAAAACCCTCGCTCTTCTCAACCTCCATCTTCCCGAAGCTGCCAACTTTTTTCCCCAATTCCTCACCAAAATTGGCGTCTTGGAGCCAATCAATCCATCATTCCGAGGATAGCCTGTTGGCACTAGAGAAGGAGGAGATCCTTCCTCCACGGCTGCTAATCAACTGGCGACTAGCGGAGAAGGACCAAGAAACCCCAGTCGTCCGAGAGGGCGAACTGGTGGTTTTTGAGGAGTATCTGCGGTGCGGGTTCCGATTCCTTGAGAGTCGGTTCCTGAAGGATGTTCTTGAGCATTATGGGTTGGAGCTGATCAACCTCCACCCAAATGCAGTCCTAATCCTCACAGTATTCCAACATTTGTCCGAGGCGTACGTCGGAGTGTATCCCAATGTGGAACTCTTCCGACGCTTCTACTTCTCGGCGTGGTCAAAGAGTGCCAACGCCGCCGGATGCATATACTTCCGGATAAGGGAGAAGAAAGACTATCCCTTCCCACCCCTGCGTGACTCAGTGCACGGGTGGCACCAGAAATGGTTCTAATGCACCCCGCCAACCGAGAGCGGGCTGTGGTTCGAGAACTCGCGGCCGGAGAAGCCGAGCGAGTTGGACTCCCTCCCGGCGATGAACTCGGAGTTCATGAAGCACGCCAATGTGATCCTTCACTTAGTAAGACAAGGATTAACAGCACGCGACGTCGTCCGAGACTTTGTGAAGAGCCGGGTGAGCCCCCTGCGTGAAAGGGCTCATCCGGCTTGGGAGATCAAGTCCATGGCGGACAGCACCTTGGACTACAATGAAGGTACCCATCCCTGACACTGAGATCTTTTATTTTTGAAATGCATCAGTTAACTCGCATTATGGAACAGCTCTGCCCTCATCCGAGATCGAGAGGCGGACTAACTACCTCCTCAGGGCTTATAACGCCGAGGTAGAGGGCCCCAAGGGATCGCCTCGGCCCTAGAGCTTGGTTCACGCCGGCGACGACCTTAGACAGGAGCGCCGAAAGGTATGTTATCTTTCACTTGGCCTCTGTTTTGCAGGTCTTATATATGTCCAGCACTAACGATTTTATTAGAATGAGAACAGCTCTTAGGGAGGTTCGCCGAGGCAACGTTCCCAAGTGAGAACGTCGGTTCCCTGGGGAAGCTGACGATGAAACATGTGAAGAGGGTTTCCTTGAAACCCAGGACGAGGAATCCCGCCCCCAAGAAAGCCAGGCCGAATCTCGGAGAGGGGTCTTCACGGAGCGTCCCTCCTACCGCAAGGAAAACTGCGGTAAGACATCACGTTCCTCCTATCTTTCCAGGTGCGGACTGGAATCACTTCTTCGTCGTACAGGGGGAGAGCAACGAGGAGGAGGAGGATGATGATGTCCCCCTAGTCCGCCGGAGGAGGAAAATTGCGGGCTCCCCATCCGGCGACGCTCCAGCTTGTCCCGCAGAAATAACTGCTCTCGCAGAAGCAACTGCAGGGGACTCCGCGGCCATTGAAAGTCCCGTGGTCGCGGGCGACATCCCTGCTCTCGAAGCCCCCGAGGCTTCAGGGTCAGTTGCCTCTGCCTCCCCGATCGAGGGGGTGACCATGGTAAGATTCTTTCATGGTCTTGTTTTCTTCAACTCCCTCTGTATACTCGTTCATTGAGTTAACGCTTATTCAGGGAGAAGAGCTTCCCCCTGCGACTCCCGTGAGTTCCAGGGAGGAAAATCCTCCACCCCTGCGGACAGGAGTGGAGGTAACCGAACAAGGCCCCGTGGGAGTTGCGGACGTGGTGCTGGCTCCAGAAGTTCAGGAGCCATCCAGACCTTCGGGCGCAACCCCGTCAACCGGACAGGTTGCTCAGGTATGAGCTCTTACCATTTGTCTTTACCTTCCCTTAGAAATGTGCTTACAGGAGAACACACATAGGGGGAAAAGGCCTTGTTCACCAAGAGGAAGACCAGGACAGATGACGACTGTCCCCTTTCTCAGGAGAGTCTTCCTTGAAATCCCAAAAGCTGATGGGATTTCAGATAAGGTGAGAACCCTATCTTGGTTGTACTTGCGATGATTACCAATCGTGATTGTTGGTTCATTCTTTCTTGGCAGGCGAAAAGAAGCAGCATCAAGCCCTTCAACCGCTCCGGGGAGGGTTGACGTGGCTGCTAGCGCCGAAGCCTCCAGTGAGGAGCGCTCTGCCCCCTTGGTCCAGGAAGTAGTTCGGACTGTGAGGGGAGATACAGGCGCGGGGACCCAGTCGCAAGCAACAGCGACTGGGGATAATGTCCAGCAGACACACCCACCGGCTGCCTTCGTCGTGGCCGCAACGGGTCCCTCGACAAGACCTCCTGTCATCCTGGAAGACGTTTCGCTCCGGGAGTTCACAAAGGTATGATAAACTTCTTTCTGGGTTCCTGAATTGTTCGTAGGGCACCCTTAACTTCTCTTTGCATCGCAGGAGATATCCCGCATGGCGGCCAGGTCGCTCGCTATGGTAGCGAGTGTTGAGGCCATACAAAGAGAACGAGACAGCTTGCGCAGCTAAAGATCATTACTCTTCAACTTGTATAGATACAAATTTGTTATGACCACTTTTTTTGTTCTGTCACAGAGAGGTGGTGTTTCTGAAGAAGGAAGTGGCCACGGTCAAGCTTCATTCGATCTCTGTGGCTTCAAATCAAGAGATCGAGCTTAACAGGCTGCGGTCACAACTCTCTGGTAAGTCGATTCCCAACCACGAAGACTTAAATTCATAACACATGAGTAACCTTTCTTCTTACTGCAGCGCAAGCAAGCCAAATAAAACAACTCAGTCAGGACAAGATGGTCCTCCAGCGCTCCATTTGCACCTCCAAGAAGGCGAACAGAGACCTGAGCCAGTCCATCTTTGAAATGCTGAAGACGGTGGTTCGTTTCCTGAAGGCTGATGTGGTTGAAACCACGAAGGATAACCTCAGCCAAGAAGACTGGTCTACGCTAGTCATCGCCCAAGCGGAGTCACTTCTCGAGTATCTTCCTGAAGATACACGGCGACGTGAAGAGGTGATCAGAATGAGGGTTCGATCAGCTGCTTCTGCCATTCTCAGTCGATTTCGTCTCCACCATGGCCCAGATGTGGATCTGAATCCACTGGTGGGACCGGTTGAGATCGAGAGTGAGGAACAATTGGACGCAATCATGGAGGAGGTCACTCCCCTTGTAGATAAGCTCCTGACTGAGTTCGGGATTGAGTAATCCCTATATCTATACAGAAATAGCATATAGGATGCAAATGCATGTACAAATTGTTTTTTGAAAGAAAATAAATATATTCATATTTTTTGTTGTTTCATATTATAAACATATCCTCCTAGCCCCCGCCTGTGATTATAGATACTGAAGACTTAGTATTATAAACACAGGAGAAATATAAGTGTAATGACCAGAGGTATGCGATCAGGCCAGCGATTATGATCAATTTAACACCTAACCTTATTACGAACCGGTAGCCACTCAGATGACCAAGGACTTACCAGAAAGCCCCGTATGCGTTGAGAAACGGCTTATTTAGGAGTGACTTATCTGGAAGTGGTCATGAGATCGGCCAGCAAATCTGATTAGAACGTTGCAGTGATCTAATCGCTGGCGACCAGCCCCCGAGTCAAATTCGTAACGCACGAGTGGGGATGAAGGGAAATGTCCATCGTATGAAACCAAAACACTTTCTTGTTTTATGGAAAAACGCTAATTGAACAGGAAAAGGGGTTGAATACTTACACGTAGAACTTGCGAAGTTGATCAATGTTCCATGTATTGGACAGAATTCGGCCATCCTCCATGGCTAACCGCGCGGATCCTGGTCGCGGCACTGAGACAACAGTGTAAGGGCCTTCCCACTTTGGGGAGAATTTGTTGCGATTAGACTGGTTTTGAATGTTTCGTAAAACCAGGTCGCCCACGTGAAGACTTCGTGGCCGCACCCTTTTGTTATGGTACTTGCGCAAAGCTTGCAAGTATGCCGCGGACTTGATTAACGCGCGATCACACCTTTCTTCTAAGAGGGTGAGATCCTGTGATCGCTGTTCGGACTGATCAACTCGCTCGAATTGTTCTGTCCGAACGGACCCAATACTAATTTCCATCGGCAACACAGCCTCGCCCCCATAGACCAGATGGAAGGGCGTCTCACCGGTGGCTCGACTAGAGGTAGTTCGCAGTGCCCATAGAACGGTGTAGAGCTCTTTTGCCCAAGCCCCCGAGCGAGTCTTAAGGCGATCAAAAACACGCTTCTTGATGCCTTGTAATATATGCCCGTTGGCCCGTTCCACAGCACCATTGCTCTGCGGGTGAGCCACAGAAGCAAAGCACACCTTGGTTCCAATCTGATCACAGTAATCCAGAAAAAGACCACTGGCGAACTGAGAACCATTGTCTGTGATGAGACGATTTGGAACACCAAATCGTGCAACAATGTTCTTATGGAAGAACTTTTGTGCTGCTGTCGCGGTAATATTTTATACCGGTTCGGCCTCAATCCACTTTGTGAACGTGTCAATGGCTACGAATAGAAACTTGTATCCATTGACCGCTCGTGGCATACGACCAACAATATCCATCCCCCAGACCGCAAAAGGCCATGCGAGAGGAATAGTTTGTAACGCATAGGCAGGTTGATGAACCTGTCTCGCGTGGAATTGACATTGAGGACACATCTTGACCATGTATTTGGCGTCATCAGGTGCCGAAGGCTAGTAGAATCCTTGTCGAAAGGCTTTTCCGACCAGTGTTCGATATGACGCGTGCGCACCAAATACACCGTCATGTATTTTTTTCAAGAGGGATTTGCCTTCCTCCTTAGATATGCAGCGCATGAATACTCCTTGAGTACCCTTTCTATACAAAACCCCATCTATGAGTTTGTACAGACGCGCTTTATGAATTAACCGATCACTTTCGGTTTCATCCTCGGGTAGGGTCCCATGTTCAAGATAGACTCTCAATGGATGAGTCCAATCCTGTTCCTGACCGAGGCTGGTAACGCAGGCTATTACCGGATCATCCTCGACCGAAGTCATGATTGAAGGATGGTCCAAGTGTTCAATGAACACTCCTACCGGAGCGGATGTACGTGAGGACCCAATTTTGGATAATTGGTCTGCGAGAATGTTGTCCTTTCGCGGGATATATTGGACTTCGAAATGACTGAAGTGTTTTTCCAATCTCCTCACTTCCCCCAGGTAATGAGCCATTGTCTCATCAAAGGTGCTGTACTCCTTGTTTACCTGGTTTACGACTAGCTGTGAGTATCCCCTCACCACTAATCGATGGACTCCAAGGAATTTTGCTGCCCGGAGCCCTGCAAGAAAACCTTCATACTCTGCTGCGTTGTTGGTCACAACAAAGTGTAGTTGGATGACATACTTAAGCTGTTCACCGTGAGGCGTAACTAAGACCACTCCAGCCCCCGAGTGTTGAAAACTACGGGAGAAGTCAAAGTACATTGTCCAGTGATCGGGGCATTCCAATCCCTCAGGTACCTGCGCGGGTGGTTTAGGGTTGGTCCATTCGACCACAAAGTCAGCCAAAACCTGAGATTTAACCGCCGTGCGGGGCGTGAAATGGATATCGAAAGCACCGAGTTCGACCGCCCATTTGGCGATTCGACCAGACTTTTCTGGATTTTGGACAATATCCCCCAAAGGAAAAGAGGAGGGTACTGTGATCTTGTGTCGCGCCCCGAAACTGGGACTACGACTACTCCTGTAGAGACCTAGCTCGCTGCAGCTAGTCCCATATATGCATAGCATACACATACCCTTGACTTCCCAGGATAAGTCAAGCATAGGAGTATATTCACATTGCAACAGAGTAACTTACAAAATAGTTAAGCAGTGTGGCCTGCTGGCCTTGATATTACATAAGAAGATTACAATGCCTTCACGGCATACATGGTTTAGCAAAATAACATCTACACAGCAGAAGATAGGTGACCCACCCACAAAGAGAAGTGGACAGCAGAACAACACACATCAGGGCAATGACGGGACTGACGCTCCTCCTTCTGGATCCAAGAAGTTCTCCACGCCTTCATCTTGATTGTTGATCGCTCCGTCTATTGATTTGTAGGTTGCAAGGGTGAGCACTTACGTACTCAGCAAGTCATAGATAAGAGTAGATACATATAGTAGTGATGATATGAACCTAGACTAGTCAAGAATTATGGATGTTTGTAAAATAATCTTTTTCTTTCATACCTCATCTCATGGCAGCACCTTTCATAATATAACATCATCATTCATGTTCACTAGATTATAGCACTACCGCGACACGTCGACACACGACAGCCCACGGTAGCACTCCTTATCATGACAACACATGTCATTTGGGTAATCTTGATTTAACACATTTTATTTGGAAAATAGTACTTGTGTCACACCCCGTGGATTTAATCCACCGCAGCAGACTCCTATAAACCCGGGGGCTCGGAGTATTCGAATACGTTTTTAACTCTGCAGAGAGGTACCAATTTACCCGCAAGATATTCCACTTTCAAGCCCATCCTATCAAAATGATTAGACCCCTCCTCACAACCATGTGTGAGTGGCAAGGTGGAGATAACAAGAACTTTTGTTATGCATCACTTACAATTCACCCCTGACCATGTGGCTCTCCGCGAGACACAGTTGTGGTAGGCTGTATCCTAACCTCCACCCCTTTGCTTATTCCCATTACTGGGTCAGCGTGCTTGATCACCTTCAGTGATATGTGTGGGAGCCATTCTCCGTGCTTATCGTGCATCACTACACATCTCATGCAGGGGTTTCATGTGCGATCCACATAATTACTTGTTCAGGCCTGTCCCATACCAGGCTTGCGGTTAGCACGTTGTTCATGCCACTAGACGCACAACACAAGGTTCTAGTCCTTATATGCCAATGACCAGACCATCCACAACCCTGCACCTTCAGTGCTTGCATTCCTTCGCAGTTTAGCACCTCCAGTGCTACCACCATTCAATACCATTTTCTGGTCACGGCTAGGGGTTTTATTTCATGAATATAAATATATAAATACATATAATAGTTCATGGCTCAAAACTTGTTTATTTCACATTTCATAGATAACCAGTCTAGTACTGCCAATTCATAAATCAACCATTCTCAATCTTTCTCATGCAATATTATCTATATTCAATGTCATGTTTTAGCAACATTTAAAATATAGGTTCAAGATGACCAAGGATATGACTTGCCTTCCGCGTCGTAAAATACAGCAATTGATGACGGATCAACAGCGAAGTCCTCAAACTTAGCTTCTGGATCTGCTCGACGACAAACAAACAATACACACAAATATTACTTAATATATTAAAATGATTTATGATCTATGTAACATCCTGAGTTTTGGGGTGAAAAGTTTCTTTCTTAAAAATCATGCATGCATATGTCTCTTCTAGATCGACCAAATCAGCCTCAACTTTATTCTGTTCTAGCCCTAAAATCTCCAAAATCTATCCTGTGACCTCAAGTCAAGATCTGACTTCCCAGATTTGATCTATCAGTTATCCTAAATCTAAAAGCCTTCAGAACCCAGATTCAATTCTATCTCTAACTTCCAGATTTATCAACTCCTTTCTGTTTTCGAAAACAGAATATCTGTTATTACCTTTTACCCTAAGTTTCAGAAATCCAGATTTAATCAAAATCTTAGCCAAGTTCAGACCAGATTATTCTTGGATTATGATCAAGGGTATGCCAATACCTTAATCCAAAAAGTTGGCAGCCAGATTTTACCATCTGAACCTTTTTCGCAAATCAGTCCAAGAGTATCGCAGATCAGTCCTTTTTCCAGATTTTCTAAAAGCCAGAAAAGGCAAAATGTTGCAAATCATCTTCAAATTCAAATCTAATTCAGGGAACATCTCCCAAATGCTTTTCAACACAAATTCTTCTTTTATGAGTATCTCAAAATCAAACCCTAAATCCCAGAATTCAAGATCAATAAGTTTCAGACTTATTTTACCCTAATCTACTCTGTTTTCAGTTCATATCAAAAGTCATCCAAATGTCTCAAACTTTATCTTCTAGCTGTGCCAAATCATCTATGGAATTAAGTATACCAAAACAGCAGAATCAATTCCAGATCAAAC
Organism: Pharus latifolius; assembly: GCA_019359835.1. Taxonomy (NCBI): domain Eukaryota; kingdom Viridiplantae; phylum Streptophyta; class Magnoliopsida; order Poales; family Poaceae; genus Pharus; species Pharus latifolius. The sequence continues at coordinate 11,148,377 of CM033327.1, read as the reverse complement.
CTTCCAAATCTCCAGATTTACAGTTCAGTCCAAATCAAGAATTTGAAATTTCAATCAAGCCCAAATTCGACCAGGACAACAGCTGCTGTGCACGACCAGAGATCGCCTTGCGTTTGCGCCGCGCTTGCTCGCCGCTGGCCACGCCTCGCCTCGCCTGAGCTCGTGCTCACTTGAATCTGCATGTGCGCACGTGTCCGTGTCCTAGCCTTCGCCGTGGCAGCGCCATTGAACAACATCTACACCTGTGCGCGACCAGCAGCAACCATTGTCAGTGTCTTCTTGACACGTTACTTGCTTCACCAGCCTTTGTCGCCACCGCCTTGCACCGCCCGACATTGATGAGACCCGATGTAGCACAGCTTTGCCTTGCCAGTGCACAGTCGCTTCACCGCTCGCCGTTGTTGCATCTGCGCCCGGCAAATCTTGTCATCTGACACAAATTCAATGCTGTAAATCCTTGCAAGCTACGCCCACTGCTCTATTTAAACCACCAGTGCCTTGTATCATCTCCTCTTCACCAGGACTTAGCCAATTTTGCAAATTCTCTCGCTGCAGTCGTCTTCTCCGGTGAGCCATCGAGGAGCTTCACGGTGGCAGCCTCAACCGCAGCATCTCCTGCCAAATTAACAGCACCAGTGAGTTCCCCTTTTCTCTCTCATCGTGCTGTACCACTTAATTGGATTTCCTTGCCTCCTATCGCCGGCGATCACCGGAATTGCCGATTACCCTGTTCCTGCAATGTAGCTTAATTCAGCCCGAATTAGCTCTCGATCCTGTGGAAGAAAATGATCAGTGACTCATTTCCAGCAAGCCTATGCATCAATATCTCCAGATTGAGCTTCAATCGAAGTTTTCCCCAATTTTGAGCTTCTCCAGAAACCGGCGATCGTCGCCAGGCTTCTCCGGCCATCCTCCGGCCAAATTGATCGTGCAGGTAGTTTCCTCTTACCCATATATCACTTCCCAAGCTTGGAATTGAGTTCATTCGGCCTAAATCGGAAAGCCCCAAATCTCATGTCTTCTTCTCCGGCGTCGATCACCGGAAACCTATTCCTGGCCGTTTCAGCTTCATCTACTTTGTCTTTCAGGTGTGCCTCAACTTCCTGAGCATAATTGTCTTCTAGCTCGATCTTTGAAACTGTCCAGAATTCCAGATACAGCCATGCCAAGATTTTGACTAGTAGCTTCACTGTGCCGTGTCGCCACCACACTTCTCCTTTGAATTTCATCACCTTCCAGCCATCTTCTGCCCTAGATCCTGTTGAATGATTTGTTCCTGTTATCATTGCCTACCTCCCAGACAAAGTGGTGCATCATTTGGAGCTCTAGATCAAAAGTTATGCCAAGCCCTAGTTTCTGGCCATGTCAAGATCAATGCCAGACTATGTCAGTCAGTGGCATTAGCCCTTTTCACTTCCTTCCAGATGTGCATTTTGAGCATAACTTTGTCCCTTAGATTCATGAGTTGTGATCAACATTTTCATCTTCTATCACAACTTGATTTGAGCCCTTGAATTATATTTGCCGCTAAACCCTAAATTTTGACACTGTCTCAATGCATGCCAGCCAATGGCATTGGCCTTGTTTACCCACTTCTGATTGTGCATTTTGAAAGCCACTTTGTCCACTGAATTTGTAGAGTTATGATCTACATTTTCTCCTACTGTCATAACTTGAGATAAGCTCTCTAGCTTTCCCTGAAGTTATGTCAGAGCTTTGATCCGAATGTCGATCTGCTGACATTCGCTGTTCTTGATCAAACCAGCCACAAAACTGATGTTCTTATTGTAACCTTGAGATCCTAAGAGCATCTAACACCATTCTTAGCCAATTCCTTGAAACCCTAGATCTCAACTTAGTTCAGCTTACAATCTCAATTATCTCCAGTATCGTTCAGTTATCCTTGTTAAGCATATCTGCATATAGATCCTAAATCATTTTAATATATATATATATAAGTAATATTTGTGTGTATTGTTTGGTTTGTCATCGAGCAGATTCAGAAGCTGAATTTGAGGACTTCGCTGTTGACCCGTCATCAACTGCTGTTTCTTACGACGCGGAAGGCAAGTCATATCCTTGGTCATCTTGAACCTATATTTTAAATGTTGCTAAAACATAACCTTGAATATAGGCAATATTGCATGTGAAAGATTGAGAATGGTTGATTTATGAATTGGCAGTACTAGACTGGTTATCTGTGAAATGTGAAATAAACAAGTTTTGAGCCATGAACTAATATATGTATTTATATACTTATATTCATGAAATAAAACCCCTAGCCATGACCAGAAAAATGATATGGATGGTTGTAGCACTGGAGGTGCTAGACTGCAAAGGAATGCAGGCACTGAAGGTGCAGGGTTGTGGATGGTCTGGTCACTGGCATATAAGGACTAGAACCTTGTGTTGTGCGTCCAGTGGCATGAACAACGTGCTAACCGCAAGCCTGGTATGGGACAGGCCTGAACAAGTACTTATGTGGATCGCACATAAAACCCCTGCATGAGTTGTGTTGTGATGTTGGACATAAGGGACGGTTCCCACACTATCACTGAAGGTGATCTGATATCTGACCCAGCGATGGGGATATGAGTAGGGGTGGAGGTTTGGATACAACCTGCCACAACTGTGGTTCGCGAGAGATCCACAGGGTCAGGGGTGAATTGTGAGTGAGACATAACAAAAGTTCTTGTTATCTCCACCTTGCCACTCACACATGGTTGTGAGGAGGGGTCTAATCATTTTGATAGGATGGGCTTGAAAGTGGAATATCTTGTGGGTAAATTGGTACCTCTCTGCAGAGTTAAAAAAACGTATTCGAATACTCCGAGCTCCCGGGTTTATAGGAGTCTGCTGCGGTGGATTAAATCCACGGGGTGTGACACAAGTACTATTTTCTAAATAAAATATGTTTAATCAAGATTACCCAAATGACATGTGTTGTCATGATAAGGAGTGCTGCCGTGGGTTGTCGTGTGTCGACGTGTTGCGGTAGTGCTATAATCTAGTGAACTTGAATGATGATGTTATACTATGAAAAGTGCTGCCATGAGCTGAAATAAGATGAGATGAGAAAGAAAAAGATTATTTTATAAACATCCATAATTCTTGACTAGTCTAGGTTCATATCATCACTACTATATGTATCTACTCTTACCTATGACTTGCTGAGTACGTAAGTGCTCACCCTTGCAACCTACAAATCAATAGACGGAGCGATCAACAATCAAGATGAAGGCGTGGAGAACTTCTTGGATCCAAAAGGAGGAGCGTCAGTCCCGTCATTGCCCTGATGTGTGTTGTTCTGCTGTCCACTTCTCTTTGTGGGTGGGTCACCTATCTTCTGCTGTGTAGATGTTATTTTGCTAAACCATGTATGCCGTGAAGGCATTGTAATCTTCTTATGTAATATCAAGGCCAGCAGGCCACACTGCTTAACTATTTTGTAGGTTACTCTGTTGCAATGTGATATACTCCTATGCTTGACTTATCCTGGGAAGTCACGGGTATGTGTATGCTATGCATATATGGGACTAGCGGCCGCGAGCTAGGTCTCTACAGGAGTAGTCGTAGTCCCAGTTTCGGGGCGCGACAATCTATATGCAGATATGCTCAACAAGAATGATTGAACGATACTGGAGATAATTGAGATTGCAAGCTGAACTGAGTTGAGATCTAGGGTTTCAAGAAATTGGCTAAGAATGGATGTTAGATGCTCTTAGGATCTCAAGGTTACAATAAGAACATCAGTTTTGTGGTTGGTTTGATCAAAAACAGCGAATGTCAGCAGATTGACATTCGGATCAAGACTTTGACATAGCTTTAAGGAAAGCTAGAGAGCTTATCTCAAGTTATGACAGTAGAAGAAAGTGTAGATTATAACTCTACAAATTCAGTGGACAAAGTGGCTTTCAAAATGCACAATCAGAAGTGGGTAAACAAGGCCAATGCCATTGGCTGGCATGCACTGGGATAGTGTCAAAAATTAGGGTTTAGCAGCAAATATAATTCAAGGGCTCAAATCAAGTTGTGGTAGAAGAAGAAAATGCTGACCTCAGGAATCTAAGAGACAAAGTTATGCCCAAAATGCACATCTGGAAGGGAGTGAAAAGGGATAATGCCACTGACTGACATAGTCTGGCATTGATCTTGACATGGCTAGAAACTAGGGCTTGGCATAACTTTTGATCTAGGGCTCCAAATGATGCACCACTTTGTCTGGGAGGTAGGCAATGATAACAGGAACAAATCATTCAACAGGATCCAAAGCTGAAAATGGCTGGAAGGTGATGAAATTCAAAGGAGAAGTGTGGTGGCGACACGGCACAGTGAAGCCACTGGACAAAAATCTTGGCATGGCTATAACTTGAAATCTGGGCAGTTTCAGAGATCGAGCTAGAAGACAAAAATGTTCAGGAGGTTGAGGCACACCTGAATGACAAAGTAGATGAAGCTGAAACGGCCAGGAATAGGTTTCCGGTGAACTGTGCAGGTGAAGAAGACATACAATTTGGGGGTTTTTTGATACAGGCCGAAAGAACTCGATTCCAAGCTTGGAGAGTGAAAGAGAGGTAAGAGGAAGTCACCTGCACAATCAATTTGGCTGGAGGATGGCCGGAGAAGCCTGGCGACGATCGCCGGTGTAACACCCCAGTTTTTGATTATCTTTTCTGCTTGCGAATCAGCATAACTTCTTTAGAAACCCTGATGTTTTAACCCTATCTTGATCTTGGGTATGCCACTACCTTAACCTAAAGAGTTGGCTGCTAAACTTCTTTCCCCAGATCATTTTCACATTTCAGTCCAAAAGCGTTTCAATTTAGTCCTTTTTAGAAGTTTCAGAAAACCCAAAAAGGCTAAAAGTCCCAGATCACCTCAAAATCCAAATCTGATCAAGTGATAACCTTTCTTTCATTTTTCTGAATATTTTTCCCTTCTGGAAGAATTCCAGAATCTCGACCCAAACCCTAGTTTTAGCCTCGACAAAAGTTCAAACCCTAATTACCCTAATTACCCTGTTTTCGAATTTTGTCAAAACCGCCAGATGTTATCGGATTTTATCATTTTTCCTGCTAGATGAGTCCAAGACATTTAGTAGCACTCATCTGCAAAATCAGAATTCAAATCAGCCCTTCAGATCTTCAGAATTGCAATTAGGCCCAAACTCCCGAGCCAAAACCCTCACAGATCAGTCCAAATCATTGCAAATAGGTCCAAAGTTCGCAACCAGGTCCCTGTGAAGTTTTCAACCAGCAACCGCCAAATTGCCGCGCCGTTAACTCGTCGCCGGCGAAGTTCGCCGCGCTGCCACCTCACGGCCACGTAGCCCCCAGCCGTGCGCAGCTGTACCGCCACCGTGGAGCGCTCAAGCCCCACCGTGCCACCTTCTTCCCCGCGCGCGCGCGTGCCTGCTGCTGCTGCTGCTGCCAGGAGCTTTACGCCACTTGGCCACCATCCCGTAGATCATCGCCACAACCCTGACCGAATCCTGATATCCCGCGATTCACCGCCTCTGGCAGAGCCCCGCCGCGTCCCGAAATGCATCGATGACCGTCCCGGCGTCAGAAGAAGATATCCCCGGCGATTGCTGCTGCTCCCGAGAGCCTCACCCACGGCTATATAAGCCCCCTGCCCAGTGTTTCTTCACACACCATTCCACAACTTCAAACCGTAGCTTCCCTCACCAGAGAGTAGTTGAGTCCTCAGCGCCGCCGCGAAGTTCATCTTCTCCGGCGAGCAGTTCCTGAAGCTCACGGCGCCAGCCTCGCCCGAAGCTTCCCCCTCCAAACCAAGGCCACCAGTAAGCTCCTTTCATCCCCATGTACGTTTCATGGCCATCAATTGGTCCCCGGCGCACCTCAACGCCGGCAATCACCGGAAAACCGGAAATCCCATGTTCCCGCAATGCCGAGCGATTCAAGCCAAATTGATCCTCGTGCCTGTAGAGGATATTGATCAGTGAGCTAGGAGGAACAAACCTGCAAGCTTGGATTCGCCAATTTTGCCCCGAGCGCCGGATTTCCATGTTCGAGCCTCGGTAGTTCGCCGGAGCACGCCGCTGTGCTTCTCCAGCCGATTTCTGGCAAAATTGAGTGCACCAATAGCCTTGTGACAGCCCCTAGATGCTTCCCGAGCGTTGAGTTGAGTTCAAACGCCCTGGAACGAAAACCCCCAAATCGGTGCCTTCGTCTTCGGCCCCGATCGCCGGAGTTCGTTTTCCGGCCAAACCAGCCAATGAGACCTTGTCATTTAGATAGACCTCAACCCCCTGAGCAATTTTGTCTACTAGCCCGACCCCTAAATCGACCTGAATCAAAAGTTATAGCCATGCCAAGGTTGCTGTCCAGTGGCTCAGTTCATGTCCAGGCCACCGTGTTTGCTCACCGGATTTGGCCACCCTCCGGCCACTTTCAGCCCTTGAGCCTGTTGAGAGTTTTGTAGCTGTTGTCAATGCCTAAACCCTAGACAAAGTTGTGCATCAATTGGAGCTCTGAGTCAAAAGTTATGCAATGCCCTAGTTTCTGGCCATGTCAAACACTATGTCAGTGCATGTCCACCTGTGGCATTGGATGATTTAGACTTGTTTCTTTTGAGCAATTGAAATGCCACTTTGTCCACTAAGCCTTTTGAGCCATGTTCTACAACATTCCCTACTATCACATCTCCAGAAAACAAACCTAGAACCGATTTAGGGCAATGTCAAGCCTTGAGTCGAATGTCAGCCCTTCGACATTCAAGCCCTCTGAACCCATCTCTTCAACCAATGTCAAGTGACCTTGTCTAAACCATTTCCCCTGCATGCATGATGTATTTACGTATTATTTTCTAGTGCTTGTATGCTTATATGGTATGTATGTGTTGTTTGTACCCGTCGTGGAACCAGACGTTGAAGGAGCAGAGGAGATCCCTGAAGATTCATTTGAGCAGCTAGACCCGTCACTGCAAGGCAAGTCTCAAACCCTTGATCATGTCTCACCTATTATTTTGGAATGAAGTATGTTAACCGTTTTCAAATATATGCATGCCTTAGATTCAAATAAGGATTATGTTTCAATAAAATGACTAGATATGACCTAAATGATTGTAAAGCCCCTTTTGACATTGAATATCCCTGCACCCTTGTTACCCTAGATTATCATGCTTAGGCTATGCTATGCTTAAAGATTATATGACAAATGTTGAATGGTCACATATGAGAAAGGCATGTTCAAAACCCCTTTTTGTGAAAGAAAATGTGATTGGAATCGATAGTGAGGATGGTTTGATTGGATGGTGCTGTGTGCGCACTGGGAATGTGAAAGACTCCTCACTAAAGATTCATAAGGACTAGAACCTTGTGTTGTGCTTCTATGCGGCATGAAAAACGTACCAACCACCTGCCTGTTTATGGGACGGGCGCAACTTAGTAGCTTTCTTTAGTGTTAGCTTTTCCCTGCAATGGTTGTCGGTCCAGTTTCTTGCGAGAACTGGTGGGCCGCAGAAGGCCATGAGTGATGTGAGTTCAGAAAAATCATGAGAGGAAAAGGTGGAAAGAAGGAAGACGCCCTAAGCCAGATTAAGTCGTGCGCGACTGTAATCAAGAGAGGCTATGTGTCTTGCGAGAACATAGGCCCAGGCTAGGAAGTAAGGCAGTGGGGAGGACCCACAACGGTACTTGAGACTTAACTGTCTATTTGCCGGGCAGGGAAATAGTTAATACCAGGACTGTAATTTGTTGTGTCATCTCGGCCTTGTCACATGCGTAAAAGTCGCATGAAGCTGATCCGACTTGAAAGCCGAATGATTGGTGGATTAAGGTGGTACACCTTTGCAAAGTTTAAAAAGTATCGGATACTCTGAGCTCCCAGGTCATGGAGTCTGCGCGCTGTGAATTCTATTCATGTCGATGCAGCACAAGTAGCTTTTGGAAGTTTTTCACAAAATCTGAGTAAAGTGGTGACTCATGAAAGACCGCCACACACAACATTTCTGAAAATCTAGCTTAGGATTTCAAGAGCCCCGCTTTCAAAAATAAAGACCTTTCTTTAAAGCTGCATGTGAAAATCTATTATATAATTATACTCAGAGCCAAAGAGCTGTTCTTTGAGAAACTCCCCATCATCTATATATATGTATTGTTACTTGGGACTTGTTGAGCACCATGTGGACAATGTGCTCACCCTTGCTTTTCAAACAAATTTAGAGGAAGGATTCGCCGACCCTGAATCTTATGGTCTTGAACCCAATGTGGAACAAGAAGAAGAAACTGAGGACCCATCCAGTTAAAGGGTTATGTACCAAGGTGGAGTTCGATGTGGAGAAGGCCCATGCAATACCGCCGCTGCAGAGGAAGAAGACTGATGGAGCCCTTTTGTTTGTCGTTGCTGTTTTATTTTGTGCCGACCTTTGTGTCGAAAACTCCTTAATTTGTATTAACAATTAAATGCGTCACTTCGGCGCTAAGTTATTGTAATGTTGGTCCTTGTGATCAGCACTTGTTGTTTTTAATTACTCGCATTTTTATATAATGCATTTCATTGTTGTGAGCTGTAATGTGCCTTTTCTGAGTGCAATCCACCTGGGCGATTGCCACTGGAATCCTCAAATGAGGGTCCCACAGCCGGTTTCTGGAGAAGCTCAAAATTGGGGAAAACTTCGATTGAAGCTCAATCTGGAGATATTAATGCATAGGCTTGCTGGAAATGAGTCACTGATTATTTTCTTCCACAGGATCGAGAGCTAATTCGAAGTAAATTGGCCTGCATTGCCGGAACAGGGCAATTGGGAAATTCCGGTGATAGCCGGCGTTAGAGGTCACCGGTGAGCAATTAAATGGTACAGCACGGAGAGAATAAGAAGAGGAACTCACTGATAGCTTTAATTTGGTGAGAGGTGCAGCAGATTGTGCTGGCACCGTGAGGCTCCTCGACGGCTTGCCGGAGAAGACGACTGCAGCGAGGGAATTTGGAAATTTGGCTAAGTCCTGGTGAAGAGGAAATGACACAGGGTACTGGTGGCTTAAATAGACCAGAGGGCGAAGCTTGCAAGGTTGTAATAGCAATAAATTGGTGTCAGTTGACATGAGTTGCCGGGCGCAGAAGCAACAACGGCGAGCGGTGAAGCGACTGTGCACTAGCGAGGCAAAGCTGTGCTACATCGGGACTCATCAATGTCGGGCGGTGCAAGGCGGTGGCGACAAGGGCTGGTGAAGCAAGCAACGTGGCAAGAAGATACTGACAATGGTTGCTGCTGGTCGCGCACAGAAGAAAGTGCTGCTCAATGGCGCTGCCACGGCGATGGCTGGGGCGTGAACGTGTGTGCACATGCAACTCAAGTGAGTACGAGCTCAGGCACAGGCGAGGCGTGGCCGGCGGTGAGCAAGCGCGGCGCAAACGCACGGCGAGCTTCTGGTCGTGCACTGCAGCTGCTGGTTGAAATAGGGCCTGATTGCAATTTCCAATTCTTGATTTGGACTGATCTGTAAATCTGATGATTTGGAAGGTTTGATCTGATTTTGATTGCACTGATTTGGCACACTTGATTCAACAGATGATTTGGCACAGATTGAAGATAAAATTTGAGACATTTGGATGATTTTTGATATGAACTGAAAATAGGGTATTTTAGGGTAATTGAAATCTGAATTTCAATTTATTTCGAATTCTGGGATTTAGGATGAGATTTTGGAATCTGAACAGAAGAGAAACTTGTGACAAATAGCATTTAGAAAAGATTTGCTGAAGAGGTTTTGAGTTTGAAGTTAATCTGGAGATTTTAGCCTTTTTGGGTTTCCAGATATCAGGTAAAGGACTAATTTGCAATAACTCTTGGACTGATTTGCGAAAAAGGTTTAGATGGTGAAATCTGGCTGCCAACTTTTTGGATTAAGGTATTGGCGTACCCTTGATCATAATCCAAGAATAATCTGGTCTGATCTTGGCTAAGATTTTGATTAAATCTGGATTTATGAAACTTAGGGTAAAAGATATTCTGTTTTCGAAAACAGAAAGGAGTTGAAAAAATCTGGAAGTTAGGGATAGAATTGAATCTGGGTTCTGAAGGCTTTTAGATTTAGGATAATTGATAGATCAAATCTGGAAAGTCAGATCTTGACTTGGTCACAGGATAGATTTTGGAGATTTTAGGGCTAGAACAGAATAAAGCTGAGGCTGATTTGGTTGATCTAGAAGAGACATATGCATGCTGACTTTTAAGAAAGAAACTTTTCACCCCAAAACTCAGGATGTTACATCTTGTGAGCTTGAAAGTAATGTCGTAGCTTACGGGAAGCCATCAGTAGTACGTAAAGTATCTTCTGGACCTCAGGGTAGCGCTCCTTAGGGCCATGAAGCACTTCGCTCACATAGTAGACGGGTCTGTGTGTTCCTTCCCTATCCGCGATCAGGACAGAGCTGACCGCGTGCGGTGTGGCCGCCAGATACAGAATCAATGGTTCTCCTTTTTCGGGAGACACCAACACTGGCGGACTAGATAGATATGTCTTTACCTCCTGAAACGCTTTCTCGGCTTCATCCGACCATGTGAAATTGTGATGCTTCTGCAAGGCTTTGAAAAAAGGTAATCCCCTTTCACCTAGTCGCGATATGAAACGACTTAAGGCCGCCATGCGACCAGCCAGGCGTTGAACATCTTTCATGGTCGAGGGGGACCTCATTTGTTCGATGGCCCTGATTTTCTCAGGATTAACTTCAATGCCCCTGGAACAAAAAAGGAAACCAAGGAGTTTTGCTGAAGAAACCCCGAAAGAACATTTATCCGGGTTTAATTTTATTCCAAAGCGATTTAAATTACAGAAGGTTTCAGCGAGATCATCCAAATGAGATAATCTCTTGGTACTTTTTACAACCAAGTCGTCTACTTATGCTTCGAGATTACGTCCTATCTGGGAAAGAAAGGTCTTTTGCATCAAGCGCTGGTACGTGGAACCTGCGTTCTTGAGACCGAACGGCATTCTGACGTAGCAGTAGGTGTCGAACGGGGTGATGAAGGCACTTTTCTCTTCATCTTCTTCTGCCATGCTAATTTGATGATATCCTGAGTAAGCGTCCAGGAAGCTCATCAGTTCGCAACCCGCAGTTGAGTCGACCAGCTGGTCGATGCGGGGAAGGGGAAAGTGCATTCCAGGAACTGTTAAGGCTAGTGTAGTCGACGCACATGCGCCACTTGCCATTTGACTTGCGGACCAGACCGGATTGGCAAGCCATTCCGAGTGATCGACTTCATGAATAAACCCGGCCTTTAGGAGTTTGTCCAACTCCTGTCGGATGGCTTCCTGTCGATCAACAGCAAAATGCCTGAGATTTTGCTTTATTGGTCGTTGTCCAGGTCGAATTGCTAACCTGTGCTCGATTACTTCCCTTGGGACACTGGGCATGTCGAACGGTTTCCACGCAAACACATCTGCGTTAGCCCGGAGGAAAGCAATCAGTTCGAGTTCCTATTTGTCATCCAGTCCTGATTTGACCCGAATTGTCTTGGATGGATCATCTGGGCACAATGGAACCAGTTTGAGTTTCTCATATGGTCGAGGAGCAGCCTTGATCGCGTCGGTGGCGACGGTGGTGACCTGAGCGTCCCGGAGGGGAAGTTGATCGACCATCTCCAAAGATAGCCGGTCGCATGTGAGTGCCACGTTGCGACTGCCTCGGACCGAGATGACACCTTTGGCGCCAGGCAATTTGCCGCACTGATAAGCATAGTGCATTGCCATCATGAACTTAGCAAGAGTTGGCCTGCCAAAGATTGCATTATAAGCCGAATCACAATCAATTACGTCGAAAGTAACCAATTCTGTTCGGAAGATTGTTACATCTAGGCCCTTTTAGGTTGATTTTGATTATTGATGACATTAAGTGTTTTGGACTAACCTTGTCTTTGAGCTATTTGTATGCAGAGCGATTTCTGTAAAGTCTGCAAGTGATCCGGGAAGATCTGCAGGTCACAGGTCCAAAGTCGCAAGTGCAAGGTTGCAATGTTGGCTATGGTCGCAGTTAAAGGTTGGAAGTCAAGGTCACCAAAACGAAAGTTGCAAGGATTAAAGATGCAAAGGACCTGAGGTAATATTTGTTTTATTTTGACCGATCTCGGTGTTTGGAGTTCGATCGGTTAAGGACTTTGTTTTTAGTTTTAACCGTACTATAAAGAGGGGTTGAAAGTTCTCTCTATATCTCCAACATGAACCGAGAAATTACTAAGCCATTGCATTGCATCTTTTTGGTTGGATTTGATTTGAATTTGGTTCAAAAGATTTGGTTTTTCAGTTGTGTTTTAACAGCAGAAAAGTTTTTGCTTTTTCTAGAATGATCTAGGAAGATCTGGCTTTTGCTTCTGTTGAAAAAACTGTAGCCCTTTAAACTATCTTTCAAACGAGCTATTAAAATCTCAATTTGGATTTCTGGATCAAAAGTTATAGATGTTTTTTATGGACTGTCAGTTATTTGGTTTTTCAGTTCAGTTTTTGACAGCAGAAGAGTTTTTGCATTTTATGGAAATATCTAGGCCGATCTGGATTTTTCTTCTGTTGACAAAAAGATATTTCTTTAAAGTATCTTTCAAATGAGCTATCAAACACCTCTTTTGGATTTCTGGATTTAAAGATATAGCTGTTTTTGTTCATGCTAACTGTCAGTTTGCATAACTGACTGTCAATTTGAATGTCAGTTTGTGTTAACTGACAATTGTGCAGAGAGTGTGTTTTTCGGGCCAAAAATTTTTGTACTAAACTGATTGTCAGTATGCCCATGCTGGTTGTCAGTTTGGGTTTCGACCAACAGCTGTTTTATCCTGAGTTTCTATTTGATCTGGTCGATGCTTTGGTCGAACTGACTGTCAGTTTGCATAACTGACTGTCAGTTGGGGGTTTCGAGTTTCCTTAAATGACCACAAACAGCTAGCTATTTTTTATCCGTAAATTTTGTCGGCCGTTGTGTATGTAACTGACTGTCAGTTTGAGTTGCTGATTTTCAGCCCTAGCTCCAACGGTTCATTTGATCCTTGAGGCTATAAATAGAGGCTTTGGGCATGTATTTCATAACAACAAGCAGCCTCCTCTCGTACACATTCTTGAGCTTTAGTTTCTTATATAAAATCTTGATCTTTTGATCAAGTCGAGTGTTTTCTGATCCACCGAGCATTCCAGTTCATTGCATTTGCATACTTGTAGTTTCTCGGTGCGTGTTTGTAGGTCTAGAGAAGACCTTGCTGCATATTACTCTTGGTGAGCGCCCTCACCTAGACGGTTTGGTGGCGTGGCCGTTGATCTCTCCATTCGGAGATTGTCGAAGAGGCTCGGCAAGTTTGTACAAGGCATCGGTGCTCGCCTTTCCGGATTGAACAAGGAGCAACCATTAGTGAGAAATATCCTTCGTGGATATTGAAGCAAGACTCATTCGCTTGAGTGCTTCAATGAGGATTAGGGGAGACTGGGCGAGTCTCCAAGACCTCGGTAAAAAATCGTTGTGTTCGTTCTCTCTATCTTCTCTCTTTAATATATTAAATTGCATTTGGTTCTTCTTGGTATAAAAACTTGTTTTTATTTGAAGTTTTTTAAGCCTCCTATTCACCCCCCTCTAGTCGGCATCCTTGATCCTACACATGGTATCAGAGCAAGGTCTCTCATTTATGGGCTTTACCGCCTAGAGAGAAAGGATGGACTCGGTAGAGGATTTTGATTTGATTGCTCCTCACTTTGATGGCTCACATTACTTTCGTTGGAAGATTATTATGAACACTTATTTTGAGGCATTGAGTTTGGATTTATGGAGCTTAGTGGAGAAGGGTGTGACTTATCCGTTGATTTCGGATAAGGATATTCTCCTCTTAAATACAAATGCTAAAGATGTGCTTCTTAGATCCCATAGCAATGATGTGCTCGAACTAGTGAGTGATCGTTCGACCGCTCACGATGTTTGGACCACCCTTGAGTCTATCTTTGAGGGCACATCTAGCTTTGAGCATGCTAAGGTGCACTTCTTGATGCAACACTATGAGACATTTGTGATGTTGGAGCATGATACACTCTCCACCATATATGATCGCTTGATCAGCATCACAAATGAGCTCAAAGCTCATGGTGCTAATATTTCCAATCTAGACATTTGTAGGAAATTGCTTAAGGTGTTACCGGAGAATCGCTACGGAGACTTCGTTACCACTTTTGCAAACGGTGGCCTCTCCGATACTTCACCAAGCGAGCTCATTGACATGCTTATGTCAAATGAGGCTATGTCCAAGGAGAAGGGCATACATTCCACCTCCAAGCATATTAAGAATGATGATTTCATTGTGGAGGATCGGGAGCTTACTAGCAAGCTCAAAGATGTCATCGACTTGGTTCGCCTAAGAAAGACAAAGGCGAACTCTTGCAAGAAGAGCTCAAAGAAAGCTAGAAAGAAAGCATCAAGATCAAAGTCTTCATCTCACGACAAATCTATATGCCTTATGGCATGTGACTCGACGGTATCAAATACTAACTTCTCTAATGATGAGCTTATGGATATGATTGTAGAGTTAAATGACTTGCTTGGCAATATGAATACAAGTTTTTACACTTTAAATAATAACTTCTCATCCTTGAAAGTAGAATTTCAAGAGTTGAAAAGTTCTTATGATTCTTTGCTTGCCAAGGAAACTATTAGCTCCACAATTACCTTAAATAATAGAGTTGCTTGTGACTTGCTTATTGATCCTTCCTTAGAGTCACATACTTCCACTTCACATTCTAGCACCACTTGTAATAACTTAAGTGTTAATTCTTGTTTAGACTCAAATGCTAGCTCTGTGGACACTAGTACTTCATGTGATAATTTGTCTATTGATTCATTTATTGATTCACATGCTTGTACGGTTGTTACTAATAACTCATACCATGATTTATCTAGGGACTCATCTTTATGCCATGGTGTTAGTACTAGTTGTTCCTCATTTGATATGTCTAGCTCATCTAGTGATTCTATTGTTATGCCTTCTAGTTCATCTACTTGTGATGATATGCCGTCATGTTCTCATTCGCATCATGCTTCATGTGCTAACACGGTATCATCTCATGTACATAAAATTGAAAATGATGAACTTAAGACTAAAATAAATAGATTGAGTCATGACCCTACTAGATATCATATGAGTAGTGCTATGCTTGTTAAACCCCCTTTAGATCATAGATATTCTTTTAAAAAGGGGAAATTAAATCATGCTCACTCTTCTAGTAAGAGGTATCGCATATTTCACCGCACTCATACCATTTCATTTATAAAGCCCTCTCAAACTTCATGTTCCACATGTCACTTAATAGGGCAACATTCGCATGAAGCTTGTCCTTTAGTGACTTCAAACTATTTTGATGCTTGCTACATGCTTCAAAGGTCGAAGAAAGGGTATGCTATAGCAAAGTTCGTTGGTGCACCCATGCTAAATAAAAAGAAGAAATCAATTTGGGTGCCCAAAGCTTTGATTGCTAACATTGAAGGACCCAAAAAGGTTTGGGTACCTAAAAGAAATTAATTCTTTTTATGCAGGTGAACTACAAGACCGGTGGAAGGCATTGGGTGCTAGATAGCGGATGCTCCGAACACATGACCGGTAACAAGAAGTTGTTCACCTCACTCAAAGACAACTCAAGCGAGAACCAAAAGATTACCTTTGGTGACAACCGTCAAGGAAATGTGGTAGGCTTGGGTAAAATCACAATCTCTAATGATCTATCTATTTCGAATGTCTTGTTGGTCGAATCTCTAAACTTCAATTTGCTTTCCGTTGCACAAATTTGCGATTTTGGTTTTAGTTGCACATTTTTCCCAAAAGAAGTTTTGGTTGAAAGTTTAAAAGATAAAACCTTGATCTTTAAAGGCTTTCGTTTTGGAAATCTTTATTTAGTTGATTTTCACTCAAAAGATGCATCTCTGTCAACATGTCTTGTCTCTCAAACCTCAAAAGGTTGGCTATGGCATAGACGACTTGCACATGTTGGAATGCATCAATTGAGAAAACTTTTAAAACGTGATTTGGTTGTTGGCTTAAAGGATGTGAATTTTGAAAAGGACAAACCTTGTAGCACTTGTCAAGCTGGCAAGCAAGTAGCTACTTTACATCCGACTAAGTGTATTCTTTCGATTTGCAAACCTTTGGAACTTCTTCATATGGATTTATTTGGACCTTCCGAGTTCCAAAGTATCGGGGGTAGCAATTATGGTTTTGTGATTGTTGATGATTTTACTCGCTACACTTGGGTTTTCTTTATTTCTCAAAAATCTGAAACCCCCGATGTTTTCAAAAGTTTTGCAAAACGTGTTTCTACTGAATTCGAATTATCCATCAAGAAAATTCGTAGTGATCATGGTGGAGAGTTCGTTAATTCAACTCTATTTGATTTTTGTGACTCTCTTGGAATCAAACACGAGTTTTCCACATCCTACACTCCACAGCAAAATGGAGTTGTTGAAAGAACAAATCGAACACTTATAGAAATGGCAAGGACTATGCTAAGTGAGTATGATACTCCTACTCGCTTCTGGGCTGAAGCCGTGCATACCTCTTACTATTCTATAAATCGACTTTATTTGCATCCCCTTCTAAATTTGACTCCTAATGACCTTCTTATTGGGCGCAAGCCAAATATTTCTTATTTTTGAGTGTTTGGATGCAAATGTTATATTCTTAAGAAAAGGAATTTTGGTGGTAAATTTCAAAGAAGAGTAGATGAAGGCTTTCTAGTCGGATACTCCACCACTAGCAAAGCTTATCGTGTTTTCAATAAAAATACAAGTTGCATTGAAGAATCTGGTGATGTCGAATTTGATGAAACTAATGACTCACAAAAGGAGCAAGTTTCTTGTGAAGTTTCAGGTGAAGATCTTCAAGAAGCCATGAAGAACATAACCGTTGGAGACATCAAGCCAACAGAAGAAGATCAAGAAGAAGATGTCAACATTGAGAATGTTGATCAAAACGTATCATCATCTCATGTTGATCCTCCAGAACAAGATCAAGATGAAGTTGTACAAGATGAAGCACCAAGGCAACATCAAACGATCACCAAGGATCACCCTCTAGACCAAATATTGGGTGACGTCAGTAAGGGTGTTCAAACTCGATCTCGTATTGCTGCATTTTGTGAACATCATTCATTTGTATCTTCTTTAGAACTCAAACATGTTAATGAAGCTTTAAATGATCCTGATTGGGTTAATGACATGCATGAGGAACTTAATAACTTTTCTAGAAATGAAGTTTGGACTTTAGTAGAAAGACCCAAGGATCATAATGTGATTGGAACAAAATGGGTTTTTAGAAATAAGCAAGATGAAAATGGTGTTGTAATTAAAAACAAAGCTCGTCTTGTTGCTCAAAGTTTCACTCAAGTCGAAGGTCTGGACTTTGGTGAAACTTTTGCACCTGTAGCTAGACTTTAAGCTATTCGCATTCTTCTTGCTTATGCATCATGCTTCAATATCAAACTTTCTCAAATGGATGTTAAAAGTGCTTTCTTAAATGGTGAAATTTCTGAACTTGTTTTTGTTGAACAACCTCCTGGTTTCGAAGATTCTAAATTTCCAAACCATGTGTTTAAATTGTCCAAAGCTCTCTATGGTCTCAAACAAGCTCCTCGAGCTTGGTATGAGCGACTTAGAAACTTTCTTTTATCAAAAGGTTTTAAAATTGGGAAGGTTGATACAACTCTCTTTACAAAGAAAATTGAAAAAGACTTGTTCATTTGTCAGATATATGTTGATGATATTATCTTTGGATCTACTAATGAACATTTCTGTCATGAGTTTTGAGAGATGATGTCTAGCGAGTTCGAGATGTCTATGATTGGTGAGCTGAGCTTCTTCCTCGGACTTCAAATTAAGCAACTCAAGAACGGTACGTTCGTGAGTCAAACAAAGTACGTGAAGGACCTGCTCAAGCGCTTTGGAATGGAAGACGCTAAGGCAATCAAAACTCCCATGGCGACCAATGGACATCTGGACATGGACAAAAGCGGAAAATCGGTCGATTCTAAACTTTATAGGTCTATGATTGGTGGTCTTTTATATCTTACTGCATCTATGCCTGATATCATGTTTAGTGTGTGCTTATGTGCTAGATTCCAGTCTGATCCTAAGGAATGTCATTTAATTGCTCTTAAAAAAATCCTTAGGTATTTAAAATGTTATCCCAGTTTAGGACTTTGGTATCCGAAATATGCAAATTTTGAATTAATTGGATATTCAGATTCTGATTATGCTGGGTGCAAGATTGATCGTAAAAGCCCATCTGGTAGCTGTCAGCTGTTGGGGAGATCCTTAGTATCATAGTCATCTAGGAAACAAAATTCAGTAGCTCTCTCTACAGCTGAAGCTGAATATGTGTCTGCAGGCAGTTGTTGTGCTCAATTATTATGGATGAAGCAGACATTTTTGGATTATGGGATTATATTTGATAAAGTGCCACTCTTGTGTGATAATGAAAGTGCCATTAAAATTGCAAATAATCCTATTCAACATTCTAGAACTAAGCATATTGAAATACGACACCTTTTTATAAGAGATCATGTGGCAAAAGGAGATATTGATGTGAATTATGTCAGAACAGATATGCAACTAGCAGATATTTTCACCAAACCCTTAGATTAATCAAGATTTTGCTTTTTAAGAGGTGAACTGAACATTATTGATATATCAAATGCTAGTTGATCTAAAATAACTGTCTGATTTTTTTCTTGTCCTCCCGCCTTTTTGTGCTTGATGACAAAGGGGGAGAGATTCTTGAGTTTCTTGCTTCGTTATTGACATTGTTTATGCTTAGGGGAGAGATTGGGGAGAAAGATTTTTGAGATATCTCACGATCTATTATTATAAATTCATCATTATAGATTCACTCTCAAATCTCAAATGACTCATATGGGTATTTATATATGCATGCATTTAGGGGGAGTTCCCGAATATCTGTGAATTATGCATGTACTTAGGGGGAGTTCCTGAATATCTGTTAATTATGCATGTACTTAGGGGGAGTCATTTGATTTTATTCATTTAAACACTTGTTGTCATCAATCATCAAAAAGGGCGAGATTGTTGCATCTAGGCCCTTTTAGGTTGATTTTGATTATTGATGACATTAAGTGTTTTGGACTAACCTTGTCTTTGAGCTATTTGTATGCAGAGCGATTTCTGTAAAGTCTGCAAGTGATCCGGGAAGATCTACAGGTCACAGGTCCAAAGTCGCAAGCGCAAGGTCGCAATGTTGGCTATGGTCGCAGTTAAAGGTTGGAAGTCAGGGTCACAAGTGCAAGGTCACCAAAACGAAAGTTGCAAAGATTAAAGATGCAAAGGACCTGAGGTAATATTTGTTTTATTTTGACCGATCTCGGTGTTTGGAGTTCGATCGGTTAAGGACTTTGTTTTTAGTTTTAACCGTACTATAAAGAGGGGTTGAAAGTTCTCTCTATATCTCCAATATGAACCGAGAAATTACTAGGCCATTGCATTGCATCTTTTTGGTTGGATTTGATTTGAATTTGGTTTGAAAGATTTGGTTTTTCAGTTGTGTTTTAACAGTAGAAGAGTTTTTGCTTTTTCTAGAAAGATCTAGGAAGATCTGGCTTTTGGTTCTGTTGACAGAACTTTATCCCTTTAAATTATCTTTCAAACGAGATATTAAAATCTCAATTTGGATTTCTGGATCAAAAGTTATGGATGTTTTTTTATGGACTGTCAGTTATTTGGTTTTTCAGTTCAGTTTTTGACAGTAGAAGAGTTTTTGCATTTTATGGAAATATCTAGGACGATCTGGATTTTTCTTCTGTTGCCAAAAAGATATTCCTTTAAAATATCTTTCAAATGAGCTATTAAACACCTCTTTTGGATTTCTGGATTTAAAGATATAGCTGTTTTTGTTCATGCTGACTGTCAGTTTGCATAACTGACTATCAGTTTCAATGTCAGTTTGTGTTAACTGACAATTGTCCAGAGAGTGTGTTTTTCGGGCCAAAAATTTTTGTACTAAACTGACTGTCAGTATGCCCATACTGACTGTCAGTTTGGGTTTTGACCACAGCTGTTTTATCCTGAGTTTCTATTTGATCTGGTCGATGTTTTGGTCGAACTGACTGTCAGTTTGCATAACTGACTGTCAGTTGGGGGTTTCAAGTTTCCTTAAATGACCACAACGGCTAGCTATTTTTTATCCGTAAATTTTGTCGGCCGTTGTGTATGTAACTGACTGTCAGTTTGAGTTGCTGATTTTCAGCCCTAGCTCCAACAGTTCATTTGATCCTTGAGGCTATAAATAGAGGCTTTGGGAATGTATTTCATAACAACAAGCAGCCTCCTCTCGTACACATTCTTGAGCTTTAGTTTCTTATATAAAATCTTGATCTTTTGATCAAGTCGAGTGTTTTCTGATCCACCGAGCATTCCAGTTCATTGCATCTGCATACTTGTAGTTTCTCGGTGCGTGTTTGTAGGTCTAGAGAAGACCTTGCTGCATATTACTCTTGGTGAGCGCCTTCACCTAGACGGTTTGGTGGCGTGGCCGTTGATCTCTCCATTCGGAGATTGCCGAAGAGGCTCGGCAAGTTTGTACAAGGCATCGGTGCTCGCCTTTCCGGAGTGGACAAGGAGCAACCATTAGTGAGAAATATCCTTCATGGATATTGAAGCAAGACTCATTCGCTTGAGTGCTTCAACGAGGATTAGGGGAGACTGGGCGAGTCTCCGAGACCTCGGTAAAAAATCATTGTGTTCGTTCTCTCTATCTTCTCTCTTTAATATATTAAATTGCATTTGGTTCTTCTTGGTATAAAAACTTGTTTTTATTTGAAGTTTTTTAAGCCTCCTATTCACCCCCCTCTAGTCGGCATCCTTGATCCTACAACCGGGAGGACCACTTGTCCCAACGGCATCATGGAGGGGCCTAGGATTATCCCATAAAACGGATGGATTATGGGCTTAATCTTCGAATGAGGAATTTGCATCTCGTCGAGTGCCTTGACCAATAGAATGTCAAGGGAGCTCCCTCTGTCGATCAGGACCCTTTCGACTCTCGCGTTGCTGATGATCGGGGTGATGACCAGAGGGAGCCTCAATGGTCGAGTAAGCCCCGTGGGACAATCAAAGCGATCAAATGTCAAAGGTGTATCCGATCAACGGGGGTATTGAGGTTCACCAAGGGATGTCTCCGTTTGGTTAACCTCTCGGTAAAAGGCTTTAAACTGCCTTTTGGAAACAAAAGAGGAAGAACCCCCGAAAATAACATTAATGTGATTTTGAGGTACCTGGTAGGACATCTCCTCGTCTCCGTCGACATCTCTAAGTCCGCATGCCTGTTCTTTAGCCGGTAAGGTCGGCATTGGCCCAACTCCCTGGTAGAAGTCATCCAATTGCTTCAACCAACTCCTGCAGTTCTTGAGGTCGTGGCCTGCGGAGTTGTGGAGTGGACACCACTTCTTGCCTTCCTGCGGATTAGTCGACTTTTCTGGCTGGTCGGCACTACGACCATCAGGACCAATTTTATTCTTAAATGAAGGCTTGTTACCTTTGGTCGAAGGCGGCTTCTCCGCGACTACAACCTCATGGTACTGCCCAGAGCGGTTGACTTCCCACCTGACGAAGATTCTGGCTTCTTGCTCGAATCTTCTTTCCTGGCGTCTTCGAAACCTGGTTGAGGTGGTAGGTCACCTTTGTCGACCATCTGGTTCCATTCGACTGCTTCGGCTGCGTTGGAATACTGATCGGCCATGTTGAAAAGATCGGCCACTGATCGAGGAGGGTGGATAAGCAAGTCTTCGGTGAATCTCTGGTATCTAACGGCATGTTTAAATGCCTTGATAACGGAGCCGTCAGATATGTTCGGGATGGTATTCCTCACCCCGACAAACCTCTTGACAAACTGCCGAAGAGTTTCGGTCGAAGTTTGTCGTATCCGATGAAGATCGTCTTCTTTACCCGGCTTTTGATAATAGTTTTGGAAATTGCTGAGGATAGCATCGCATAGCATTTCCCAGTTGTAGATAGAACCCTCGGGCTGATTAAACAGCCAAGTTCTAGCCGGGCCTTCGAGGACTGTTGGCAGGTAGTTGGCCATGACCCGGTCATCACCTCCTGCCGCTTGGATGGCAGTAATGTAGATCTGGAGGAACTCTGATGGATTCTGAGTTCCGTTAAATCTTTCTATGGCCCCTGGTCGAAACTTATCGGGCCAAACGACGGCACGAAGACCAGGCAAAAAAGCCTTGCAACCAACGTAGGGACCATGAATCGCTCTGTGGCTTTCGTTCGGATCGCGAGTAACCTGACGCAAGGGAGAAGTTATTCGTGGTCCTAAGCGAGAGTGGACAGGGACTCGGTTGCTACCACGAGAGTCTTGTGCCCGCCCGTACTTACGCTGACGGGATAGTACAGGTGGCTGGTGATTGCGTCATCCAGAACCAGAGTGAGAACACTCTCATTCGCGGGAACGTGTTACCGACCGAGAAGAGGCCGTTGGGGTCGCCTCAGATGTGACCTCATCCAGTCTTTCCGCTAGGATCTTGGTGAAGGCTGGTTTCTACGCATCCGTGACCGTAGGAGGGAAGTTACGCATGACTTCCGCGATAGATCACAGTCGACCATGGGTACTTCTCCTAGGGGCACCGGGTGTTACCGTTTCTTCGTCCTCCGGGAAACGCTCCGGAGGCAAAGAAGGGGTCTGGTCGCGTCTGCGATCACGTGACCGTCGAGAAGAACTCGGAGCAGCATCGTAACGAGCCTGCCCATCTTGAAGAGCCTCTAGGGCAGTTCTGCGCAGTTCGTTGTTTTGTTGCTCGAGATCTTGATCCTCCTTCTGTTTGTGATCCCACTCTTCCCTAGCAGCCTGTTGATCAGGAGTTTCCTCCGATAAGGCAGCGAACTGTCTAGGGAGAGAGGTTATCTATGGGGAAAACATCTCAGTCTGTTTTGAGTCGGAGTCGAAATCAAAGAGACGGTGGAGGTTATCAGGGTCGAATCTCCCCGGGCTGATTTCTAGGTCGATATAATCCTTCCCCTCAGCAGGGTCGTATGACGGACCAGACTCACCCTCTAGCACATTAAGAACCTCGGTGGGTTCTGACCTTGCGCTAGTCGCTCCCTGGTCGATGGACATGACCTGGAGAGATGATTCAACCTCTGGAAGATTTTGGCTTCCAACCTCCTCCATCGGAACAGGATCGCTCAGAGAAGGCATTGGAATCTGAGCATAATCCTCAAGATCAAAATCGTTCTCGGAATCATATACTCCAGCCATATTTCAGCGAACCTCCAGATGAAATTAGGACGCCTTGAGAAAGGCCCCACGGTGTGCGCCAGCTGTCGACGATTCAGACTCGAGGTCCTCAGTCGAACTTATGCAAAATTTATAATAGTGAGACCTTTCAGGGTGACCCTCCGGGAAGGTATGTAGATTTATGGAGAACTGGAGCATAGAGAAATTTATACAGGTTCGGGCCCTCGTTGGTGGGAGTAAAAGCCCTACGTCCTGTTGGAATTGCACTATGTGTAGTAGATAGTTACAAAGTGGCGGGAAAAGGCCTTCACAGGCGATGGTTTTCCCTATACGAATGTACAAAGTGAAGTTTAAAAGGCTTATGGAAATTATCTAGTCTAAGCCGTAGTCTTGGCTGTTTGAGCTGTATCTTGATCTATTGATCGATCCCCCCCCCTGTTTGATACATCACGCCGCCCTTTTATACTGGTTGAAAGGGCGTCAAGTCGTAACTGCATCAAACAGTTGCTTGGGTGCGGTTTGGAGAACCGCTCTTAACTCCCACGCAGGTTTAACACATGTTATTTGTGGATAACTGCACGTATTAACCTCCTGACGGTTGACACCCACGTGGAAGAATCTTCAGGATATTTGGGATATTCCTGTTATGAGAAAAGAGTACTCCCACGTTCCCTGGTCGAAGATGCTCTAACCGCGCAATGTTGGCTGCATCGCGCAACACCTCCAGCCTTCTGTCCGCGCACAGCATACGAATTTCTGACCGCACACTAGCTGCGATCTGATCGCGTAAAGCCTGCGACCTTGGGCTGATGCTTCTCAGAATGACTTGAGTCCATACCGCCGGGCACATGTCTGGCTCGAATCTGTCCTGAACCAACAGTGCATTTATTTGAACTGACTCGGGTGTCAATCCTCGTCAATGATGGTCTCAGGTTTAAGGATCAATCATAAACATTATTTGAGACCAACTGGTGACACTTAAATAACAAATCCAAACAGTGTCTCAAAATAGGTCTATCCAACATTATATTCTCCAATATATGTCCACATTATTGATTCGATATCTTGTATCCATGGTCCGTGAAACATAACCATCAATCAATAAATGTGCTGATCCATTAATCAATAATGTCCTATTTAAAGATAATGGATCAGGGATTATATTAGAATAATATCATCAAATAAATTTAGAGTCTCACGAACAAGTCACATACTTGTTGGTCAAACCAAGATGATAATTTATTCAAAAATAACATATTATTCAAATGTTCATAAATATAACAAAGATAAATACATCTCTGTGATTTGCTCTAGGACGTATCACTAACAACCTCCCGCTTGGACTAGTGTCAATCACAAATGTATCTAATACCTATTGCTCAAGTATACACCTCATGCTTTGGTTGTGGGAGAGGCTTTGTCAATGGATCAGCAACATTCAAATCCGTGGACACTTTGCAAATCTTCACATCACCTCTATTCACGATTTCTCGGATGAGGTGATAACGTCCGAGTATATGTTTGGATTTCTGATGAGACCTTGATTCCTTGGCTTGCGCAATGGCTCCACTATTGTCACAATAGAGATCCACTTGGCTTGAAATACTAGAAACCACACTAAGTTCAGAGATGAACTTTTTAATCCAAACAGCTTCTTTAGCAGCTTCAGAAGCAGCAATGTACTCTGCTTCTATTGTAGAATCAGCGACAGTTTCTTGCTTGGAACTCTTCCAGCTTACAGCTCCCCATTAAGGCAAAATACAAAACCAGATTGCGATTTGAAATCATCTTTGTCGGTTTGGAAGCTAGCATCGGTGTAGCCACTAACAACGAGCTCTTCCTCACCTCCATAAACTAAGAACACATCCTTAGTCCTCCTTTATGTACAATTGATTTTGGTCGTAGCTCCCAGTCAAAATCAGTGACCCACACTGACTGTCAGTTTCATACACTGACTATCAGTTTCAAAACTCCGCTCTGTGAACTGACTGTCAGTGTGTTACACTGATTGTCAGTTCTATGTTTCTGATGTTGAAACTAACTGTCAGTAGATCAAACTGACTGTCAGTAGATCAAACTGACTGTCAGTTGCGGGGTCCCGAACCCTAAAACCCCTGTTCTGTTTCTTTGTCCTCTTGCCTCCTTTCGCCGCCATTTGCTCTCTTGCCGCCGGTGTCCCCTCGTCGTGCTGCGCCACCGCCAAACCTCGCCGGCGCCTCCTCCTTGCCATCGACGAGTGCCGCCGCCCTTTATTGCGCCACTTTTTCGCCGCTTCTCGCTGTCCTTCAGCCGCATATCACCGCCGTCGTTTCTCCTCCCCTCGCCGTGCTGTAGCTCGGTCGTGGATAGCTCGCCGGCGTTAGAAGACCATCCTGTGCTTCTTCTCTGTGGCTAATCTGGTCGTCTGCTCCGCATTGGCTTCATCGACCACTTCAGTTCAGTTTCAGCCTTCTCTGTTCAGGTCGTTTCTTCTTCTCTCCTCTGTTTTTGACTTCCACCATGTCTGATCCGCCGGGTCCTTCTCGTCGTGTGGCCCGACGGAAGAATTCGGCAAACAGCCAATGTTCATCGGGTCAGATGTCCGAGAATCCACCTTCGCCTCTGCCTGAGCGTGTCCCCGTGGATTACTCCCGGTTGCACGCTAGCCGCCTTCGCACGCTCCACTCCTCAAACCCTTACCTGCTGCCGCGTCCCACTGGTCGCGACTCGTGCAACGTTGTTACCTGCTATAATAACTTGCACCTCGATCTGTTCAACAGTGTGTACAGCCGCGCACCCATTTTTGCTCATCGCTCTCTGTCGTGGGGTACGATCGCCTCTCGCACAGGCATCGCCACCCTCGCAGACCTCTTTGGCTCTGTAGGGATCCGCGACCTTGTCGCCGATTCTTCTCTACACTGGGCCGAGGGGCCCATTCGCCAGTTTTATTCCATCATTTTCATTTCCCCTCAGTGCGATTTCATGACCTTCATGATGGACCTCCATGTCTACACCATCACGAAGGAGCAGCTTGAGATAGCGCTTGGACTGGTTCACCCTCCTTCTGGCCGCCAACTCCACACCCTTCCTGATCTCGAGCATCAGAAGGTGGCCATGCTTTATTCTGGCCCCTTTCAGCTGCATCACATTGCTGGCCTGTGCCACGATGTTGACCTAGCCCTGCGGATCCTCCGTCTCACACTTGTTCCCATGAGCAGAGACAGGGCTAGGATCACCTATCTGGCCCTCCATGTGCTGATCTCTATCTTTCGGGAGGAGCCATTTGATGTTGCTGATCTCATCATCAGTGAGATTCAGCACGTTCTTCTATCTCCGCGCCGTCAGTTGATATACGCTTCGTATATCATGGCGGTGCTCCTGCATATCTGGGCCGTCGACTCTGAGCTCCCAAGGCCCCATCATCCTCTGCTTTTCTATCCTCCGGGCCAGGCTGATCGCCGGCTCGGTGCTCGCCCTGCCGCAGCCGCTGGCCCTGATTCTCCCGCATCAGATGATGATGCTGCGGGGGAGTCAGAGGATGAGCCTCCTGCTCAGGAGACTGCTCCAGCTTCGACTGCAGGGACAGGTACCGGATCTGCCTCCTCTTCCGTTTCTCGTCTCGATCAGGTGATCCAGGTACAGCAACAGATCCTCAGCACCCAGGCGGAGCATCATCAGATGTTGCTTCGTTTGCTTGCTCAACAGGAGGAGATTTTACAGCACCTACCTTCTTCAGCTTCACTTGCCCCTCGCAAGAGGGCCCGCCCGGCAGTGTCTTCTCCGAGCACCGCTTCAGGACCAGTTGATCCAGCTCCTGTGGTACCAGCTCCGGCTCCAGCTGCTCCAGCTCTAGCTGCAGCTGCTACTCCTCCGGCATCTCCAGCCATCGACCCGACTGCATCTCCAGCAGGCTCCAGAGATACAGCCGCTCTATGGATTTCCTCAGATGATGAGCCTTAGGCTCTTTTTATGTATTTAGCTTCCTTTTTGTGCTTGATGCCAAAGGGGGAGAAGTATTTTGGATGTTATATGTTTTTGAGATATGTTTTGTATGGATATTGGATATTGGTTTATATATATGTCTCTTCTGGTTTATATGTCTTTGTGATTCCTTTTGAGATTCTGGATATGGATATGGTGATTTATGTTTTGTGTAGCTCTTATACTTGATGATGTTTTGTGATGCTCTGATGTATATGTGTTGGTTTATGCTCTGATTTTTGCTTATACGATGAGATGCATATACTCAGGGGGAGTTAATTCGTTTATATTTTTTTATAAAACACTTGTTGTCATCAATCATCAAAAAGGGGGAGATTGTTGCATCTAAGCCTTCATGCCTAACCCGAATTTTGATGATTAATGAAAACAAAGTGTTTTCGACTAATTGTGCTTCTGAGATTTTTGATACAGAGTTTGTTTGGGAAGAAATACGAGATGATCAAGATGAACCCGACATGAAGTAAAGCACAAGGTGCAGAAGAGCAAAGTCAAGACGCAAACGTGAAGATGCAAAGGACCTAAGGTAATCTGTAATTTCATTTTCTTCTGATCTCGGAGTTTGGAGATAGATCGGGTTAGGAAAATTGTTTTTAGTTTTTAACCGTTCTATAAAGAGGGGTGGCAAAAGTCCTCTCTTTATCTCCAACATGAACCGAGAAACTTAGGTCATTGCATTGCATCTATTTGGTTGGATTTGATTTGAATTTGATTTGAAAGATTTGGATTTTCAGTTGAGTTTTTCAAATTTGAGTTTTCCACTACATCGAACCGGACCATCTATGTCCGGTAGTTTTCCGAGGTGCCGAAGGTCATGGGGAGATCCACCTTCCCCATAGGGTGGATCGTCTTCCCTGGGACGAATCCTTGCAAGGGCCTTGCTGCGGGCTGCAGTAGCTTCTCGTCCACCTGCATCTCCCAAAACGCCTTTAGGTATAGGACGTCGGCAGAGCTCCCGCCATCCACGAGGATGCGGGCCAGGTGGTAGTTGTAGACGGTAGCGGAGACGATGAGCGTGTCATCATGGGGGAAACGAACCCGGTGCTCGTCTTCTACCATAAAAGTGAGGGGGACGTCCGACCACTTGGGTGGCAGGGACGTATGTAGCACCCCCACCACCTTTACTTCGCGCGTGTATTCCTTGCGTTGACGCTTAGAGTCCCATCTGGAGGCGGACCCTCCCATGATGACGTTGACACGCAATTGGGAGGTTTGGAAGGGGAGAGTCTCTAACGGCTCTGCCTCCCGCGTTTGTCCTTGCTGTCCCCCCGAGGGGGCAGGAAGGGCCGGTAAGGCCGGTTGAAGGGGCAAGGAGGCAGGAGTCCCCCCCGCCCATGCTGGTCGAGGAATGCGGCGAAGTGTTGGAGCAGTTGGTGGCATTCCCGGGTGGCATGGGTATTGGACTTGTGGAAGGTACACCACAGGCCTTCCCTGGCTCCTACCGCGGGGCTTTCGCGACCGCGAGACGATTGCCCTCCCCCATGACCTTTCGGCTTGGGGAAGGGACAGTTGCCCTTGGAGGCATCGCGCGAGCCACCTCCGCCCTGGAGGACAAAAGTGTCCCGAGGCCGTGGCTCGCTATGATTGCCCCCCTTGGGGCGTTTGAGGGGTTCCCTGGCCCCCCGGTCGACGGGGGGGAGGGCCCCCTGGTTCTTCTTCCAGAGGTCATCCTCCTCCGCCCGAGCATACTTCTCAAGTACATTGAAGAGCTCGTCGACGGAGGAGGGGCAGCTTCGGGAGAGTCTCCGGTGGAGCTCCCCAGGGAGGATCCCGCTCTTGCACGCCTCAATGACTGTGGAGTTAGGGACGTGAGTTACTTTGCTTTTGACCTCAGCAAAGCGCTTGAAGAAGCTGCGGATGGTCTCCCCCGTCGTCTGCCGGACGGTGTACAGCTGTGAGGAATCCAGGGGGCGCACATAGTTCCCCTTGAAGTTCACGCAGAACTCGCGCTTGAGCTGCGCAAAGGACTTGATGGAGCCGGCCTTCAGGTTGTAGAACCACGAGCGTGCGATCTCGGTTAGGTAGAGGGGGAAGACGTTGCATTGAATTGTCTCGTCCCCCCTAGCCGCCGAAATGGCTGTGGAATACACCTGCACCAATTCATAAGGGTCGACCTCACCATTGTAGCGTTCGATGTGCGGTGGGCGGTAAGGCCGCAGCCATCGAATGCACTGGAGTTTGTGGCACAGCAGCTGGTTAGCCCCTTCTCTTCTCGGGGGGAGTCCCAGTCGCTGTCCCCTTTGACAGGGAACGCGCGCTTGTTGTCGTAGTCGGGGAGGGGCCCAGGAGGTCCGCCGGCATGGCGGTAGCGCCGCTTTTCCTCCGGGTTGGTGGGGCTGACCTCCAGGACATCCGGGCACTCCCTAGGAGCGGTTGGTTCTTCGGTGGGTCTCTTCCCCCGGCCAGAGTGGGAGCGGGGCTCCCCGCATCCACGACCTGGGGGAGGCTCCTCCCCGGACTTGGTGGTACGCATTTGCTCAACCTTCTCCCGGGTGAAGCGGAATTGATCTGCCGGGGGAGCCCTCGGGGGCGGCCTTGGGGGAGGGGGGAGCTCATGCGCGTCGACGGTGGGTGCGAGAAGCGCAACCGGGGCGTGGGTTGACTTCATTACCGGGCAGTCCCCGGTAGTACCGTCCGGAATCGGAGAGTGGGGGCCCGGCCGGGGAAGGTCGGGCGACGGCGCGGGAGTAGTCCGGCGGGCCACCTTCGGAACGACGGGCATAACCGGCGGGGAGAGACCGGCGTCCGGTCCCGGGAATGCCCCGGGCGCGGAGTGAACTGTTGGCATGGGGAAGACCCCGGGAAAGGGGTAAATCACCGGCCCCGGGAACGCTCCCAAGGTCGGGAAGGCTCCGGATGACCGGCCTGCTGGAGCGTAGCCCCCGTTGGAGCCACAGGCCCCGGGGGCGACCAGACCTCCGAAAGTCGGAGGGGCCACCAGATGCCCCATAAACGAGGGCATTGCCCCCATGAACGGGAACTATGGGTAGATGGGGGCCGGCGGCCGCACCAGAACGCGGAGGAGCTCGTCCATCAAGCGCTGGGCGCGGAGCAGGCCCTCCACCAGAGCTTCCAGTAGAGCATCCCAGGAAGCCAATGGAGCCATCGGGGGAAAGCTTGTCACCCTGGGAGCGTCCGAGGTCGTCGGGTTGGACCCGGAGCCCAGTCCGTCGGTAATTACCGGTAGAGTTAAAGGTGGTACCTGAGTTTGACCGTGTCAGGACGTCGACGCCGGGACGGCCATGCTTCGGACGGGTGGCACTGGGTCACTGGGACCGGCGTCACCGTGAAGGGTGCGAGCCCTCGTTCTGGGGGGAGCCATGGCGATTCGTCACGAGATCCCCATGGACGGAGCCAACTGTTGTGGTATTTTGAATACCCCGGCAGGTTTTGTGGAGGTTCCTAGCAAAGAAAAGTCCACGCGAGGTGACCGCGTCAGGCAAACGCAGCAAGTGACACAAAGGTTTATATAGGTTCAGGCCTCCGTGGAGGCCCTAGTCCTGTCAGCGTGCTCCCAACCGAAGTTGGCTAGGGGAGCTCTCTAAGGGGAGAGATGGCTCCAGAGCACAACTGTTCGATTTTCTATTAGAGTAAAAAATATATTGTCCTCCTCACATGAGGGGTTACAAGGGCTTATATAGGCCCAAAAGATCCACAAAGACTAAACTACCCCGCTAGCCACTGTTGGATCGAGGGGCACTAGCATCCTTCTTCTGGTCAGGAGCTTGGATGCTTGACAGGTGTCCACCAGTTCCCGAGGCACTTCTCGCGTGATCCTCACGTGACACGGGACCTGGGACCCTTGTCTACGGAAGAACGACGGCGCCCGGGATGAGCCACTGGGGGGCCTTGTCCCCAGGGAAAAGGCGGCGCCTGGGAATCTTGCCTCTTACCAGGTCTTGATCCCGTGGAGATTTCCCCTCAACACCCATGGACAAGGCCCTCCGGTGGCTTGTCCCGGGCACCGCCTTTTTCCCGGGGACAAGGCCCTCCGGTGGCTTGACCCAAGTGCCGCCGTTCTCCCGAAGACAAGGGCCCCCGGTTCCAAGTCACGTGAGGATCACACGAGAACCGCCTCGGGAATTGGCGGACACCTGTCAAGCATCCAAGGCTCCTGACCGGAAGAAGGACGCTAGTACCCCTCGATCCAATGGTGGCAAGCAGGGTAGTTTAGTCTTTTTGCATCTTTTGGGCCTATATAAGCCCTTGTAACCCCTCATGTGAGGAGGACAATTCATTTTTACTCGAATAGAAAATCAAACAGGCGTGCTTTAGAGCCATCCCTCCCCCAAGAGATCTCCCCTAGCCAACTCCAGTTGGGAGCACATCGACAGGACTAGGGTCTCCACTGAGGCCCGTACCTGTATAAACCTTCGTGTCATTTGCTGCATTTGCCCGACGGGAGAGGGCCGGTTACGCGGTCAACTCGCGTCGTCTTTTCTATGCTAGGGACTTCAACCAAACCTGCCGGGGTATTCACAATACCACGATAGTTGGTGCCAACCGTGGGGACTCGTGACGAATTGCCATGGCTCCCCCAAGAACGAGGGCTCACACCCTTCCCGGTGACGCCGGTCCTAGTGACCTGGCGCCACCCCTCCGAAGAGCGGCCGTCCCAGCGCTGACACCTGGACATGGCCAAACCCAGGTACCGCCTCTAACTCTTCCGGTAATTTTCGGTGGACAGGGCTACGGATCCAACCCGGCAACCTCGGACGCTCCCAGGGGGACTCGCTTCCCCCGGTGGCTCCGCCGGCTTCTGGGATGCTCTTCTCGAAGCTCTTGTGGAGGGCCAGCTCCGCGCCCAGCGCTCGATGGACGAGCTCCTCCGCGTTCTGGCGCGGCCGCCGGCCCCCATCTACCCGCAGTTCCTGTTCATGGGGGCAATGCCCCCGTTCATGGGACATCCGGTGGCCCCTCCGATCGGTGGAGGTCAGGTCGCTCCCGGGGCTTGTGGTTCCAATGGGTGTTACGCTCCGACGGGCCCATCGTCCGGTGCCGGGGACTTACCCCGTCCCCAGGGTCTTCCCCATGCCAATGGTTCACTCCACGCCAGGGGCCTTCTCGAGACCGGACGCCGGCCCCCTCAGCCGGTTATGCCTGTCATCCCGGAAGTGGTCCGCCGGACGACTCCGGCCCCGTCACCGGACCTTGCCCAGCCGGGTCCCCACTCTCCGGGCCCGGACGGTACTCCCGGGCACCGCCGGGCAAAGGATTCCACCCACGCCCCGGTTGCGCCTCCCACACCCGCAGTTGACGCGCATGAGCTCCCTCCTCCCCAGGGGCTGCCCCCGAGGGCTCCCCTGGTGGATCAAGTCCGCTTCACCCGGGAGGAGGTCGAGCAAATGCGTACCACCAAGTCTGGGGAGGAGCCTCCCCCGGGTCGTGGACACGGGGAGCCCCACTTTCGCTCTGGCTGGGGGAAGAGACCCGCCGAAGAACCAACCACTCCTGGAGGGTGCCTGAACGTCCTGGAGGTCAGTTCGACCAACCCGGAGGAAAAGCAATGCTACCGCTGCAATGACGGACCTCTTGAGTCCCTCCCCGACTCCGACAACGAACGTGCGTCCCCTGTCAAAGGGGACAGTGACCGAGACCCCCCCGACCAGCCACTGTGCCACAGACTCTGGTGCATCTGATGGCCGCGGCCTTACCGTCCGCCCAACATCGAGCACTACAACGGTGAGGCCGACCCCTACTAATTTTTGCAGGTGTATTCCATAGCCATTTCGGCGGCTGGGGGGGACGAGACAGTTCAGTGCAACGTCTTCCCCCTCTATCTGACCGGGATCGCCCGCTCGTGGTTCTACAACCTGAAGGCCAGACCAATCAAGTCCTTCGCGCAGCTCAAACGCGAGTTCTGCGCAAACTTCCATGGGAACTATGTGCGCCCCCTGGATTCCACGCAGCTGTACACTATTCAACAGAGGACGGTGGAGACCATCCGTAGCTTCTTCAAGCGCTTTGCTCAGGTCAAGAGCAAAGTAGCTCACGTCCCTGACTCCACAGTCATTGAGGCGTGTAAGAGCGGGATCCTCCCTGGGGAGCTCCACCAGGGACTCTCCCGAAGCTGCCCCTCCTCCGCCGACGAGCTCTTCACCGCACTCGAGAAGTACGCTTGGGCGGAAGAGGATGACCTTTGGAAGAAGAACCAGGGGGCCCCCACCCCCGTCGATTGGGGGGCCAGGGACCCCCTCAAACGCCCCAAGGGGGGCAATCGTAGCGAGGCAATCGCCCCTTCCCTAAGCCGAAAGGCCGTGGGGGAGGCCTGTCATCCAGCGGTAGCGAAAGCCCCACGGCAAGAGGCAGGGAAGGTTTATGGTGCACCTTCCACAAGTCCAATACCCACGCCACTCGGGAATGCCACCAACTGCTCCAACACTTTGCCACATTCCTCGACCAGCATGGGCAGGGGGGACTCCTGCCTCCTTGCCCCCGCAGCTGGCCTTACCAGCCCTTCCTGCCCCCACCGGTGGACAGTAGGGACAAGCGCGGGAAGGGGATCCATCAGAAGCACTCCCCTTCCAAACTTCCCAAAGGCATGTCAACTTCAACATGGGAGGGTCCGCCTCTGGCTGGGACTCCAAGTGCTAGCGCAAGGAGTATGCACGCAAAGTAAAGGTAGTGGGGGTGCTGCATACGTCCCGGCCACCCAAGTGGTCGGACGTCCCCCTCACTTTTACGGTAGAAGACGCGCATGGAGTTCGCTTCCCCCATGATGACACGCTCATCGTCTCCGCCACCGTCTACAACTGCCACCTGGCACACATCCTCGTGGATGGCGGAAGCTCCGCTGACATCCTGTACCTAAAGGCGTTTAGGGAGATACAGGTGGACGAGATGCTACTGCAGCCTGTAGCAGGGCCTTTGCAGGGATTCGTCCCGGGGAAGACGATTCACACCGTGGGGATGGTGGATCTCCCCATGACCTTCGGCATCCAAGACAACCACCGGACAAAGATGGTCGGTTCGATGTAGTGGACCTCCCCTCTTCGTACCACGCAATCACGGGGAGGACCACAATCAATCGCTTGGGGGCTGCAATCCATCAGAGCTACCTCTGCGTGAAGATCCCCGGGCCTCATGGCGTGATCACCGCCCGGGGAGACCAAGACGTGGCCTGCGCTTTATACAAGCGTGCCGCCGCAATGATCGGGAGTGTCAACATGATCAAGACCCCGGGGGGGAGACCTCTTCCCCGGAGCTTGACGCCACCGCGATACCTTCCGGGAGGTCCCTCCCAAGCCGCGTCGGGAAGGGGTCCTCCGGAAGGTCACGCTGTCCCCAGACGACGGGGACAAAACTGTCAGGATCGGGGCGGATCTTCACGAGGAGCACACGGCGCAACTCGCGGCTTTCCTACACAAGAACTTTGACGTTTTTGCCTGGAAGCCTTCCGACATGCGAGGTGTCACCCGGGACGTCATGGAGCATAAGCTCACTGTGACCCCCGGTCAAGCAGAAGTTGAGGAAACTCTCCCTTGAACGCCAAGAGGCGATCAAGGTCGAGATCACCAAGCTCCGAGAGGCGGGATTCATTCGGGAGGTCTTGCACCCCGAGTGGCTTGCGAACCCCGTCCTCGTGAAGAAGTCCAATGGTAAGTGGCGAATGTGCGTGGACTTCACCGACCTCAACCGCGCTTGCCCCAAATACAACTTCCCCCTCCTGCAAATTGACCAGCTGGTCAACTCGACTGCGGGGTGCGAGCTGATGAGCTTCCTAGACGCGTATTCGGGCTATCACCAAGTCCGGATGGCAGAAGGGGACGAGGAAAAGACGAGTTTCCTACCTCCCCTCGGGACCTTCTGCTACGTCCATATGCCCTTCGGGCTAAAGAACGCTGGAGCGACCTTCCAGTGACTCATAACGCTGGTCCTCAGGGACCAGATCAGTCGCAATGTCAAAGTCTACGTCGACGACGCGATCGTCAAAAGTCCTCGCGTGACTACTCACATCAACGATTTAGCGGAGACTTTCCGCAACGTCCGGGCATACGGGTTGAAACTCAACCCGGAGAAATGCGCCTTCGGCGTGGGCGGGGGGAAGCTCCTGGGCTTCCTCGTGTCTCAGCGGCGCATAGAGGCCAACCCCGAAAAGATCCGGGCACTCTTGGACATGCCCCCGCCGTGCTCGGTCAAAGATGTTCAGCGACTCCTCGGCCACTTGGCCACGCTGAGTCTCTTCGTCTCGCAATCGGGGGAACGCGGCCTCCAATTCTTCAAAATCCTCCAAGGCCTCGAAGGGTTCCGGTGGACCCCCGAAGCCCAGGAGGCCTTCGATGATCTAAAGAAGTATCTCACGAATCTCCCAATGCTCGTGAGCCCGTCCCCGGAAGAGCCCTTGCTCCTTTACCTCGCCACGACCCCGGCCGCCGTAAGTGCGGTATTGGTAAAGGAACAAGATGGGTGTAACACCCTGGTTTTGGGGGTGAAAAGTTTTTGCATAAAATCCTGCATGCATGTATCTCTGTAGCAGTAGCCAAATCAGCTGAACCCTAATCTCTCCCAAACCCTAAAAATCTCCAAATCTATTCTCTAGATCCAGATCAAGATCTGACCATCCAGATTTAACCTACCAGTTATTCTGAAGATAAAAGTCTTCAGGAGCCAGATTGAATTCTAACCCTAACTCCCAGTATCTAAGTCTCTTTCTGTTTTCGAAAACAGGAAATGCATATTTACCCTAAGTACCCCAGTTTCCAGATAATTGAGTTATCATGATCTAATCCTATCCAGACTCAAGTATCTTTTGGAATATGTTCCTAGGTATATCCTCAACTTACTTCAAAAAGTTGGTGTCGACGATTCGGACTCGGAGTCCTCAGCCGAACTTATGCAGAATTTGTAATTGTGAGACCTTTCAAGATGACCCTTCGGGAAGGTATGCTGAACAATGGTGAACAGGAGCACAGAGAGTTTAGACAGGTTCGGGCCCTCGATGGTGGGAGTAAAAGCCCTACGTCCTGTTGAGATTTCACTAAGTGTGGTAAAAGATTTACAAAATGGAGGGAAAAGTCCTCACAGGTGAGGATTTTCCCTGTAAAAGTGTACAAGGATAAGCCAAAGAAGGCTTACTAAAAATGCTATATGAAGTGGGCCGTAGACTTGGCTAACTTAGACGATTTTTGGGTTTCTTGATCTTCCAATCCCTCGGTTGATGTTTCGGATGATCTCTCGATTTTCCTCCTCCTTGATTGATGCTCCATGCCATCCTTTTGTACTGTTTGAAAGGGTGCCATGTGAAGGAAACTGCATCAATCGGTTGCACGGACGGTTGGATGCGATTTTTGGAACTGCTCTTAACCTCCACACAGGTTAAACACGTGTTATTCATGGATAACTGTATGTGTTAACCTACTGACGGTTGATTCTCCACGTGTAGGAATCTTCGGGATACTTAGAATATCCTGTTGCATGGGCAACCGAATAGATAGATCCCAAGTATCCTGATCGGCGGATGTTCTGACCGCGGGATATTGGCTGACCGCGCAATATCCCGAATGTGTAGTTCGCGTATAGCCTACGAACTTCTGACCGCGCAAGGCTTACGGTCTGACCGCGTAAAGCTGCGACCTGATTGCGTAAAGCTTGCGACCTCATGGTGATGCCCCTCAGAATAGCTTGAGTTCGCATCACCAGGTACATGTCTGGTTCGAACCTGTCTTGAACCAAAAGTTTATTAGAAGTGACCCGGGTGTCAATCCTCGTCAGCTAGCCCCCAAATTCGAAGAAAACAGAGAGACGTGTTTATTTCGAATTTAAAAAATCGTGCATTGGACTTTTAACCCGGCCCTTTAACTTCTCCACTTAGTGGCGCACTAAGTGAAAACGGTTGGTTTCTCAAGACGGGTTCTGACACTACGTGACGGGCAATGATGGCGCCGTAGCGATTTTTATCTCGAGGTAAAATTGTAAATGTCTTAACAAAACCCGAGGTATCTGGGAGGTGAACCGTCGCCCTAGCGGCTATAAATACCAGGTTCTTGGGTTTGTAAAGCTTCGTAATTTCCCTCCACGCCTAAGTCCTTTTCTTGTTATCCTGCCTTCTTCCTTTTCACATACCCCTCCCAATGGCAGATCACGAAATCATCGAGATTGAGAGCGATGAAGGGGAAATTGTCGAACAAGGGTCTCAAACGAATGAAGTCCTGTCTCCCTTAAGGAAGAAACCCAAGGTTGACGAAGGATCTTCCAGTGGAACAAAGGTAAAGAACGTAGCGAGTTTCTTTCTTCCTTCAGTTCCTTTGACCCTCCCCGTTCATGCCTCTCGGCAAGTTAGGCCTTTATCCTTAGGAAAAGATCCCTTCACATTCAATTCCCCCATCCTTTTGGGTGATCAACATCCTGGTCGGCAAGCGGTGACTATCCCTCGATCAGATGATTGCCATATTGGGTTGGCGAAGCAATCTTCTTCTGGGGAGGTTGCTCTTCCACCATATGATGATCTTCCTCCCAAGATGGGTGTATCAACGGGTTATGCACCGGGACAGGTAACAATTCTTCTCCCTTTTTTGCTGATAATTTTAGTTAGTATGACTAACTTTTGCAAAAATGTAGGAGGTAGGAGGCTCCAGCGATCAGCCTTCTGCTGTTCCATCTCTTCCTTCCGGACAGACCCTTCTGGAAGAGAAGAATGCCCTGGAGAAGAAGACCGAGGAGATGGCCTCGAAGATTCTGCGTTTAGCAGAATGTCTTAATCGATCACGAGAAGAGGCGCACCATTTCCGTCGAGAGAGGGACTTCGCTCAGCAACAACGAGAACTCTCTGACTTGATTAGGGACAATAGTGCGTCTGTTGTTAGGGACGATATAGATAGACTTAGGGTAGTTGCTAGTTCCCTGGGGGTTGTCAGTGTAGATCCTACTGACAACAACATGTCCCTTGGGGAACTTTGTAAACTTCTTTCGGAGCAAGTCGATGTTTTGATCGACTGCATCCCTTTTGTATGTAAAGAATGTAAGAAATAAAAGTTCTTTATTTCTCATGACATGTTCTCCACATCTTCTGTGCGAAAATATAGCCACGAACTTTACGTTCGCGACCATTCATACACAGGAAATTTTAGTTCTGCGATCAAAATCACTTTTAAGAAAAAAGCACCGCGTCCTGCCCTGATTCAGCGATCAGTTTCAAAGCCGCGGTCAGAACTAAGGTTCGACCAGAGTTGGGACTCGGTCAGGATGTCAATTCAATTAGAATCGAAGTTTCAGCCTGAAACATGATTTCGATAAAACCATAACCCAATTAGAAACATTCCAGTACGTTAAAAAATTGGGTTACATGATTTTTTCGAATAAAATGTTCAAAGTATAAAAAGGAAAAACGTCTTCTGAAAAGTACTGAAAACTTTTCAGTCCTTTTACGCTTTCAGTTTCCAAAACAAAGAAGTCTTTTTGTTTCAGATCCGACGCCTGAGTACTTTATCGGGTCCATCAGAGACAGTATCCATTATGGGAAATGAATAAAGCATTCAATGGAACGTTTGAAACGAGCCGTTTACTCATTAATGCGTCGCCTTGGGTCTATAAAAAGAGCAGATGTCTTCTCAAAGAAGCCACACAGCTAAAACCCTCATTATTCCCACCGCTCAAAACCCTCATTTTCTTCAGCCTTCATCTTCCCCAAATCGCCAGCTTCCCCTTTGATTCTACACCAAAGATGGCGTCCTGGAGCAGATCCATTCATCATTCTGAGGAGAGCCTGATGGCGCTAGAGAAGGAGGAGATCCTTTCTCCGCGGCTGTGTGAGACCCCCCCCCCCCCATTTGAGGATCACCTTGATAACCGCCCAGGTAGGTTACACACAGCAGGATGTCACATGAACTCCAAACCAGACAAGCATAGTAATAACATTAAACAAGTATCAGGCCAAAATGGCCAATATTACATAACCAAAGCACCAAAAATGGCGCTAAGTAGAGTTGCTAAGAAAATAACTAGTTTATCATAACCAGAATCGGTACCCGAGTACCGAACACACAACATGAAGCACAAAGCAACGACAAACAGCTTGACTTCCATCCGCAGCGGGGTTGAAGGGGCTTCTCCCACATCTGACTTGACTTGGTGCGCAATCCTTCTAGAACGTGGGCTCATCCGGGGCACTTCCATCTTCTGCCGGGAACTCATAACTGAAGGAATCGGGATCCTCGAATCCCTTTTCTACAGTTGGATGTAAATGCAAGGGTGAGCACTTGGTGCTCAGCAACGCTCATTCCAGGGATTATTGTAATTGTACTTATATGAGGGTGAAACATATGATTCAGGGGTTTTAGTTTCATATGGATAGAGATATACAGATTTCCAAGTCATTTGTTCAGTAAAACGGTACTTTGTCATGAAAATAATACTCATTAAACATTAAACAGGTTTTCAATAAAAACATTAGATGTAGTGGTCTCCCATGAGTCACTACTTTGTTAACCGCATTATGAAAACATTCCAAAACATTACTTGTGCTATAACCCATGGATAACATCCACTACGAAAAGACTCCTGAACCTGGGAGTACAGAGTATCTGATACTTCTTTTATACTTTGCAAAGGTGTACCTCTTTTTAAATCCACTGGTTCACTCGGCTTTCAAGTCGGATCAGCTCCATGTGACTTATACACATGTGACAAGGCCGAGATCACACAACGCTTTTACAGTTCAGTATTAACAGTATCCCTGCCCGGTAAATAGACAATTAAGTCTCAAGTACCGTTGTGGGTCCTCCCCACTGCCTTACTTCCTAGCCTCTGGCTTATGTTCCCGCAAGACACATAGCCTTGGTCTGTGTCCACGCAAGACATATGACCGTTCAAGATTACAACCGCGCACGGCTTAATCTGAGGCATAGGGCGTCTTCCTTCTTTCCACCTTTACCTCTCATAATTTTTCTGAACTCACATCACTCATGGCCGAACTGCGGCCCACCAGTTTCCACGCGAGAAACCAGACCGACAAACCATGCAGGGAACTGCTAATACCAAAAAGCTACTAAGTTGTGCCTGTCCCATACCAGGCAAGTGGTTGGTACGTTTACATTTCGCATAGATACACAGCACAAGGTTCTCGTCCTTATGAACCAATAGTGAGGAACATTCACATTCCCTGGTGCGCACCGCACCCTCTCCATACAATCCAATCCTCACTACTGATCCATTTTATCAGTTTTCTTGACAAAACGGTTTTCATTATAACTTCTCATGTATTTGACCATTTCAAGTTTAATGTGGATATTCAGTATATGAGTCCTAGGGTGACAAAAGCATATATATGAAGGTTCAATAGCAAAAGTGGTTTCGTAATCCATTAGGTAATATCTACTCATGTCATTCAAACATAACTTGTATTTCAAATAAGCATGCATCGTAAGAAATAGTGAATATACATCATATGAAAATATTGGGTGAGACATGATCAAAGGAATGAGGCTTGCCTTGCAATGCGGGGTCTAAGTACTCAGACGGATCTTCAAAGACTTCTTCCGCTCCTTCAGCTTCTGACTCTGCGGCAATCAATCAACACACAAACACATACCACATAAGCATACTGAAAATAGTTTCTATAGAAATTATTAAGTAAATAAGTCATGCATGCAGGGGAAAAGGTTAGGGCAAGGTCACAAGGGCTCTGGTCGAAGAAACGGCTAAAAAGGATTGAACGTCGAAGGGTCGACATTCAGTTCATGGCTTTGGCATAACTTCAAACTGATCTTAGGATGGTTTTCTGGAGAAGTGATAGTAGAGAAAGTTGTAGAACACAACTCCAGGAATCTAAAGGACAAGGTGGCATTTCAATTGCTCAACCAGAAGGGGTCAAACAAGGCTAATGCCAGTGGCTGACATGCACTGACACAGTGCTGGACATGGCCAGAAACTAGGGCATGGCTTAACTTTTGATCCAGGGCTCCAATTGATGCACCACTTTGTCTGGGAGGTAGGCATTACTAACAGGAACAATATACTCAACAGGGACAAGAGCTGAAAGTGGCCGGAGGGCGGCCAAATCCGGTGATGAACTACGGTGGCCTGGACATGAACTGAGCTACTGGACAGTGATCTTGGCATAGGCATAACTCACAATCTAGGCAGATCCAGGTGTCGAGCTAGTGGACAATATTGCTCAGGGTACTGGAATCTATCTAAGGGACAAGGTTTCAGGCGCTAGATCGGCCGGGAAAGAATTCCGGCGACCGGCGCTGGAGAAGACGACACTGGACAAAGGGGGTTTTCGATACAGGGCGAAAGAGCTCAATTCCAAGCTTGGGGATGATTTCTAGGGTACAGCAAAGCTACTGGATAGGTCAATTTGACCGGATGATCGCCGGCGTGGCCTGGCGACGAGAGCCAGTTTACTGGTGGCGCGCGATTTGGGGAGAGCTATGATCTTAGCTCGATTTTGAAAACCAAATTGGTAGGCTTGCTAAAAAGAGTATGCTGATCAATTTCTTCTACTGGTACTAAGGCTAATTTGGACTAAATCAGGTAGCATTGCCGGAACAGGGATTTTGAGCTTTTCCGGTGATCACCGGCGTTAAGGTTCGCCGGGGTGCAATTGGGTGCTATGACACGAACAGGGGAAAGAGGGGAACTCACTGGTGGCTTTGGTTTGAAGAATGGTGCAGTGAATTGGGCTGGCACCGTGAGCTCCAGAGGTTGCTCGCCGGAGAAGAAAGCAAACTCGACGGCGGTGAGAAATTAACTGGGAATTTGGCTAAGTCCTGAGGTTGTGCTTCTTCACAGCACTGAGGGGGTTTAAATAGGCACGGGGACGGAGCTTGCGAGGGATTACGCGACAGTGGTTGCTTGCGCCGGGGAGAAGTTTGTCGGGCGCAGGCGCAACGACGGCGACGGCGATGCGATCGCGCTCAGGCGGTGCTGCAGCTTTGCCAGTTGCATTGGAACTTCACCTGGAACGGCGCAGATGCGGAGGCAACAGCAAGGCTCCGGCGATGACACGTATACGCATGCAATTGCCACGGCAACGGGAGCGCGCGCGCGAAACGCTACGGGAGCGCGCGCGCGAAACGCTACGGGAGCGCGGCCGTTTAACCGCTGGGCAAGGCGATGCCACGGCGCTGGCACGTGCGCAAGGGGTGGCACGGCAGCTCACAACACAGGCGACAAGAGGCGGTGGCCGGCGGCGAGCAAACACGGCGAGAACACGGCACGGCAACGGTGGCTCGTGCACTGGTCGTGGCAACGACCAGGGGCTGGTCGAATGGACCTGAAAAGAAGTTTGGGCCGTTTTGTAATTTCTGGAACTTGTTCCAGGGGCTGTTCTGTGAGGAAAGTTTGAATAGGACTTGGGCCTGTTTGCAAATTTGGAGATCTGAGGGTCCGATCTGAAATCTGATTTCGCAGCTAAGTTGCAAAAGATTATTAGAACTTATTTGGCCAAAGTTTGGTAAGATCAGGCAAGATCTGAAGAGTTTCGACACAATTGGGGAAAACGGTTTAGGGTAAAATAGGGTAATTAGGGTTTTAAAAATGGCAAGGCTTGAAACTCAGCTTTAGGGTGAGATTTTGGAGATGGTCCCGAAGGGAAAAATGTTTTGAACAACTTTTAGAAGGGAATGGCTGAAGCAGATTAGGGTTTGGGGTCAAGATGTGGATTTTGGCTATTTTAGGGTTTGGCAAAAACAGGGGTGTTACAGGCTGCTCATTAACTGGCGACCTGCGGAGAAGGACCAAGAAACCCCAACTGTCCAAGAAGGAGAGTTGGTGGTTTTTGAGGAGTATTTGCGTTGCGGGTTCCGATTCCCTGAGAGTCGGTTCCTTAAGGATGTCCTTGAACATTACGGGTGGGAATTGATCAACCTCCACCCCAACGCGATGCTGATCCTTGCAGTATTCCAGCATCTCTGTGAAGCCTTCGTCGGAATATATCCCAGCGTGGATCTTTTCCGACGATTCTACTTTTCGGCGTGGTCGAAGAGCACCAACGCCACCGGATGCATCTACTTCCGGCTGAGGGATAAAAAGGAGTATCCCTCCCCACCCCTGCGAGACTCAGTGCACGGGTGGCACCAGAAATGGTTTTACTGCACCCCGCCGACCGAGAGCGGGTTGTGGTTTGAGAACTCGCGGCCGGAGAAGCCGAGCGAGTTGGATACTCTCCCGGCGATGAACGTGGAGTTCATGAAGCATGCCGAGGTGATCCTTCACTTAGTCGAACAAGGGTTGACGGCACGTGACGTCATCTGAGACTTTGTGAAGAACCGGGTGAGCCCCCTGCGTGAAAGGGCTCATCCGGCTTGGGAGATCAAGTCCATGGCGGACACTACCCTGGACTATAACGAAGGTATTCATTTCTGACATTGAAATCCTTTTATGTCATTTTTGAAATGTATCAATTTAACTCGTATCTGGGAACAGTCCTGCCCTCAGCCGAGATTGAGAGGCGGACTAACTACCTCCTCAGGGCGTACAACGCCGAGGTAGAGGGCCCCAAGGGATCGCCTCGCCCCCAAAGCTTGATTCATGCCGGCGACGACCTTAAACAGGAGCGCCGAAAGGTACACTTTCCACTTGGCCTCTGTTTTGCAGGTCTCATGTATGTCCAGCACTAATCAATCCCATTGGAATGAGAATAGCTCCTAGGGAGGTTTGCGGATGCGACATTCCCAAGTGAAAATGTCGGCTCTCTGAAGAAGCCGACGGCGAGGAACGTGAAGAAGGTCTCTCAGAGACCCAGGACAAAGAGTCCTGCCCCTAAGAAGACCAAGCTGAACCCTGGGGAGGGGTCTTCACGAAGCATTCCTCGTCCCGCAAGAAAGACTGCGGTAAGATATCACATTCCTGCTACTTTTTCAGGCGCGACATGGAATCACTTCTTCGTCGTACAGGGAGAGGGGAGCGAGGAGGAAGAGGATGACGTTCCTCTGATCCTTCGAAGGAGGAAGATCGCGGATCTTCCATCCAGCGATGCCCCAAGCTGCCCCGCAGAGACCACATCTGCCGAAGAGGTGGCCGTGGCTGACCCTGCGACCACCGAGGATCTTGTGGTCGCGGGTGACCTTCCAATTCCTGAAGCCCCCGAGGTTTCAGGGTCAATCATCTCTGCTTCCCTGGTCGAAGGGACGACTAAAGTAAAGAATCTTTTCGATCATTCCCTCTATGGCTCTTTCTGCACATTTGATAAGTTAATGTACATACAGAGAGGAGAGCTTCCCCCTGGGACCACTGGGGATTCCAGGGAGGAAAATCCTCCTCCTCCGCAGGCAGAGGAGGAGGTAGACGAACAAAGGCCGGCTGTGACGATTCCAGCAACTCAGGAATCGCCAAGGCCTTCGGATGC
Source organism: Pharus latifolius (assembly GCA_019359835.1). Lineage (NCBI taxonomy): Eukaryota > Viridiplantae > Streptophyta > Magnoliopsida > Poales > Poaceae > Pharus > Pharus latifolius. The sequence continues at coordinate 11,103,889 of CM033327.1, read as the reverse complement.
AGCCCCACCAATTAGTCCGGTGGCCCAGGTAAAGACCTATGTGTTTTTAACTGTTCCCTAAGAATATGCCTGTAACATGATATTTCCAGGGGGGTGCTGCCTTGTTTACCATAAGGAAGGCGAGAACCGGAGACGGCTCTCCTTCGCCAGGGGAATTTTCCCAGAGGTCCCAGGAACGAATGGGATTTCAAATAAGGTAAGAGCTCTTACTTGACAGTAATCTTAAATAAAAGTTGCCTGACCCATTCTTCCTGTTAGGCAAAAGAAGACAGCGCCTAACCCTTCAACCGCCACTGGGGAGGTTGAAATTAGGGCTGATGAGGGAGCCTCTAATGAAGAGCGCTCTACTCCCGTGGTTCAGGAAGTCGTCCGGACCGCGGGAGGTGAAACAAGTATAGGGACTAGGTCACCACCAGTGGCCTCTGGGGGTGGCGTCCGGCCGGCACTCCCATCAACTGTCCTGTCGCAGGCACTTCCGGCGCGCTAGCAAGGATTCCTGCTAGCATGGATGATGCCGCTTTAAATAAGTTTATGAAGGTATGATCACCCCTGTTTCGGCGCTTGAATCGCCTTTAGAGCATACTTAACTCTCTTGCTTTGTATCACAGGGCTTGTCATGGGTGACGAGTCAGTCGCATGCTGCAATGGCTAGCATGGCGGCTGTTCAAAAAGATCGTGACGGCTTGCGCAAGTGAGGATCGTCATTCTTCTGTTAATATAAGTAGGCTTTAATTGTGACTGACCTGATTTTGCTGCAAAGAGGTTACATTCTTGAAAAAAGAGTTAGCCAAGATTAGGCTGAACTCAGTTACAGAGTTCAAGAAACTACGGACTGAAATCAATAAACTTCAGTCTAAGAATGCTGGTAAGTCGATTCTCAACTTGAGAAGACTTAAAGCCGTTTCTTGTTAATAACCTCTTTTCTCTGTACAGCGCAAGCAGGTCGCATTACACAGCTCGGCCAGAACAAGATGATTCTCGAGTCCTCGCTCAACCATACCGACCGAGCGGTCAAAGAGTTGAGCCTACTGGTCTTCGAAAAACTGAAGGCCGTGGCCAGCCTTTTGAATACTAACGTGGTAGAGTTGAGGAAGGACGACCCAAGTGTCAGCGATTGGGCATCACTGCTCACAACTCAAGCAGAATCACTGCTCGAATATCTCCCTGGAGATTTACGGCGACGTGAAGAGATAATCAGGACGAGAGTCCGATCAGCCGCTTCTGCCGTACTCAGCCGGGTTCGACTTCACCATGGCCCAGATGCGAATTTGGGCGCGCTGGTGGGACCGGTTGAGGTCGAGAGTGAAGAACTGCTTGACGCCGTTATTGAAGAAGTTAAGCCCTTCGTTGACAAACTCTTGGCGGAGCTGAGGATCGAATGATCCTTACATTTTGTAACCCAACAATTGTAATTACAATGCCATGTATGTAAAACTATTTTTTCAAAAGAAAGTGCATATTCACATCATAAGTTTCATACTATAAGTATATTCCTCTAGCCCCCGCCTCGGTTTTGTGAATACTGGAGCCTTAGTATTTTAAGCAGAGGGGAAAACATAAGTATGATGACCAGGGATATGCGCTTCAAGCCGATGGTCAAGATTAAAATAACATTTTAACCTTATTGCAAACTGGTAGCCACCCAGATGACCGAAGACTTGCCAGATAGTCCCGTGTGTGTTGAGAAACGGCTTATTTAGGAGCGACTTATCTGGAAGTGATCATGAGATCGACCAGCGAATCCGGTTAAAAAATGCTGTAGTAACCTAACCGCCGGCGATCAGCCCCAGGTCGAATTTGTATAATTTGGGCTTAAGGAAAACACTCATTGTATGAAAACAAGACATGTTTTTTATGAAAAGATGCTAATTGAACAGGGAAAGAGTGATTGGAATACTTACACATAAAACTTGCGAAGTTGATCGATGTTCCAAGTATTGGACAAAATCCGACCATCCTCCATGGCTAACCGCGCAGATCCTGACCGCGGCACTGAGACGACAGTGTATGGCCCTTCCCACTTTGGGGAGAATTTATTGCGGTTAGACTGGTCTTGAATTTTTCGTAAAACCAAGTCGCCCACGTTGAGATCACGTGGTCGCACCTTTTTACTGTGATACTTGCCTAGAGCCTGCAAGTATACCGCGGACTTGATCAGGGCGCGATCACGCCGTTCTTCCAGGAGGATGAGATCTTGCGATCGCTGTTCGGATTGGTTGACCTGTTCGAATTGATTCGTGCGAACAGATCCAATACTGACTTCCATAGGCAACACAGCCTTGGCCCCATAGACCAAATGGAAGGGTGTCTCACCGGTGGCTCGACTAGAGGTAGTCCGTAGTGCCCATAGAACAGTATAGAGCTCGTCTGCCCAAGCCCCCGAGCGGGTCTTGAGGCGATCAAAAACACGTTTTTTGATGCCTTGCAACACTTGCCCATTGGCCCGTTCTACGGCACCATTGCTTTGTGGATGTGCCACGGAAGCAAAGCACACCTTAGTTCCAATCTGATCGCAGTAGTCTAGGAAGAGACCGCTAGCGAACTGAGAACCGTTGTCTGTGATGAGACGGTTTGGAACACCAAATCGTGCCACAATGTTCTTGTGAAAGAACTTTTGTGCAGCTGATGCAGTAATATTTCGTACTGGTTCGGCCTCAATCCACTTTGTGAACGTGTCAATGGCTACGAACAGAAACTTATACCCATTGACCGCTTGTGGCATAGGACTGACGATGTCCATTCCCCAGATCGCGAAGGGCCATGCGAGAGGAATAGTTTGCAATGCATAAGCAGGTTGATGAACCTGTCTTGCATGAAACTGACACTGTGGACACATCTTGACCATGAACTTGGCATCATCGAGTGCCGAAGGCCAGTAGAATCCCTGTCGAAAAATTTTTCCGACCAGTGTTCGGTATGACGCGTGTGCACCGCATACACCGTCATGTATTTCTTTCAAGAGGGATTTTCCTTCCTCTTGAGATATGCAGCGCATGAATACTCCTTGAGTACCCTTTCTGTACATAACCCCATCTATGAGTTTGTACAGACGCGCCTTTCGAATTAATCAATCACTTTTGGTTTCGTCCTCGGGTAGGGTCCCATGTTCAAGATAGACCCTCAATGGATGAGTCCAATCTTGTTCCTGACCGAGGTTGGCAACGAAGGCTATTGCCGGATCATCCCCGACCGAAGTCATGATCGAAGGATGGTCCAAGTGTTCAATGAACACTCCTGCCGGAGCGGATGAGCATGAGGATCCAATTTTGGATAATTGGTCTGCGAGAATGTTGTCCTTTCGCGGGATGTATTGGACTTCGAAGTGACTGAAGTGTTTTTCCAATCTCCTCACTTCCCCCAGGTAATGAGCCATTGTCTCATCGGAGGTGCTGTACTCCTTGTTTACCTGGTTTACGACCAGCTGTGAGTCCCCCCTCACCACTAATCGACGGACTCCGAGGAATTTGCTGCCCGGAGCCCTGCAAGAAGACCTTCATACTCTGCTGCATTGTTGGTTGCAACAAAGTGTAGTTGAATAACATACTTAAGCTGTTCGCCCTGAGGCGTAACTAAGACCACTCCAGCCCCCGAGTGTTGAAAACTACGGGAGCCGTCAAAGTACATTGTCCAATAATCGGGGCACTCCAGTTCCTTCGCCAACTGCACGGGTGGCTTAGGGTTGGTCCATTCGACCACAAAGTCGGCCAAAACCTGAGACTTAACCGCCGTGCGAGGGGTGAAAGGATTTCGAAGGCACCGAATTCGACCGCCCATTTAGCGATTCGACCAGATTTTTCTGGATTTCGAACAATATCCCCTAAAGGAAAAGAGGAGGGTACTGTGATCTTGTGTCCTTGAAAGTAATGTCGTAGCTTACGGGAAGCCATCAGTAGCGCGTAAAGTATCTTCTGGACCTCAGGGTAGCGCTCCTTAGGACCATGAAGTACTTCGCTCACATAGTAGACGGGTTTGTGTACTCCTTCCCTTTCCGCGATCAGAACTGCGCTGACCGCGTGTGGGGTGGCCGCCAAATACAGAAGTAACGGTTCCTCCTTTTCAGGAGACACCAATACCGGCGGACTAGAAAGATATGTTTTTACCTCCTGAAACGCTTTTTCGGCCTCGTTGGACCACGTGAAGTTATGATGTTTCCGCAAGGCTTTAAAGAAAGGTAGTCCCATTTCGCCTAATCGAGATATGAAGCGACTTAAAGCCGCCATGCGACCAGCCAGGCGTTGAACATCCTTCATGGTCGAGGGCGACCTCATTTGCTCAATAGCTTTGATTTTCTCAGGATTAACCTCAATGCCCCTGGAACACACAAGGAAACCAAGAAGTTTTCCTGAAGAAACCCCGAAAGAACATTTCTCCGGGTTCAATTTTATTCCAAAGCGATTCAAGTTACAGAAGGTTTCAGCAAGATCGTCCAAATGAGAGAATCTTTTGGTGCTCTTTACGACCAAGTCGTCTACATATGCTTCGAGATTACGCCCTATCTGGGCAAGAAAGGTCTTTTGCATCAAGCGCTGGTACGTGGAACCAGCGTTCTTGAGACCGAACGGCATTCTGACATAGCAGTATGTGCCGAACGGGGTGATGAAGGCAGTTTTCTCTTCATCGTCTTCTGCCATGCTAATCTGATGATATCCTGAGTAGGCATCCAGAAAACTCATCAGTTCGCAACCCGCAGTGGAGTCAACTAGCTGGTCGATGCGGGGAAGGGGAAAGTCGTCCTTCGGACAGGCACTGTTGAGGCTAGTATAGTCGACGCACATGCGCCACTTGCCATTTGACTTGCGGACCATGACCGGATTGGCGAGCCAGTCCGGGTGATTCACTTCACGGATAAACCCGGCTTGTAAGAGTTTGTCTAACTCTTCTCGGATGGCTTCCTGTCGGTCGGTGGCAAAACGCCTGAGCTTTTGCTTTATTGGTCGTTGTCCAGGTCGAATTGCTAACCTGTGCTCAATTACTTCCCTTGGGACACCGGGCATGTCGGACGGTTTCCACGCAAACACATCTGCGTTAGCCCAGAGGAAAGCAACGAGGTCGAGTTCCTATTTGTCATCCAGGGCTGACCCAACCCGAATTGTCTTGGATGGGTCATCTGGGTACAAGCGAACTTGTTTGAGTTTCTCATCTGGTCGAGGAGCAGCCCTGATCGCATCGGTGGCGACAGTGGCGACCTGAGCGTCCCGGAAGGGAAGTTGATCGACCATCTCCAAATATAGCCGGTCGCACGTGAACGCCACGTTGCGACTACCTCGGACCGAAATGACACCTTTGGGGCCAGGCAATTTCCCGCACTGATAAGCATAGTGCGTTGCCATCATGAACTTAGCAAGGGTCGGCCTGCCAAAGATTGCATTATAAGCTGAATCACAATCGATTACATCGAAAGTAACCAATTCTGTCCGGAAATTATCTGGTTCTCCCAGAGTGACCGGGAGGACCACTTGTCCCAATGGCATCATCGTGGGGCCTGGGATTATCCCATAAAACGGATGGATTATGGGCTTGATCTTCGAACGAGGAATTTGCATCTCGTCGAGTGTCTTGACCAATAAAAGATCAAGGGAACTTCCCCCGTCAATCAGGACCCTTTCGACTCTCGCGTTACTGATGATTGGGGTAATAACCAGAGGTAGCCTCAATGGTCGAGTTAGCCCCACAGGACAGTCAGCGCGATCGAACATCAAAGGTATATCCGACCAACGGGGATATTGAGGTTCACCAAGGGATGTCTCCATTTGGTTAACCTCTCGGCAAAAAGTTTTAAACTGCCTTTTGGAAACGAAAGAGGAGGAACCTCCGAAAATGACATTAACATGATTTTGAGGTACCTGGTAAGCCATTTCTTCGTCTCCATCGACGTCTCTAACCCCGCACGCCTGCTCTTTAGGCGGTAAGGTTGGCATTGGCCCAGCTCCTTGGTAGAAATCATCCAGCTGTTTCAACCAACTCCTGCAGTTTTTGAGATCGTGGCCTGCGGAATTGTGGAGTGGACACCACCTTTTGCCTTCCTGCGGATTAGTTGATTTTTCTGGCTGGTCGGAATCCCGGCCACCAGAAGCAGTTTTACTTTTAAAAGAAGACTTATTACCTTTGGTCGAAGGTGGTTTCTCCGCGACCGCGACCTCACGGTACTGTCCAGAGCGGTTCCTCTTCGACTTTTTTGACTTCCCACCCGGTGAAGACTCCGGCTTTTTGCTTGAATCTTCTTTCTTGGCGTCCTTGAAGCCTGGTTGGGGCGGTAGGTCCCCCTTGTCGACCATTCGGTTCCATTCGACTGCCTCGGCTGCATCGGAGTATCGATCAGCCATATCGAACAGATCGGCCACTGATCGAGGAGGGTGGATGAGCAAGTCTTCAGTGAATCTCCGGTATCGAACGGCATGCTTAAATAACCTGATTACGGAGCCATCAGATATGTTCGGGATGGTATTTCTTACCCCGACAAACCTCTTGACAAACTGCCGAAGCGTTTCGGTCGAAGTTTGCCGCAGTCTATGCAAATCGTCCTCCTTACCCGGCTTTTGGTAACAGTTTTGGAAATTGCTGAGGATGGCATCACATAGCATTTCCCAATTATAGATAGAGCCCTCAGGCTGATTGAACAACCAGGTTCTAGCCGGTCCTACGAGGACTGTTGGCAGGTAGTTGGCCATGACCTTGTCATCGCCTCCTGCTGCTTGGATGGCAGTGATATAGATCTGAAGGAACTCAGATGGGTTTTGAGTTCCATCAAACCTCTCAATGGCCCCTGGTCGAAACTTATCGGGCCAAACGACTGCTCGTAGGCCAGGCGAGAAAGATTTGCAACCCACGTAAGGACCGTGAACCGTCCTGCGACTTTCGGTCGGGTTTTGAGCAAACTCACGTGATGGCGAGGTTACCCGTGGTCCCAAACGAGAGTGAACGGGAACTCGATCCCTACTACGAGAGTCCTGCATTCGCCGGTATTTGTCCTGTCGGGACGGTATAGGCGGCGGGTAACTCCGTCGGCCAGAGCCAAAATGAGTACCATCTCGATCACGGGAATGTGTCACTGAGCGGGAAGAGGCTGTTGGGGTCGCCTCGGATGCGACCTCGTCCAGTCTTTCCGCCAGGATCCTGTAAAAAGCCGGTCTCTGCGCATCCGTGACCGTAGGAGGAAAATTACGCATGACCTCCGCGATAGATCGCAGTCGACCATGGGTACTTCTCCTAGGGGCACCAGGTGTTAATGTTTCTTCGTCCACTGGGAAATGCTCCGGTGGTAAGGAAGGAGTCTGGTCGCGTCTACGACCACGCGACCGTCGAGAAGAACTCGGGGCAGCATCGTAACGAGCCTGCGCATCTTGAAGAGCCTCTAGGGCAGTTCTGCGTAGTTCGTTGTTCTGTTGCTCGAGATCTTGCTCCTCCTTGTGTTTGCGATCTTGTTCTTCCCTGGCAGCCTGTTGATCGGGAGTTTCTTCCGACAACGCAGCAAACTGCCTGGGGAGAGAGGTCGCCGATGGGGAGAACATCTCGGTTTGTTTCGAGTCGGACTCGAAATCAAAGAGACGGTGGAGGTTATCAGGGTCGAACCTTCCTGGGCTAACTTCAGGGTCACCATCATATTGTCCCTCAGCGGGATCGTATCACGGGCCGGATTCATCGCCTAGCACATTAAGAACCTCTGCGGGTTCTGACCTTGTGCCAGTTACCTCCTGGTCGATTAACATGACTTGGGGAGATGATTCAACCTATGGAAGATTCTGGCCTTCGACCTCTTCCATCGGAACAGGATCGCTTGGAGAAGGCATGGGTATATGGGCATAATCCTCGAGATCGAAATCGTTCTCGGAATCATATGCTCCAGCCATGTTTCGGCGAACCTCCGAATTTCAATTAGGACGCCTTGAGAAAGGCCCCACGGTGGGCGCCAGCTGTCGACGATTCGGACTCGGAGTCCTCAGCCGAACTTATGCAGAATTTGTAATTGTGAGACCTTTCAAGATGACCCTTCGGGAAGGTATGCTGAACAATGGTGAACAGGAGCACAGAGAGTTTAGACAGGTTCGGGCCCTCGATGGTGGGAGTAAAAGCCCTACGTCCTGTTGAGATTTCACTAAGTGTGGTAAAAGATTTACAAAATGGAGGGAAAAGTCCTCACAGGTGAGGATTTTCCCTGTAAAAGTGTACAAGGATAAGCCAAAGAAGGCTTACTAAAAATGCTATATGAAGTGGGCCGTAGACTTGGCTAACTTAGACGATTTTTGGGTTTCTTGATCTTCCGATCCCTCGGTTGATGTTTCGGATGATCTCTCGATTTTCCTCCTCCTTGATTGATGCTCCATGCCATCCTTTTGTACTGTTTGAAAGGGTGCCATGTGAAGGAAACTGCATCAATCGGTTGCACGGACGGTTGGATGCGGTTTTTGGAACTGCTCTTAACCTCCACACAGGTTAAACACGTGTTATTCATGGATAACTGTATGTGTTAACCTACTGACGGTTGATTCTCCACGTGTAGGAATCTTCGGGATACTTAGAATATCCTGTTGCATGGGCAACCGAATAGATAGATCCCAAGTATCCTGATCGGCGGATGTTCTGACCGCGGGATATTGGCTGACCGCGCAATATCCCGAATGTGTAGTTCACGTATAGCCTACGAACTTCTGACCGCGCAAGGCTTACGGTCTGACCGCGTAAAGCTGCGACCTGATTGCGTAAAGCTTGCGACCTTATGGTGATGCCCCTCAGAATAGCTTGAGTTCGCATCACCAGGTACATGTCTGGTTCGAACCTATCTTGAACCAAAAGTTTATTAGAAGTGACCCGGGTGTCAATCCTCGTCAGTTGGGACCCAGATTGTTTCATCTAAGTACTTTTCGCAGTTTACTCCAAATTTTACTGCGAATAAGTCCTTTCTCTGTTTACCTGGAAGCCTGAAAAGGCTAAAATCCACGAATCAGCTCCAACTTCAGAATTTCTTTAGGGAACACCTCCCCAATACTATTTGATACAGATTTCCCTTCTAATCAGACTTCCAAATCTCACCCTAATTACCAGAATTCGAGATCGACAAAATCCAGATCTATTTTACCCTAATTTTACACTATTTTCGAAAATAGGTGAAATCCCTCAAACCTTATCAAATTTTCTCCAAATTTGAGCTAAATGAGTATTAATAGAAATATTATACTCAGCCATGAAATCAAATCCCAAATTAAACCCCTCTAAGATCAAAATTACAAATCAGTCCACTTTTCAACCAAAATCATTACAATTATACCCCTGGATTCGACCTCACCTCAGTTCACGACCAGAACCAATGCAATCGACCAGCTCTACTGTCTTCGACCTCGCGCTGCTGTGTTTGCTTCGACCACGACCTGGTCCCAGTGCACGATCACGGCCACAGCTCGCATGCGACCACGTGCACCACTGCAGCTCCCATCGACTTCGACCTCGCCAGCTGCTACAGTAGTCATAGTCGTTGAAGCCAGCCCGTGGTCGCCATCTTCGCCAACTGAACAGTGCCACGTGTGCGAGTACTGTTGGCCACTGTGGATCTTCCCCGGCGCGACTCACAGCCATTGTTTTCTCCCGTTTGCACGCCACCAGCAACGGTTGACGCAGGAGCTTTGCGCCACGTGGAGAACTCGCCGCAGCCAGCCATCAACTTGCCCTCACATCACCTGTAAAGCCTTCACGGCCACTGAACCAAGTCACCTCGACGCCAGCTCGCCGTGAAGTCGCAATCCAGTCTTTTCCTTGCCGGCTACAACTCCCTGAGCACTTCTAGCCGTTGCAACACCTCCGAATCCTCTATAAATAGTCCCTGGTCTCAGTAAAACACCACACACCCACCAGAAACACCTCAGTTCTCAAACTCGCCGTCTTCTTCTTCTTCTCCGGTGAGCAGCAAAGGGAGCTTCGGTGCCAAGCTTCTCCACTGCTTCCTACTTCGATCCAACACCCCCAGTGAGCTTCTCTCATCTCCCTCATGCTTCTCAAGCTTGGAATTTAGTTTAAATACCCTCAGTCGCCGGCAATTTTAGTTTTACTCCAGTAGCTCCGGCGAGCAATTAACTTCATTCCAGAACGAATTGATCTTCGAGCCAGTAGTGAAAGATGCTTAGAATAGCTCACTTAAGACCCCTGAGCTATTGGTTTGAACAAATTCGTTGTAAAACAAAAACCCCCAATTTCCAGCCATGAACATGAACTTGTACTTACTGATTTAGCTTCTCTGTCGAGCAATCAGTTAATCTAACTTCACCAATGCATTTCTAGTACCCTGAGGACCATACACAAGCAAGGAATTGAGTTCAATCACTTTAAATCAGAAATGCCCAAATCAGATTTGAGTTCATCTTTTCTCCAGCCAGTATCTTCCAAATCCAGCCACTCCAGCTCAAACCACTTTGCCATTTAGATGTTTTGGACCATTCTGAGCAACTTTGTCTTCTATCACGACTTCTAATTCGGCCTAGATTGTGAGATATAGCTATGCCCTAGTTACTGCACTGTTTATGTTGCATGTGCTCCAGGCCAGTCAACTTTTTGCCGGTTTTCATCACTTTTCGGCCATCTCCTGCCCTAGATCCTGTTGAGACATTTGTTCCTGTTACAAATGTCTAACTACCAGACAAAGTGGTGCATCATTTGGAGCACTAGATCAAAAGTTATGGCAAACCCTAGTTTCTGGCCATGTCAACTCTATGTCAAACTATGCCAGTCAGTGGCATTAGCCCTGTTCACCCACCTCTGGTCATGAAAAACAGAAAATACTTTGTCAAATAGTTGCCTCACTACCTTGTGCACCATATGCTTGAATCAAAACCCATTTTGGCCACTGGGAACTGTTCAAACCATGTCAATGCCATTCTTGGGCATTGTCAGCCTATGTCAGCCAATGGCATTGGGACAGTTTGACCCCTTCTGGGTATGCAAACTGAACATAACTTTGTCCCTTAGACTCCTGATGTTGTGATCTACATTTTATTCTACTGTCACAACTTGAGTTGAGCCCTCTATCATCCATCGACCCTATGTCGATGCCTTGAACCGAATGTCGACCTAAAGACGTTCGCTGTTTTTGGGCGAACCAGCCGCAGCCTTAGTATCATTCTGATATTTTGGAACATTTGGAACCTTGTAAACCCTTGACAACTAATCTTAACCCTGGTTTCCATAGTTTAACCCTAATCGTTTCTCAGAACTCTCAAATCTTGTATCGCCTCAGTGTTTCTCCTTGCATTATCGCATATAGTGGAATAGTAAGAGTAGGATTGATTGTAATGCCTGTTTGCTTGTTTGATCCTTGTTCAGAGCAAGAGTCTGAGTTCGAAGACTTCGTCGCAGATCCGACATCAACTGATGTTTCTTACGACGCGGAAGGCAAGTCATATTCTTGAACATCTTGAACCTATATTTTATGAATTGCTAGAATATACCTTGATTATAAAATAATATTGCATGTGAAAGATTGAGAATAGCTGAATTATGAAATGGCAGCATCAGGCTGATGCCTGTGAAATGTGAATTGATCAAATAATGAGCCATGAACTAATATATTATGTATATTTATATTCATGAAATAAAACCCCTAGCCGTGACCAGTATTTTGGTATGGAATGGTGAAAGCACTAGAGGTGCTTGGTCGCACAGGATGTGCCAGCACTGGAAGTGCATGGATTGTGGTATGATCTGGTCACTGGCATATAAGGACTAGAACCTTGTGTTGTGCGTCTAGTGGCATGATTAACGTGCCGACCGCAATCCTGGTATGGGACAGGCCTGAACAAGTAGTATGTGGATCACACGTAAAACCCCAATAGGACAAACTCACGATTAAACACGGGGTGCGCTCCAACACAAATCACTGGATGTGATCATGCACGCTGACCCTGAGGGGAAGATGCCAATTAGTGGGGGTTGTGTAACCCTACCACAACTGTGGTTTGCGTGAAGAAAACCACGGGGTCTGGGGTGAATTGTGTGTGAAACATGGCAAAAGTTCTTGTTATCTCCACCTTGCCACTCACAGTATGAAGTGAGTCAGGGGTCCAATCCTTGTGATAGGAAGGGCATGAAAGTGGATATATCTTGCGGGTAAATTGGTACCCCTCTGCAGAGTTAAAAATGTATTCGAATACTTCGTGCTCCCGAGTTTTAGGAGTATGCCACGGTGGATTGAATCCACGGGGTGTGACACAAGTATTGTTTTATAAATTAAAATTTGTTAAGTCAAGATTACCCAAATGACATGTGTTGTCATGATAAGGGGTGCTGCCGAGGGCTGTCATGTGTTGACGTGTCGCGGTAGTACCATAATTTAGTGATCATGTGATATCTAAGAGGCATGTGGATTGTGCCCTAAGTATATGAAATGCTGCCATGAGCATGAGATTTGAAAAGCTTGGAAGAAAAGTATTTGTGGAAAAACTCTCTCACCTCTTTTCCCTCAATAGCATAGGATCATGTCATCTCTACTATACGTATCTCTACTCTTACCTATGACTTGCTGAGTACGTAAGTGCTCACCCTTGCAACTTATCAACAATAGATGGAGTGCTACAATACCAAGACGAAGGCTTGGAAGATTTCGTGGATCCAGAAGGAAGAGAGCTAGTTCTGCCAGAACCCTGAAGTGTGCTGTTCTGCTGTCAACTTCTTACGACTGTGGGGGTTTCGCCTAGCTTCCGCCGAGTAGTTGTCTTTTTGTTTTAATTAGACCATTTGTGCCGTGAAGGAATTGTATTACTCTTGTTGTACCAGGCCAGCAGGCCATACTGTTTATCAATGATATTTTGTAAGTTACTCTGTTGCAATGAACTCCTGTGCTTGACTTATCCTGGGAAGTCAGTGGTATGTATGTATGAGGCCAGCTGCTGTGAGCTAGGTCTCCACAGGAGTAGTCGTGGTACCCTGCTCGGGGCGCGACAATGGGTAGCAGCGTCTCATGTACTACGTGAGTGAGGCCCTCCCAGGGGCCAAAACTCGGTACACGGAGATGGAGAAGATCTGCTATGCCCTTCTAATGGTGTCCCGGAAGCCTCGCCATTACTTCCTGGGACACCCGACTCCTGCCTCTGTGCCCGGGGATGAAAACCTCCCCGCACCGCCCCGACGCAGTGACCATTGGACGCTTATGTTTGATGGCTCCCAGTGTCTCGCCGGGGCTAGCACGGGAGTAGTCCTCCAGAGCCCCGATGGGAGGGAACTGGAGTACGCGGCACAGCTCGAGTTCCCCGCCACGAACAACGTCGCCGAATACTAGGCCTTGCTCCTTGGGTTGTGCCTCGCGCTCTCTGGGGATTCGACGCCTCCTAGTAAAAGGGGACTCCCAACTTGTAGTTTGCCAAATGGAAAAGTCCTACTTGTGCCATGACGCAAACTTGAGCCTCTACTTGCAGGAAGTGCGCAAGATAGAGAAGCACTTCGACGGCTTAGAGGCCCGGCACATCCTGCAAAGGGATAACGACCGGGCCGATGCCCTGGCTCGGGCAGCCAGCTCCCGGGAACCGCTCCCAAAAGGGGCTTTCTTGGAGATCATCGCGAAGCCCTCGGTGGCCTCCCTGGGCGCGGATGATGGGCCCTGCATCCCGGAAGTCGCCGAGATCACCCGGACTTCATCTTGGATCGATCCCCTCATCTCCTTCATCAAGGGGGAGGGAGACCCTCCCAACGAGACCGAGGCCAAGCGCCTCCGAGCCAAGGCTCGGGCATACCTCCTGCTGGAGGGGAAGCTTTACAAGCGGGGGGCTTCCACTTGCTCCCTTGCCTCCCGTGGCCGGAAGGGCTCCGACTTCTCGAGGACATTCACTCGGGAAGTTGCGGGTCTCATCTGGCCCCGTGCGCCATCGCGGCCAAGGCCCTTCGTCAGGGTTTCTATTGGCCCATGGTGATTCACGACGCGCGAGACCTTGTCTCCACGTGCGAGGCCTGTCAGAAGATGGCCAAAGGTTCGAACCTCCCCTTTGTAGCGCTGCAGATTATCCCCATTACTTGGCCCTTTGTGCGCTGGGGGATGGACCTCCTTGGTCCCTTCCCCCCAGCACCCGGGGGCAAGAAGTATGCGGTGGTCGCGGTAGATTACTTTACAAAGTGGGTAGAGGCCGAACCTCTGGCCAGCATCACATCCCGAGCAGTACAGCGGTTTTTCTGGAAGAATATCGTATGTCGTTTCGGGGCCCCCCGAGAAATCACCATCGATAACGGGACCCAATTCGACTCGGTATATTTTCGGGAATTCTGCGAAGGCTTGGGTCTCACTATCCACTTCGCCTCGGTAGCTCATCCCCAGAGCAACGGGGCCGTCAAAAGGGTCAACGGCATGATCCTACAGGGATTACCCCGACGGCTCGAACAAGCCGCCTCCAAACGGGGTGCGTGGGCAGAGGAGCTCCCTAGCATGCTCTGTTCCATGCGTATGACCACGAGCCGGGCGACGGGATGCACCCCCTTCTCCCTTGTATACAGGACCGAGGTGGTTCTTCCCCCGGAGATTGGATTCCGGTCACTGCGGGTCGAGCTCCTAGACGGGGCTACGACCGCAACATACCAAGTCAACAAAGCAAATCAGCGACTGGAGGTTGACCTCGTGGAAGAGGAATGCGACCGAGCGCTCCTCCGTCACGCCATCTACGTGTGCAAAATGGCGTGCGCATACAACCAGCGCGTCCTCAAAAAAGTTTTCCGCCTTGGGGACCTCGTCCTCAAGCGCGTAACCGACCCCCAAGCCCATGGCAAGCTCTTCCCCAAGTGGGAGGGCCCCAACAGGATCTCAGCAGTTCTGGGCTCGGGGCTTACAAGCTCTCCAACCTTCAAGAGCAGGAGCTGAAGCACACGTGGAACGTACGATTGTTTCGCAAGTTCTACGTCTATCCAGCAGGCTCGTCCCCTCCCCTGGAGTGGTTATGCCGGAGGGGAGGGGGACATTGTACTCACCATTCCCTCCCCCATCACGATCTCGCGAGGGGAGGCGTTGTATCTCAACTCAATTATCAATACAACTGGTTTTTCCTCAGCTTTAGCTCACTGCAGGTCTTTACATTACCGTCTCTCACGGCGATGCCCTCCCCGTGAGGATGCCCTCTTAGTGAGGATGCCCTCTGTAACACCGTGAGTTTAAGGGTGAAAACTTCCTTTTTCATGAACATCATGCATGCATGTATCTATAGTAGTAGCAAAATCAGTTAGACTCTAATTTATCTGAAGCCCTAAAATTCCCAAATCTATCCTATAAACCTAAATCAAGATCAAATTTCTCAGATGTGATCTATCAATTACTCTGAACATAAAATCCTTCAGAAGCCAGATTCAATTCCATCTCTAACTCTCAGATCTTGCAATTCTTTTCTGTTTTCGAAAACAGGATTCTAATTAATATCCTAATTACTCTAAATACTCTGAAGTCATATTTAGCCAAATCTTGACCTAATCTAGACCATATTATTCTTGGATTATGATCATGGGTATGCCAATACCCTAATCCAGAAAGTTGGCAGCCAGATTTCTTCATTTAAGCCCTTTTCACAAATCAGTTCAAATTGTATCGTGAATCAGTCCTTTTCTGATATCTAGAAACCCAAAAAAGCTAAAAATGCAAATCAACTCCAAATTCAAATCTGTTTTAGGGAACACCTCCCAAATGCTATTCAATACAAAATCTCCTTTTGTCGGAACATTAAAATCTCACGCTAAGTCCCAGAATTCCACTTTTGACAAAATCCAGATTATTAGTACCCTAATTACCATGTTTTCGTTTTATCCGAAAACTATTCAAATGATCTGAATTTCATCAAGTACCCTTGCCAAAATATTTCTTGAATAAAGTTTGTCAGAATTATGAAGTTCAAATCAGCCCTAGTCCTCCAAATCCCAAATTTTACAATTTAGTCCAAAAGCCAAAAATCTGAATTACAAATCAGCCCAGCCTGATGTTTCGACAAGGGCTCAGCCTTTTCGACTAGCAGCCGCCGGCACAGTGCTTCGACCACAGTTGCGCCGCGCTTCTTCGCAGTGCTCCTCGCCGCCGGTCATCACCGCCCTCGCCTATGCTCGTACACGGTTGTGCTTGCATGTGCACACGTGTCCGCATCTAAGTCATCGCCGTGCCAGCATCGACGACCAGCTCAACAGCTGTGCGCGCCAGTGGGAGTTTGAAATCCACTCGCGTGCACGTGTCATTGCCGGCCAGCTACGTCACCTTGCTTCTGCACCATCTAGCACCAAGTTCCAACACTACTGCCATCGACCGTCTGATGCAGCTGCAGAGCCGCTTTTTCCATCTCGTCGTCGCCGTCGTTGCTTCAACCCGAAGCTTCACCAGCACAAGTTCCACGGCCTCCAGCGTAGCAAGCTTCATCCCGCGCCTATAAATACCCGCCCAAATCGACTTCGTCTTCACCATTGCACTTCAAAGCTATTTTAGCCGTTAAATCCACCTTTTCTTCGTCTTCTTCTCCGGTGAACCGCCAAGGAAGAGCAAGCCGCCAAGCCATTTCACTGTATCAATCTCTAAATGGAAGTGACCAGTACGTGTCTCCTGTTTACCTTATCATATTACAGCATTTAATCGAGCCCCAGTGAATTCTATCGCCGGCGATCGTCGTAATTAGCAAACACCCTGTTCCAGCAATTGCATCTACTCCATTTCAAATTAGCTTTCGCTGTAGAGGAAGAAATTGATCAGTGAAGTATTCCAAACAAGCTTGTGCATCAAGATTTCGAAATTAAGCTCGAATTGGAGTTTCTCCCTTTCTCGCGCGCCACCGACGACCGGCTCACGTCGCTAGGTCGCACCATCATTCCTCCGGCCAAATTGACGTTACCAGAAGCTTCACCTCACCTCCCTACTGCTCTCACAGCAAGCAATTGAGCTTTAAGGCTGTGTATCAATTTCGCCCAATTTAGCCCTTCTTCTCCGGCCGCGGCGTTGAAATTCTCGCCGGCGTCGCCTCAGGCCAATTCCCCTCAGCACCACCATCTACAGTAACTTAGAAACTCACCCATGCCATCAATTTTGAGTTTAAATCACCCCAGTGCCTTGTCACTGTTGAAGCCGTCTCCTTCTCCAGCGCAGTTCGTTGCCGTTCGCTGTTGTGCAATCTCCAGCCAATTCCAGTGCATCAAATAGTGTCTTTTGGCCCTAGCTAGCTCCAGCAACGCCAGGTTTCAGCTGCGCAGCACCAGATTGCAACTTAGGTGTTTTAACCTTCATTGTCGTGCCGCCAGCGTGTCGCCCGGTCGTCGCCAGCCGCCGCCGACCACCGTCATCGATGCCACCTTGTCTAGCATATTCGCCTTGATCTCCTGAACACTTTCTTCTACTAGCTCGATTCCTGAATTTGCACAGAATTGCCAGTTATTGCTATGCCAAGATCTTATCCAGTGGCTTCACTGTGCCGTGTCGCCATCGTGTTCTTCGCCGGTTTTCACCACTTTTCGGCCATCTCCTGCCCTAGAGCTTGTTGAGTAAATTGTTCCTGCTACAAATGCCTAACTACCAGACAAAGTGGTGCAGCAATTGGAGCTCTAGATCAAAAGATACGGCAAACCCTAGTTTCTAACCATGTCAGCCCAATACCAATCTATGCCAGCCAGTGGCATTAGCCATTTTCACTTCCTTCCAGATGTGCATTTTAAAAATAACTTTGTCCCTTAGATTCCTGAGGTTGTGATCTAATTTTCCTTCTTCTATCACAACTTGAATTGTGCCCTCTATCAACCATTGATCCTTTGCCGATGCCTTGAACCGAATGTCAACCTAAAGACATTCGTCGCTTTTGAACAAATCAGCCGCAGACTTAATATCATTTCTATACCCTGGAACCCTGAAAGTCCCTAGCACCCATCTTCAACCCTAATTATGTGAGTTAGCCCTAATCAGCTTCTAAAACCAATTATGCCAGAATCATCGAGACATTTCATCTTTGCATTATTGCATGTAGTATAATAATGTATTGAAATGGTTGTGATTCTTGGTTGCGTGCTTGATCTTTGCTCAGAGTTGGAGCCAAAGTTCGAGGACTTCACTGCTGACCCAACATCAACTTCTGTTTCTTACGACGCGGAAGGCCAGTCATAGTCCTTATCATCTTCAACCTATATTTTATGAATTGCTATGATATGACCTTGAATATAAGTAATCTTGCATGTCAAAGAATGGTTGAGATATAATTTGGCAGTACTAAGCTGGATGCTTGTGAAATGTGAAAAGATCAAATTGTGAACCATGAACTATTATATATGTATTTATATATATATTCATGAAATAAAACCCCTAGCCGTGACCAGAATTTTGGTATGGATGGCTGAAGCACTGGAGGTGCTTAACTGCAAAGGATGTGCAGGCACGGAAGGTGCATGATTGTGGATGGTCTGGTCATTGGCATATAAAGACTAGAACCTTGTGTGGATAGCACATGAAACCCGTGCTAATCGCAAGCCTGCTATGGGATAGGCCTGAACAAGTACTTATGCGGATAGCACATGAAACCCCTGCATGAGATGCGTTGTGATGCACGATTTACACGGAGTGCGGCTCCCACACATATCACTGAAGGTGATCATGCACGCTGACCCAGTAATGGGAATATGCATTCGGGGTGGGGGTTTGGCTACAACCCACCACAACTGTGCTTCGCGAGAGATCCACAGGGTCGGGGGTGAATTGTGTGTAAAACATGACAAAAGTTCTTGTTATCTCCACCTTGCCACTCATAGTATGGAGTGAGCCAGGGGTCCAATCATTTTGATAGGAAGGGCATGAAAGTGGAATATCTTGCGGGTAAATTTGTACCTCTCTGCAGAGTTAAAAACGTATTCGAATACTCCGAGCTCCCGGGTTTATAGGAGTCTGCTGCGGTAGATTAAATCCACGGGGTGTGGCACAAGTATGTTTTCTAAATAAAATTTGATAAGTCAAGATTACCCAAATGACATATGTTGTCATGATAAGGGGTGCTACCGTAGGCTGTCGTGTGTCGACGTGTCGCGGTAGTGCTATAATTTAGTGAACATGAATAACGATGCTATGTTATTAAAAGTGCTGCCATGATATGAGATGAGATATGAAAGAAAAGATTATTTTACAAACATCCATAATTCTTGACTAGTCTAGGTTCATAACAATACTACTATATGTATCTACTCTTACCTATGACTTGCTGAGTACGTAAGTACTCACCCTTGCAACCTACAAATCAGTAGATGGAGCGTTCCATGATCGAGATGAAGGCGTGGAGAACTTCTTGGATCCAGAAAGAGGAGAGCCAGTTCCGCGAGATCCCTGATGTGTTGTTCTGCCATCAACTTCTCATTGTGGGAGGGTCACCTATCTTCTGCTGTGTAGATGTTATTTTGCTAAACCATGTATACTGCGAAGGTATTGTTATCTCTTTATGTAATATTAAGGCCAGCAGGCCACACTGCTTAAATATTTTGTATGTTTTTCTGCTGCAATGTGAATATACTTCTGTGCTTGACTTATCCTGGGAAGTCAAAGGTATGCATATATGGGACTAGCTACAGCAAGCTAGGTCTCCACCGGAGTAGTCGTAGTCCCAATTTCGGGGCACGACACCCTCCCCGTGAGGAAGTGGGCTATCACGACCCAAGAAGTCCCTACAACGGGAGTCCCACTCCCGTAGGGCGGCTTACGATCACCCCTCGTGGAGAACGGATAGGGAATGCCCAGAAGGAAGATGAGGAAATTTGCAAAATCAAAAGCCGAATCAAGTTAGGAAAAGCTCAAGGTTTTACTGAAGACAATCAAGGGATTGTGTGGTATCGGGGAAGGATCTGTGTACCTCAAAGCGCAGACCTTAAGGAATTAATTCTCCATGAAGTACAGAAAACTCCATACTCGATACACCCCGGTAACACAAAGATGTATCAGGACTTGAAAACTCGATTTCGGTGGGATAATATGAAGAGAGAAATCGCAGAATACATTGCAAACTGCGATACATGTCAATGAGTTAAAGCAGAGCACCAGAAGATAGCTGGAAAGCTACAACCTCTACCAATACCATTATGGAAATGGGAAGAAATTGGTATGAATTTCATTACAGGACTACCTAAAACTAGAGGAGGATATGACTCCATATGGGTTATTGTGGATAGACTCACCAAGGTAGCTCATTTTATACCAGTCAAAAAGGTCTACGATTGCAGTACATTAGCAGAGTTATACCTGCAAAGAATAGTGGCATTGCATGGTATTCCAAAGAAGATTGTCTCAGATCGCGGAGCACAGTTTACATCCAAGTTTCGGAATAGACTTCATGAAACCCTAGGAACTCAGTTGGATTTCAGTAGTGCATATCACCCACAGACAGGAGGACAAACAGAGAGAGTAAACCAAATATTGGAAGATCTCCTAAGAGCTTGTATACTAGATTATGGAACATCATGGGACAAATGTTTACCATTTGCAAAGTTTACATATAATAGTAGTTATCAAGCTAGTATACAGATGGCACCATTTGAAGCTTTGTATGGATGAAAATACAGAACCCCATTGCATTGGAATGAGCCAGGAGAATGAAGAGTCATAGGACCAGAGATAGTAGAAAAGGCAGAGGCTCATGTCAAACTCATTAGAGAAAGGTTGAAAACAGCACAATCACAACAAAAGAGTTATGCGGACAATCGACGGAGAGAATTATCATTTGAACCAGGAGATTTTGTTTATCTCAAAGTCACGCCATTCAAAGGATTACAGAGATTCTAAGTGAAGGGAAAGCTATCTCCTAGGTACGTTGGACCATTTAATATAATCAAGAGGAAATGAGAAGTATCATATAAACTGGAATTACCATCAGGATTAGCAGGAGTACATGATGTGTTTCATGTCTCTCAACTCCGGAAATGTTTAAAAGAGCCTACTGACCAAATAGATGTACAAGATATATCATTACAGAAGAATCTTACTTACCTTGAGCATCCGATCAGAATCCTAGCCACTGATGAACGTTAGCTCAGAAGGAAGAAGATCAAGTTGTGTAAAGTTCAGTGGGGAAATCATTCAGAACAGGAAGCCACTTGGGAGAAGGAAGAGGATCTTCAGCAAACCTACCCTTATCTTTTCTTGTCTTAGGTAAATCTCAGGGCGAGATTTCTTTAAGGAGGGTAGATCTGTAACACCCTGAGTTTAGGGGTAAAAACTTTCTTTCTCATGAACATCATGCATGCATGTATCTGTAGTAGTAGCAAGATCAGTCAGACTCTAATCTATCATAAGCTCTAAAATTCCCAAATCTATCCTGTAGACCTAAATCAAGATCAGATTTCTTAGATGTCATCTATCAGTTACTCTAAACATAAAAGCCTTCAGAAGCCAAATTCGATTCTATCTCTAACTTTCAGATCTTGCGATCCTTTTCTGTTTTCGAAAACAAGATTCTAATTAATATCCTAATTACCCTAAATACTTTGAACTCAAATTTAGCCAAATCTTGACCTAATCCAGACCAGATTACTCATGGATTATGATCATGGGTATGCCAATACCTTAATCCAGAAAGTTGGCAGTCAGATTTCTTCATCTAAGCCTTTTTCACAGATCAGTCCAAATTGTATCGCGTATCAGTCCTTTTTCTCATATCTGGAAACCCAAAAAGGCTAAATTCCTCAAATCAACTCCAAATTCAAATCTGTTTCAGGTAACACCTCCCAAATGCTAATTAATGCAAAATCTTCTTTTATCAGAATACCCAAATCTCATCCTAGATGCCAGAATTCGAAATCGATCGAAACTAAGATTTAATTTACCCTAAACACCCTATTTTCGGTTTATATCGAAAATCATCAAATCATGCCAGATTTTACCAAATTTCTTACTGGATGTGTATAACGTATGAGTTTATACTCATCTATGAAATCAGATAGCAAATTAACCATCTCTAGATCAGAAATAACAAATCAGTCCAAGATGCAAACAAAGAATCTTGCAATCAGGTCCCTGGTTCGACCAGAGCCACTGTTCACGACCGGAGCAATCTCCTGCGACCAAATCAGCAGCAGCAGTTCACCACCAGAGCTCGCATCCCCTTCGACCGCGACCACAACGTGCAGTGCTTCACTTCGACCAGCGCCGTTGCGAATGTGACAGCGACCAGGAGCACTTTGTCGTCATGTTTTCGCCGCCAATCAGCGCCGCTCTAGCCATGCTTTTTCGCAACCGTGTTTGCATGCGCACACGTGTTTGCACCTCAGCTATTGCCGTGGCCATTCTTGTCCAGCTCACCAGCAGCTTGCACAGCTTCGCTTGCTCGCCGTTGCTTCAACCTGAAGATACACCGGCGCAAGCAGTTTAACCACCAAGCAGTAAGCTTTGCTTTGCTTCGCTTCACCTTGCCCTTAAATAGCAGTCTCAAGCAGCTCCCTTGTCACCAGCACTACTCTCTAGAGCTTCTCAGCAATTAAACAAAATTTTCTTCGCTGCTGTCTTCTTCTCCGGCGAGCACAGAAGGAGGCTCAGGGTGACAGCTTCAACAGCAGCCTCTTCATCCAAATTAACAGCACCAGTAAGGTTCTCCCATCTCCCTTATCGTGCTGTAGCTTTGAATTGAGTTCATATGCACCACATCGCCGGTGATCGCCGGAATTGCCAGAACCCCTGTTCCAGCTTTGCAACTCAATTCAATCCGAATTAGCCTTCGATCCAGTAGAGTAAAATGATCAATGAGCTTTATTTAGCAAGCCAGTGAATCCAGATTTTGAAATTAAGCAAGAATCGAAGCTATTCCCAAGCTCAAGCTTCACCAGTCGCCTACGCTCGTCGCCAGACTTTTCCGGTGATGCTCCGGCCAAATTGATTATGCCAACAGCTTCCATATGCATCCCTCTTACTCCCTGAGCAAGGGATTGAGTTCAAATCGTGTATAATGAAAAACCCCAAATCCAGTGTCATCTTCTCCGGCACCGACCACCGGAAATCTGTTCCCAGCCGGTCCAGCTCCAGCAACCTTGTCCACTAGATGCGCCTCAATCTCCTGAACAACTTTGTCTACTAGCTCGACATCTAATTCGGCCTAAATCGAAAGTTATAGCTGTTGCATCTAGGCCTTCATGCCTAACCCTAATTTTGATGATTAATGAAAACAGAGTGTTTAGGACTAACTGTGCTTTTTGAGATTGATTAATACAGGGCTCCGTTGGGAAGATTGTCGAGATGAACAAAACGAACCCAACACAAAAGACGTAAAAGCATAAGTCGCAAAAATGAAGACAAGACGCAAATGTGAAAAGGAAAAGACCTAAGGTAATCCGTATTTTATTTTTACCGATCTCGGCATTTGGAGATGATCGGTTAGGAAAATTGTTTTTAGTTTTAATCGTACTATAAAGAGGGGTGGCGAAAGTCCTCTCTTTATCTCCAACATAAACCGAGAAACTTAGGTCGTTGCATTGCATCATTTTGGTTGGATTTGGTTTGAACTTAATTTGAAAAATCTGGCTTTTCAGTTCAGTTTTTGATAGCAGAAGAGTTTTTCGATTTTCTAGAAAGATCTAGGCAGATCTGGTTTTTGCTTCTGTTGGTAAAAATGTAGCCCTTGAAATTATCTTTCAAACGAGCTATTAAACACCTCTCTTAGATTTCTGGATTTAAAGTTATTTCTGTTTTTGTTCAGGCTGACTGTCAGTTTGCTAAACTGACTGTCAGTTTGAATGTCAGTTTGTGTTAACTGACAATTGTCCTGAGAGGGTGTATTTTGTGCTCAAAATATTTGTACTAAACTGACTGTCAGTTGGAGTTTCGACCACAGTGTTTTTAACTGAGTTTCTATTTGATTTTGGTCGAGTTTGTGGTCGAACTGACTGTCAGTTTGAATAACTGACTGTCAGTTGTGGGTTTCAGCTTTCCTTAAACGACCACGAACGGCTAGCAAATTTTCATCCGTAAATTTTGTCGGCCATTGTGCAGTAAACTGACTGTCGTTAGGCAAACTGACTGTCAGTTTGAGTTGCTGATTTTCAGCCCTAACTCCAACAGTTCATTTGGTTCTTTAGGCTATAAATAGGGGCTTTGGGCATGTATTTTATACAACAAGCAGTAGCATTTCTTATACACTCTTGAGCTTTAGTTTTCTACTTAAAATCTTGATCTTTTGATCAAGTCGAGTGTTTTCCGATCCACCGAGCACTTCAGTTTATTAGCATTTGCATTCACTTAGTTTCTCGGTGCGTGTTTGGAGGTCTAGAGAAGACTTCGCTGCCTGTTACTCATGGTGAGCGCCCTCACCTAGACGGTTCGGAGGCGTGGCCATTGACCTCTCCAGAACGGAGATTGTCGGAGAGGCTCGGCAAGGTTGTACAAGGCATTGGTGCTCGCCTTTCCGGAGTGGACAAGGAGCAACCGTTAGTCGATAATACTCTTTGTGAGTATTGAGGCAAAACTCAAGTGACTTGAGTGCTTCAACGAGGACTAGTGGATACTAGGCGAGTCTCCGATACCTCGGTAAAAAATTACTGTGTTCGTTCTCTTTTCCCCTTGCTTATATTATTTGTTCTTGATTTGTTTTAAGCTTTAAAGTTTTTAAAAGCCTCCTATTCACCCCCCCTCTAGTCAGCATCCTTGATCCAACAATAGCTATGCCCTAATTTCTGTCCAGTGCCATGACTTGGAATTCCAGCCACCGTGTTCTTCTCCGGTTTTCACCACTTTCTGGCCATGTCCTGCCCTAGATCCTGTTGAGTAAATTGTTCCTGTTATCAATGCCTAACTACCAGACAAAGTGATGCATCAATTGGAGCCCTAGATCAAAAGATATGGCAAACCCTAGTTTATGGCCATGTCAGCCCAATGCCAGTCTATGCCAGCCAGTGGCATTAGCCATTTTCACTTCCTTCCAAATGTGCAGTTTGAAAGTGACTTTGTCTCTTAGACTCCTGATGTTGTGATCTATATTTCTTCTTCTGTCACAACTTGAGTTGAGCTCTCTATCAACCATTGACCCTTTGTCAACGCCTTGAATCGAATGTCGACCTGAAGACATTCGTCGATTTTGAACAAACCAACCGTAGATTTAATATCGTTTCCATATCCTGGAACACTAAAAGTCTCCAGCACCCATTTTCAGCCCTAATTCTGTGAGTTAACCCTAATCAGCTTCTAAGCCGAATTATTCCAGAATCATCGAGACATTTCATCTTTGCATTATTGCATGTAGTATAATAATGTATCGAAAAGGTTATGATTCTTTGTTGCTTGCTTGATGTTTGCTCAGAGTCGAAGCCAGAGTTCGAGGACTTCACTGCTGATCCGACATCAACTGCTGTCTCTTACGACGCGAAAGGCAAGTCATAGTCTTGATCATCTTGAACCTATATTTTATGAATTGCTATGATAAGACCTTGAATATAAATAGTATTGCATGAGAATGGTTGAATTATGAATTGGCAGTACTAGGCTGGATGCCTATGAAATGTGAAATGATCAATTAGTGAGCCATGAACTATTATATGTATTTATATGTATTCATGAAATAAAACCCCTAGCCGTGACCAGAATTTTGGTATGGATGGCTATAGCACTGGAGGTGCTTAACTGCAAAGGATAGCAGGCACGGAAGGTGCATGGTTGTGGATGGTCTGGTCACTGGCATATAAGGACTAGAACCTTGTGTTGTGCGTCTAGTGGCATGAAACACGTGCTAACCGCAAGCCTGGTATGGGACAGGCTTGGACAAGTACTTATGTGGATTGCACATCAAACCCTTGCATGAGATGCGCTGTGATGCACGATTTACACGGAGTACGGCTCCCACACATATCACTGAAGGTGATCTTGCACGCTGACCTAGTAATGGGAAACAACCCACACTACTAAACATCAGTTTTTACCAAAAACTATACATCTTACTAGAAAAAGGACTAGTTCTGCAGTAGCTTTCAGAAGTCTTCGTCTCCAGATCCAAAGTAAGTGTGGTCGTAACTGTAGATGTCCATCTCCAGATCCTCGGTTTCTTGGGTGAGCTCTGCTCCTCCGTTGACTTCTTCAGTAGATTCTTCCTCAGCTGAAAATTCTAAGTCTACCAAGGATTTACATAGCAAGGGTGAGTACAAAAGTACTCAGCAAGCATCAATCATAGTGCAGGATGATCTAGGTTAACTATATTCAAGGAGAACATACTTAAGCATATAATAAGTCAAGGAGTATAAGTTTTACTTTTAAAGCATTTGTTGTAAACAATCTCCATTTGGTCGTTTAGAAAAATTCTATTGAGCACCTTTCACCACAAGGCTGAGGCCACCGGTAGGCCTTCTTTCCTGCCGCGACGTTGCTCTCGACCTGAGAACAAGGAGTGAATATCCACATTTTACTCTACAGAGGTGTACCACTTTACACACAGAATCTCTTGACTTCCGTGTCGGTGTTCGTTAACAGTACTCCGCATTTCTGATAATGCGTGACACCGTCAAGAGAACAAAGCCTTTTTCAAATCCATCCACTAAGCATTTCCACTCCACCGAGTGAGCATATAGCGTCCTGGGTACTTCTTGGGCGACCCGCGGAACCTATTTGGATTATTTTGAGTGATCCATGACGCCCCCTAGGTTATTCTGAGCGACCTGTGGCGCTTATACATATATAATATGTTCCCGTGGAGATGACCTTAGCTTCCAGATAAGATACTTGACTAGGCGCGTCTCATACCAGGTCTGTGGTCGATACGGGTGTTACGGCGCTGGATGAAAGAGCCAGCTGGTTACAGTCCTTAATTAATTTCCATCCAAAGCATAGACAAGGAAGTCCTTCTGTCACGATTCCATATCCAGAGACTTCCTCTATCATGCTCAATATCCCAGGTATGTTATATCATATACATATGATCTCCATAAGCCTTCTAGTCAATCTTTGTAAAATATTCTTTTTATGCAAGTGATACATTTTGACTAGATATGAAACTATAACATAAGAAATTAGTTCGAGCAATGTCAATATGATCAAGAAGGAACTTGCCTGCGTAGACGGGATTGAAATCAGAGTTCGGCAATTTACCCTGATGTTCCTCGCTACTGTTAGTTCCTGAGAATATAATTATATATATATACATATACTTAGAATATTGCTATAATAGGACATACAAAATGCAAGAATGAATGCATCTATGTCTTCGTCTTCCCAGACCCGTGGTCGAATACGACCAATCGACACTCCAAAGGAAAAGAGGTTTTAGCTATAGGAAATATAGTATACGAAATTAATTTAGTTGAACTGCATAATAGAATTGCATAAAATATTGGGTTGGGTAGTTTCCAAAATGTTGGCAGAAATCTCCACGGGATCAAGTCCAAGTAAGAGGCTGTTCAATTTGCCCGGGGACAAGGTCCCCTGGTGGCTTGTCCTGGGCGCCGCCATTTGCCCGGGGACAAGGCCCCCCGGTGGCTTGTCCCGGGCGCCGCCAATTGCCCAGGGACAAGGCACCCCGGTGGCTTGTCCCGGGAGCTGCCATTTGCCCGAGGACAAGGCCCCCGGTGGATTGTACCGAGTGCCGCCTTTTGCCCATGGACAAGGACCCCCAGTGGCTTGTCCCAGGCGTCGCCAATTGCCCAGGGACAAGGCCCCCCCGGTGGCTTGTCCCGGGCGCCGCCTTTTGCCCGGGGACAAGGCCCCCGGTGGCTTGTCCCGGGCGCCGCCATTTGCCCGGGGACATGGCCCCCGGTCGTTTGTCCCGGGCGCCGCCATTTGCCCGGGGACAAGGCCCCTAGTGGCTTGTCCCGGGTGCCACCTTTTGCCCGGGGACAAGGCCCCCGGTGGCTTGTCCCGGGCGCTGCCTTTTGCCCGGGGACAGCGACCACCTGCGGCCTGTCCCAGACACCGTCCTCCGATGACACGAGTCTCCGGTCCCGGGTCACGTGAGGGCCACGCAAGGAGCGCCCCGGGAATCGGCGGACACCTGTCAAGCATCCAAGGTCCCTGACCGGAAGAAGGACGTCGCTACACCTCAATCCAACGGTGGCAGGCGGGGTAGTCTAGTCTTTTTGCATCTTTTGGGGCTATATAAGCCCTTGTAACATCTCATGTAAGACAAACAATTCATTACTACTTGGAATAGACAATCTAATAGGTGTGCTCTGGAGCCATCTCTCCCCCGAGAGAGGTCCCCTAGCCAACTCCGGTTGGGAGCACGCCGACAGTGTTGACGATTCGGACTCGGGGTCCTCAGCCGAACTTATGCAAAATTTGTAATTGTGAGACCTTTCAAGATGACCCTCCGGGAAGGTATGTAGAAAAATGGTGAACAGGAGCACAGAGAGATTTATACAGGTTCGGGCCCTCGATGGTGGGAGTAAAAGCCCTACTTCCTGTTAGAATTTCACTATATGTGATAAAGCTTTACAAACTAGCGGGAAGAAACCTTCACAGACGAAAGTTTTCCCTATATAAGTGTACAAAAAGAAACTCTAGGAGACTTGTGAGTATTATCTAGTCTAAGCTGTAGACTTGGCTATTTGAGTGGTCGAGATACCTTGTATCTCACTTGTATCAGGGGTCTTGTTCTTCCAAATGTCTTGGATCCCCCGTTTGATGTACTTTGCCACCCTTTTATACTGGTCGAAAAGGTGCCATATGAAGAAAACTGCATCAAACGGTTGGATGCGGTTTCTGGAGAACCGCTGTTAACTTCCACGGAGGTTATTAACACGTGTTAATCATGAATAACCGCATATATTAACCTCTGACGGTTGGTCTTCAACGTGGAGAAATCTTCGGGATGCTTCGAATATCCTGATATAAGGATAACCGAATAAACTCTAAGCACCCTGGTCGAGAATGTTCTGACCGCGGAATGTGGGCTGACCGTGCAACATCCCGGATATCCAGTCCGCGTATAGCATACGAACTTCTGACCGCACAAGGCTGTCGGCCTGATTGCACGAAACCCGCGACCTGATAGCGCAAAGCTTGCGACCTCATGGTGATGTCCCTCAGAATAGTTTGAGTTCGCATCGCCAGATACATGTCTGGTTTGAACCTGTCTTGAACCAAAAGTTTATTAGAAGTGATCCGGGTGACAATCCTCGTCAGCTAGCCCCCAAATTCGAAGAAAACGAAGAGACGTGTTTATTTCGAATTTTAAAACCATGCATTGGATTTTTACCCCGACTCTTCAATTTTTCCACTTAGTGGCGCACTAAGTGAAAACGGTTGGTTTCCCAAGACGGGTTCTGACATTATGTGACGGGCAATGATAGCGCCGTAGAACTGTTTTTATCTCGAGGTAAAATTGTAAATGCTTTGACGAAACCCGAGGCGTCTGGAATACAAACCGTCACCCAGGCGGCTATAAATACCAGGCTCCTGGATTTGTAAAACTCCACAATTTCCCTCCACGCCTAAGTCATTTTCTTGTTATCCTGCCTTCTTCCTTTTCACATACTCCTCCCCATGGCAGATCACGATATCATCGAGATTGAGAGTGATGAAGAGGAAGTTGTCGAACAAGGGCCTCAAACGATTGAAGTCCTGTCTCCCTTAAGGAAGAAACCCAAGGTTGACGAAGGATCTTCCAGTGGAACAAAGGTGAAGAATGTAGCAAGTTTCTTTCTTCCTTCAGTTCCTTTGACCCTCCACGTTCATGCCTCTCGGCAAGTTAGGCCTTTGTCCTTGGAGAAAGATCCCATCACATCCAATTCTCCCATCCTTTTGGGTGATCAACATTCTGGTCGGCAAGCGGTGACCATCCCTCGATCAGATGATCACCATATTGGGTTGGCGAAGCAATCTTCTGATGGGAAGGTTGCACTTCCACCATCTGATGATCCTCCTCCCAAGATGGGTATATTAACGGGTCATGCATCGGGACAGGTAACAATTCTTCTCCCCTTTTGCTGATAATTATAGTTAGTGCGACTAACTTTTGCAAAATGCAGGAGGTTGGAGGCACCAGCGATCAGCCTTCTGCTGCTCCATCTCTTCCTTCCGGACAGACTCTTCTGGAAGAGAAGAATGCCCTGGAGAAGAAGACCGAGGAGATGGCCTCGAAGATTCTGCGTCTAGCAGAATGTCTTGATCGATCCCGGGAAGAGGCGCATCATTTCCGTCGAGAGAGGGACTATGCTCAGCAACAGCGAGAACTCTCTGACTTGATTAGGAACAATAGTGCGTCTGTTGTTAGGGACAATGTAGACAGACTTAGGGTAGTTGCTAGTTCCCTGGGAGTTGCCAGTGTAGATCCTACTGACAACAACATGTCCCTTGGGGAACTTTGTAAGCTTCTTTCGGAGCAAGTCGACGTTTTGATCGACTGTATCCCTTTTGTATGTAAAGAATGCAAGAAATAAAAGTTTCTTATTTCTCATGAATATTCTTCACATCTTCTGTGCGAAAATATAGCCATAAACTTTATGTTCGCGACCACTCATACACAGGAAACTTTAGTTCTGCGATCAGAATCGCGCTTAAGAAAAAAGCACCGCGACCTGCCCTGATATTGCGATCAGTTTTAGGGCCGCGGTCAGAACTAAATTGCGACCAGTGTAACATCCTGAGTTTTGGGGTGAAAAGTTTCTTTCTTAAAAATCATGCATGCATATGTCTCTTCTAGATCAACCAAATCAGCCTCAGCTTTATTCTGTTCTAGCCCTAAAATCTCCAAATCTATCCTGTGACCCCAAGTCAAGATCTGACTTGCCAGATTTGATTTATCAGTTATCCTAAATCTAAAAGCCTTCAGAACCCAGATTCAATTCTATCCCTAACTTCCAGAATTATCAACTCTTTTCTGTTTTCGAAAACAGAATATCTGTTATTACCTTTTACCTTAAGTTTCAGAAATTCAGATTTAATCAAAATCTTAGCCAAGTTCAGACCAGATTATTCCTGGATTATGATCAAGGGTATGCCAATACCTTAATCCAAAAAGTTGGCAGCCAGATTTCACCATCTGAACCTTTTTCGCAAATCAGTCCAAGAGTATCGCAGATCAGTCCTTTTTCCAGATTTTCTAAAAGCCAGAAAAGGCAAAATGTTGCAAATCATCTCCAAATTCAAATCTGATTCAGGGAATACCTCCCAAATGCTTTTCAATACAAATTCTTCTTTTATGAGTATCTCAAAATCAAACCCTAAATTCCAGAATTCGAGATCAATAAGTTTCAGACTTATTTTACCCTAATCTACTCTGTTTTCAGTTCATATCAAAAGACATCCAAATGTCTCAAATTTTATCTTCAATCTGTGCCAAATCATTTGTGGAATTAAGTATACCAAAACAGCAGAATCAATTCCAGATCAAATCTTCCAAATCTCCAGAATTACAGTTCAGTCCAAATCAAGAATTGGAAATTGCAATCAAGCCCAAATTCGACCAGGCCGTTTGCTGTGCACGACCAGAGATCGCCGTGCAATTGCGCCGTGCTTGCTCGCCGCCGGTGAGGCTTCGCCGCACTTGTGACCGTGCATGCCGGTGCGCACGTGTCCTTGCTTCAGCCGTGCCGTGGCAACGCCGTGGCAGCGCCGTTGAACAGCATGTGCTCCTGCGCGCGACCAGCAGCCATTTGTCAGCAATTCACTGCCACGTTGCCTTGCCGCGCCAATGTTGTCGCCACCGCTTGCTCCAGCTTGCCATGTCCCGATGAACCGACATGATGATCAACTGCAGAGCCGTTGTCGCCGTCGCATCACCGGTTAATGCTGTGTCTTCGCCGCTAATGCTCCTGCACGCAACCAGTCAAGTCACAGCAACCAATCTCTTCATTGTTCCCCTTTGCCATCTTCGCCGAGCCTATATAAGCACTCCTGTGCTCAGCAGTTTCCTCCACACATCACCAGGACTTAACCAATTTCCAAATTTCACCGCTGCAGTCGTCTTCTCCAGCGAGCCATCGAGGAGGCTCACGGTGACAGCTCATTCCACATCATCTCTTGCCAAATTGACAGCATCTGTGAGTTCCCCTCATCTCTCTCATCGTGCTGTATCACTTAATTGGATTTCCTTGCCTCCTATCGCCGGCGATCACCGGAATTTGCTGAAACTTGAAGAATGCCCTGTTCCGGCAATGCAGGCCAAATTACCTCGAATTAGCTCTCGATCCTGTGGAAGAAAATGATCAGTGACTCATTTCCAGCAAGCCTATGCATCAAGATCTCCCGATTGAGCTTCAATCGAAGCTTTCCCCAATTTTGAGCTTCTCCAGAAACCGGCGATCGTCGCCAGTCTTCTCCGGCCATCCTCCGGCCCATCTAATTGTACCAGAAGCTTCCCTATACCTCCTAGATGCTCTCCAAGCTTGGAATCGAGTTCATTCGACCTGTAACAAAAACCCCCAAATGGCAGTGTTCTTCTCCGGCGTCGATCACCGGAAAACCTATTCCTGGCCATTTCAGCTTCATCCACTTTGTCATTCAGGTGTGCTTCAACCTCCTGAACATATTTGTCTTCTAGCTCGATCTCTGAAACTGCCCAGAATTCAAGTTATAGCTTTGCCAAGTTTTTGTCCAGAACTGCTCCAGTGCAGTCAGTTCATCTCTGTTCATCATCAAATTTTTTGCTTTCTAGCCATCTTCTGCCCTAGATCCTGTTGAATGATTTGTTCCTGTTATCGCCTACCTCCCAGACAAAGTGGTGCATCATTTGGAGCTCTAGATCAAAAGTTATGCCAAGCCCTAGTTTCTGGCCATGTCAAGATCAATGCTAGACTATGTCAGTCAGTGGCATTAGCCCTTTTCACTTCCTTCCAGATGTGCATTTTGGGCATAACTTTGTCCCTTAGATTCCTGAGGTTGTGATCAACATTTTATTCTTCTATCACAACTTGATTTGAGCCCTTGAATTATATTTGCCGCTAAACCCTAATTTTTGACACTATTCTAGTGCATGCCATCCAATGGCATTGCCTTGTTTACCCACTTCTGATTGTGCATTTTGAAAGCCACTTTGTCCACTGAATTTGTAGAGTTATGATCTACATTTTCTTCTACTATCATAACTTGAGATAAGCTCTCTAGTTTTCCTTGAAGTTATGTCAGATTCTTGATCCGAATGTCAATCTGCTGACATTCGCTGTTTTTGATCAAACCAGCCACAAACTGATGTTCTTATTGTAACCTTGAGATCCTAAGAGCATCTACCACCCATCCTTAGCCAAATCCTTGAAACCCTAGATCTCAACTCAGTTCAGCTTGTAATCTCAATTATCTCCAGTTTAGTTCAATCACTCTTGTAAAGCATATCTGCATATAGATCTTAAATCATTTTAATATATATAAGTAATATTTGTGTGTATTGTTTGGTTTGTCGTCGAGCAGATCTAGAAGCTGAGATCGAGGACTTCGCTGTTGACCCGTCATCAACTGCTGTTTCTTACGACGCGGAAGGCAAGTCATATCCTTGGTCATCTTGAACCTATATTTTAAATGTTGCTAAAACATAACCTTGAATATAGGCAATATTGCATGTGAAAGATTGAGAATGGTTGATTTATGAATTGGCAGTACTAGACTGGTTATCTGTGAAATGTGTAATAAACAAGTTTTGAGCCATGAACTATTATATGTATTTATATACTTATATTCATGATATAAAACCCTTAGCCGTGACCAGAAAATGGTATGGATGGCTGTAGCACTGGAGGTGCTAGACTGCAAAGGAATGCAGGCACTGAAGGTGCAGGGTTGTGGATGGTCTGGTCACTGGCATATAAGGACTAGAACCTTGTGTTGTGCGTCTAGTGGCATGAACAACGTGCTAACCGCAAGCCTGGTATGGGACAGGCCTGAACAAGTACTTATGTGGATCATACATGAAACCCCTGCATGAGATGTGTTGTGATGATTGACTTGGAGGCTGACTCCTACTATCACTGAAGGTGATCTGATATTTGACCCAGTAATGGGAAAATGAGGTGGGGTGGAGGTTATGATACAGCCTACCACAACTGTGTTTCGCTGAGAGCCACAGGGTCAGGGGTGAATTGTAAGTGATGCATAACAAAAGTTCTTGTTATTTCCACCTTGCCGCTCACAGTATGAAGTGAGTCAGGGGTCCAATCATTTTGTTATGATAGGAAAGGTTTGAAAGTGGAATATCTTGCGGGTAAATTGGTACCTCTCTGCAGAGTTAAAAACGTATTCGAATACTCCGAGCTCCCGGGTTTATAGGAGTCTGCTGCGGTGGATTAAATCCACGGGGTGTGACACAAGTACTATTTTCTAAATAAAATATGTTTAAATCAAGATTACCCAAATGACATGTGTTGTCATGATAAGGAGTGCTGCCGTGGGCTGTCGTGTGTCGACGTGTCGCGGTAGTGCTATAATCTAGTGAACATGAATGATGATGTTATATTATGACAAGTGCTGCCATGAGATGAGGTATGAAAGAAAAAGATTATTTTATAAACATCCATAATTCTTGACTAGTCTAGGTTCATGTCATCACTACTATATGTATCTACTCTTACCTATGACTTGCTGAGTACGTAAGTGCTCACTCTTGCAACCTACAAATCAATAGACGGAGCGATCAACAATCAAGATGAAGGCGTGGAGAACTTATTGGATCCAGAAGGAGGAGCGTCAGTCCCGTCATTTCCCTGATGTGTGTTGTTCTGCTGTCCACTTCTCTTTTGTGGGTGGGTCACCTATCTTCTGCTGTGTAGATGTTATTTTGCTAAACCATGTATGCCGTGAAGGCATTGTAATCTCCTTATGTAATATCAAGGCCAGCAGGCCACACTGCTTAACTATTATGTAAGTTACTCTGTTGCAATGTGATATACTCCTGTGCTTGACTTATTCTGGGACGTCAAGGGTATGTGTATGCTATGCATATATGGAACTAGCTGCAGCGAGCTAGGTCTCTACAGGAGTAGTCGTAGTCCCAGTTTCGGGGCGCGACAGAAAAGTTGGTATCAGAGCAACATGAGAACTTGACTGTAGGATGACACCTTTAGGTATTGGCCGTGCCAGGAAGACGTAATTTATTTAGAAAACTATTTGATGAAAATTGTATTTTGATAAAAACAATGAGCTTTGTAGTTCTTGAAAACTTTTATTTCAAAATTTTATTTTCTAAAATTCGGTAAGATTGTGAGAGTGCGTTCTGTTGTTTCAGAGTGTCTTAGGGGTTGGTGTAGATAGAGCTAGTGATCCTTCATCTGAGAGCTTTCCCATTTTTGAGAGCTCTCCACCATCTGAGAGCAGTCTATGGTTTGAAAACTCGTGACCAGAGAAGTCGAGCGAGTTAGATGTTCCCCTGGTGATGAACTTGGAGCTTTCGAAGCATGCCGAGGTGATCCTTCACTTGGTCAATCAAGGATTGACGGCTCAAGACATTATTTGAGACTTCGTGAAGAACCGGGTGAGTCCTCTGCGCGAAAGGGCTCATCCGGCATGGGAGATTAGGTCCATGGCGGATAGCACCCTGGACTACAGTAAAGGTATTTATTTCTTTGGCGCTGAGCTTTCCCATTTTTGAATTGTGCAAATTCTGACTCGAATTTGGGAACAGTCCTGCCTTCATCTGAAATTGAAAGGCGGACCAACTCCCTCCTTAGGGCCTACAACGCCAATGTAGAGGGCCCTAAGGGATCGCCTCGTCCACAGAGTCTGATTCACGCCGGCGACGACCTTAAACAAGAGCGCCGAAAGGTACATTCTCTATCTGGCCTCCGTGTTTCAGGTCTTATGCATGTCCAGCGTTTAAACATTTCCATCGAAAATGTGAATCAGCTCCTAGGAAGGTTTGCCGAGACGACTTTCCCGAGTGAGAACGTCGGCTCTCTTGGGAAGCCAACAGTAAAGAATGTGAAGAAGGTCTCCCAAAGACCCAGGACAAAGAGTCCTGCCCCCAAGAAGGCCAGGCCAAATCCCGGGGAGGGGTCTTCACGGAGCGTTCCTCCTACCGCGAGAAAGACAGCGGTACGATATTACATCCCTTCTGTTTTACCAGGCGCAGATTGGAATCACTTATTCGTCATACAGGGAGAGGGGAGCGAGGAGGAAGAGGATGACGTTCCTCTGGTCCTTCGGAGGAGGAAGATCGCGGATCTCCCATGATGCACACGGTGGCCCGATCTTCCGACAGGTAGAGGTAAGTCGATTCCGAGATGAATTGGGACTCTGACTCCGAGATGAATTGGGACTCCAACTTGACTTGGACGCCCTCCTGGCCTCCCTCCTGGCCCTTGCTGGTTCCCAAGGCCTTCATGATCCTCTCCAAAGTTCCTAAGTATAATATAATCAATAATATCATTAGGTAGCATACTATCCTCACAAGTATATACACGGGCACTTAGGAACGAGCTCACCTGTTGATTCAATTGCCGTGCTCGTGCTCTTGTGATGGGTCCTTGCATCACAACTGGAGGAGTCTCGGGCGTATGCATAGGAGTGATGTCCTCATCATCCTCCCCCTCTTGAAGTGGAGTCGTCCTCGACTCAAGCTCATTTTCTTCTCCCATGAACGGTTTCAAATCTGCAATGTTAAATGTGGGACTAACCCCAAATTCGGGCGGCAACTCAAGTTTATATGCATTATCATTTATTTTCTCAAGTATCTTGAAAGGACCATCAGCTCTAGGCATTAATTTAGACTTTCGCAATTCTGGAAAACGATCCTTTCTCAAGTGTAACCATACTAAATCACCCGGTTCAAGTTTTACTTCCGTTCTACCTTTACTTCCCGCAGTCCTATACCTTTCATTCATCATTTCAATATTTTCTTTAGTCTTTTCATGCAATTTCAGAATAAATTCAGCACGTTCCTTAGCATCATGATTAACTCGTTCACTAGTAGGTAAAGGTAATAGATCAATAGGAGCACGGGGATTGAAGCCATACACTACCTGAAAAGGACTTACCTTGGTGGTGGAGTGTACCGCCCTATTATAAGCGAACTCAACATGCGGCAAACACTCTTCCCACATCTTCAAATTCTTCTTCAAAACAGCCCTCAACATAGTAGATAATGTACGATTTACTACCTCGGTTTGGCCGTCGGTTTGGGGATGACATGTTGTTGAAAACAGCAGCTTGGTCCCCAATTTATTCCATAGAGTTCTCCAAAAGTGGCTCAAAAACTTGGCATCACGATCTGACACAATAGTAGAAGGCATACCATGCAAGCGAACGATTTCTTGAAAGAAAAGGTTAGCAATATTAACAGCATCGTCGCTCTTATGACAAGGAATAAAGTGAGCCATCTTAGAAAATCTATCAACCACCACAAAAATACTATCCCTCCCCCTCTTGGTCCTAGGCAGTCCTAAAACAAAGTCCATAGATATATCCTCCCATGGAGTGCTAGGAACAGGAAGAGGCATATATAAACCATGTGGATTCAATCGTGACTTAGCCTTTTGACATGTAGTGCAGTGGGATACAAACCTCTCAATGTCTCGCCTCATCTTCGGCCAAAAGAAGTGAGCGGACAGAACGGCCTCCATCTTCTTGGCACCAAAATGACCCATCAAACCTCCTCCATGAGCTTCCTGTATCAAAAGAAAACGAACGGATCCAACTGGAACGCATAGGCGGTTAGCTCTAAACACAAATCCATCATTTATCACATATTTGTCCCATGTTCTTCCCTCTTTGCAATGCAGCAAGACATCCTTAAAATCATCATCATTAGCATATTGTTCTTTAATTGATTCCAATCCAAATATACGACAATCAAGTTGGGACAACATGGTATATCTCCTAGACAAGGCATCAGCAATCACATTATCCTTCCCTTTCTTGTGTTTGATAACATAAGGAAAAGATTCAACAAATTCAACCCATTTAGCATATCTACGATTCAGTTTCACTTGACTGCGAATATGTTTTAGCGACTCATGATCGGAATGAATAACAAATTCTTTGGGCCAAAGATAATGTTGCCACGTTTCTAAAGATCGCACAAGAGCATACAATTCTTTATCATACGTGGAATAATTCAAAACAGGACCACTCAATTTTTCGCTAAAGTAAGCAACAGGTTTACTATCTTGCATCAAAACACCGCCAAGTCCAACCCCACTAGCATCACATTCAAGCTCAAAGGTCTTATTAAAATCAGGAAGTTGGAGTAAAGGTGCATTAGTAAGCTTATCTTTCAAAAGGTTGAAGGCATTCTCCTGTGCTTGCCCCCAATGGAACACAACTCCCTTCTTCGTCAACTCGTTCAATGGGGCTGCAATGGTGCTGAAATCCTTCACAAAGCGGCGGTAAAATTCAGTAAGTCCATGGAAGCTCCGCACTTGTGAAATCGTCGTGGGCGTTGGCCAACTCTTAATCGGGTGCACCTTGGCTTCATCCACCTCAATTCCCTGTGTAGTCACAACATAGCCAAGAAACGATACTCGTTCGGTGCAAAAAGTGCACTTCTCGAGGTTACCAAATAAACGTGCAGCACGCAAAGCATCAAAAACAGCACGTAGATGATCAAGATGTTCATGTAACGACTTGCTGTAAATCAATATATCATCAAAATAAACCACCACAAATTTCCCAATGAAAGCTCGTAAAACCTCGTTCATTAAGCGCATGAAAGTGCTAGGTGCATTAGTTAAACCAAAAGGCATGACTAACCACTCATACAATCCAAACTTGGTTTTAAAGGCTGTTTTCCATTCATCTCCCAATTTCATTCTTATTTGGTGGTATCCACTACGCAAGTCAACCTTAGAAAAAATTATAGAACCACTTAACTCATCAAGCATGTCGTCTAACCTAGGAATAGGATGACGGTACCTTATTGTGATATTGTTAATGGCTCTATAATCTACACACATGCGCCAACTGCCATCTTTCTTAGGAACCAAAATAACAGGAACAGCACAAGGACTAAGGCTCTCACGTACAGACCCGCGGTCCAAAAGATCTTGGACTTGGCGCTGAATCTCCTTAGTCTCCTCGGGGTTGGTCCTATAAGCAGCTCGGTTTGGCAAACTCGCTCCAGGTATCAAATCAATTTGGTGCTCAATCCCTCGTATGGGTGGGAGTCCTGGAGGTATCTCGGCAGGAAAAACATCTGCATACTCCTGCAAAAGGTTAGTGACAACAGGAGGCAAAGTACTGGGCATATCATCCAATGAAAACAAAGCATCTTTGCATATCAAAGCATAGCACGGTGCATCATTCTCATTAATTTCAGCAAGGTCACATTTTGTAGCAAGCATAACACCACCCTTCAATTTAATTCCCTCGGACCTAGAACTAGGTTCTTTCTTGTCTTTCTTAGGTGGGAAAATATTTTTAGCCACTTGCTGATTTTCAGATTCAAGCGCACTCTCTTCTCTCTGTTTTTTTTTTTTTTTTGCCGGTTTGGCTCTTTCTCTCCTCTTTTTTTTTCACTTCTTTTTTTTTTTTCTAACACAAATATATACCTCTTAACTCAGAGGAGAAACAAAAATCTCACCATTTGAAGCAACAAACGACAGGAAACCGATGCCCGAAAGAATTGACAAAACAGGACAGTAAACTTCCGGGCGTCGAAACTCGGTCTTAGAAGCTTTTTTTGAGGGTCAAAAAAATGCACAGGTCTAAATACTTGTGGAATTTTCAGATGCGCGTCGTTGTCCCCTTCGAAACAAAAAAAAGTAGACCCAAATCGGAGTTCGTATGCAAAAGTTATGCCAGTTTTAGTGAACACTGCACAATCTGGAATTGCTCGTGAATTCAGATCTTTCTCCCGGTTAGGCTAGAATAGGATTAGGTTTGCGGATGAAAAAGGATGGCCAGCGGTGCAGGGCAATTGACACAAGGCGGCTCGCGACCTCAAACCAGCAACAAGACGATGACTATGGATCAATACTCAACAATACAATACTGAAAACAAAATTGCAAAGCTCAAAGGGTTGTAGGACAGCGGAATTGATGATGAACTTTTTTGTGGGGCAAATTTTCTGGACTCTAGGATGATGGCAAAACAAAACTAAAGGGGATACAATGATACCTGACGGGAAACCGAGGCTCTGATACCACTTGATGCGCACGGTGGCCCGATCTTCCGACAAGTAGAGGTAAGTCGATTCCGAGATGAATTGCGACTCCGACTCCGAGATGAATTGGGACTCCAACTTGACTTGGACGCCCTCCTGGCCTCCCTCCTGGCCCTTGCTGGTTCCCAAGGCCTTCATGATCCTCTCCAAAGTTCCTAAGTACAATATAATCAATAATATCATTAGGTAGCATACTATCCTCACAAGTATATACACGGGCACTTAGGAACGAGCTCACCTGTTGATTCAATTGCCGTGCTCATGCTCTTGTGATGGGTCCTTGCATCACAACTGGAGGAGTCTCGGGCGTATGCATAGGAGTGATGTCCTCATCATCCCATCCGGCAATGCCCCAAGCTGCCCCGTAGAGACCACTGTTACCGAAGAGGTGGTCGTGGCAGATCCTGCCACAGCGGAAAATCTTGGGATCGCGGATGACCTCCAAGTTCCTGAAGCCCCCGAGGCTTCAGGGTTAATTGTCTCTGCTTCCTTGGTCGAAAGGACGACCTCGGTAAGGATTTCTTACAGTCATACTTTCTTCAATTCCTTCTGTATATTTGGACGAGTCAATGTTTATACAGGGAGAAGAGCTTCTCCCTGCGACTACCGCGAGTCCTAGGGAGGAAAATCCTCCTCCTTCACGGACAGAGGGGGAGGTAGTTGAGCAAAGGCCGGTTGCAGCGGCTCCAGCGACCCAGGAGTTGTCAAGGCCTTCCGATGTAGCCCCACCAGCCAGTACGGTAGCCCAGGTAAAGACCTTTCTTTTTGTCTCTATCTTTTTCTTAGAAATATGCTCATAACTGAACACATCCAGGGGGGAGCTGCCTTGTTTGCCATGAGGAAGGCAAGAACCGATGATGGTTCTCCTTCCCAAGGGGAACCCTCCCAGAAATCTCAGGAGCGAATGGGATTTCAAATAAGGTAAGAACCTTAAACTGGCAATAATCTTAAATAAAAACTGCTCAAATTGTCTTTCTTGTCAGGCAAAGAAAGACGGCGCCCAGCTCTTCAACCGCCTCCGGAGGGGTTGAAGCAGTAGCTGGTACAGGAGCTTCCAATGAAGAACGCTCCACCCCTGTGGTCCAGGAAGTCGTCTAGACCGCAGGGGAAGGAATAAATGCAGGGACCCAGTCACAACCGATGACTATTGGGGGTAGCGCCCAGCCGGCACTCCCACCAACTGTCCCTGTAGTAAGCACATCCGGGGCTCTGGCAAGGATCCCCGCTGGATTGGATGATGCTGTCTTACAAAAGTTTGTGAAGGTATGATAAACCTTTGCTCTCGTGCCTGAATTGTACTTAGGACACCTTTGATCCTCTTCCTTTGCATCACAGGGATTATCCTGGCTAACAGGCCAGTCGCATGTTGTGATGGCCAGTACAGAAGCCATTCAGAAAGAACGCGACAGCTTGCGCAGGTGAGGATCATTACCTTTTGGTTAGTATGGGTGCATTTTGATTGTGACTGCCTTGATTTTGCTGCAGAGAGGTTACATTTTTGAAGAAAGAGGTGGCCAAATTGAGGCTCAGTTCAGTCTCAATGTTTAAGAAACAAGAGACTGAAATCAACAAACTTCGATCAGAAAATGCTGGTAAGTCGATTCCTGATTAAGAAGACTTGAATCCATAATATGCAAATAATCTCCTCTCTCTGTACAGCGCAAGCAGGTCGAATCACACAGCTTAGTCGGGACAAGGGGATTCTTGAATCCTCGATTCGCCACACCGATCGGGCGATCAAAGAGCTGAGCCTCCTGATCTTTGAAAAACTGAAGGCCGTGGCTGATCTTTTGAAGACCGATGTGGTAGAACCGAAGAAAGACAACCTCAGCGTAAGTGACTGGACATTGCTGATCACTGCCCAGGCAGAATCACTGCTTGAGTATCTCCCTGGAGATACACGGCGACGCGAAGAGGTGATCAGAACCAGGGTTCGATCAGCCGCAGTAGCCGTACTCAGCCGGGTTCGACTTCACCATGGCCCAGATGCAGATCTGAGCGCACTGGTGGGTCCGGTTGAGGTCGAGAGTGAAGAGCTGCTCGATGCAGTCATGGAGGAGGTCAAGTCCTTAGTAGATAGGCTCCTGACGGAGCTGGGGATCGAATGATCCTTATTTTTATATCTAGACAATTGTGTATAATGCAATGTATGTAAAAAAGATCATTTTTGACAGGAAGTACATATTTTGCATTTTTATATTATGAGTTCCATACTATAAGCACATCCCCCCTAGCCCCCGCCTCTGCTTATGAATACTGAAGCCTTAGTGTTCTAAGCAGAGGAGAAAACATAAGCGTAACGACCAGGGGTGTGCGTTTTAAACCGACGATCAGGATCAATGTAACGTCTAATCTTATTGCGAACTGGTAGCCACTCAGATGACCAAAGACTTGCCAGATAGCCCCGTATGCGCTGAGAAACGGCTTATTTAGGAGTGACTTATCTGGAAGTGGTCATGAGATCGACCAGCGAATCCGATTAGATTGTTGTAATGATCTGACCACCGGCGGTCAGCCCCCAGGTCGAATGCATATGATACGGGCTTAAAGAGAAAAACTCATTGTATGAAAGCAAAACATATTTTATTTTATCAAAAGATGCTAATTGAACAGGAAAAAAGTGATTGGAATACTTACACGTAAAACTTGCGAAGTTGATCGATGTTCCAAGTATTGGATGAAATCCGACCATCCTCCATAGCTAACCGCGCAGATCCTGTTCGCGGCATTGAGACAACAGTATAAGGACCTTACCATTTTGGGGAGAATTTGTTGCGATTAGACTGGTCTTGAATTTTTCGTAAAACCAAGTCGCATACGTTGAGATCACGTGGTCGCACCTTTTTACTGTGATACCAGCGTAAAGCTTGCAAGTATGCCGCGGATTTAACCAGGGCGCGATCACGCCGTTCTTCTAAGAGGATGAGATCTTGCGCCCGTTGTTCGGACTGATTAACCTGTTCGAACTGATCTGTCCGAACAGAACCAATACTTACTTCCATAGGCAATACTGCCTCGGCCCCATAAACCAAATGGAAGGGCGTCTCACTGGTGGCTCGACTAGAGGTAGTCCATAATGCCCATAGAACGGTATAGAGCTCGTCTGCCCAAGCCCCCGAGCGGGTCTTAAGGCGATCAAAGACGTGCTTTTTAATGCCTTGTAGTATTTTCCCATTGGCCCGTTCTACGGCACCGTTGCTTTGTGGATGTGCCACAGAAGCAAAGCACACCTTGGTCCCAACCTGATCGCAGTAGTCCAGGAAGAGACCGCTGGCGAACTGAGAACCATTGTCTGTGATGAGACGGTTTGGAACACCAAATCGTGCCACAATGTTCTTATGGAAGAACTTTTGTGCGGCTAATGCGGTAATATTTCGTATTGGTTCGGCCTCAATCCACTTTGTAAATGTGTTAATGGCTACGAACAGAAACTTGTACCCATTGACCGCTTGTGGCATAGGACCGACGATATCCATCCCCCAGACCACGAATGGCCATGCGAGAGGAATGGTTTGCAGCGCATAGGCAGGTTGATGAACTTGTCTTGCGTGGAACTGACACTGGGGACACGTCTTGACCATATGTTTGGCATCATCAAGTGCCGAAGGCCAGTAGAATCCTTGTCAAAAAGCCTTTCCGACCAGAGTCCGATATGACGCGTGCGCATCGCATACACCGTCATGTATTTCTTTCAAGAGGGATTTTCCTTCCTCTTGAGATATACAACGCATGAATACTCCTTGAGTACCCTTTCTGTACAAAATCCCATCTATGAGTTTGTGCAGACGCGCTTTTCGAATTAACCGATCACTTTCGATTTCATCCTCGGGTAGGGTCCCATGTTCAAGATAGACCCTCAATGGATGAGTCCAATCTTGTTCCTGACCGAGGTTGGTAACGAAGGCTA
The DNA here is from genome assembly GCA_019359835.1 of Pharus latifolius. Classification (NCBI taxonomy): domain Eukaryota; kingdom Viridiplantae; phylum Streptophyta; class Magnoliopsida; order Poales; family Poaceae; genus Pharus; species Pharus latifolius. The sequence goes on along the minus strand of CM033327.1, from coordinate 11,060,061 downwards.
TTACCGGATCATCCTCGACCGGAGTCATGATCGAAGGATGGTCCAAGTGTTCAATGAACACTCCTGCCGGAGCGGATGAGCGTGAGGACCCAATTTTGGATAATTGGTCTGCGAGAATATTGTCCTTTCGCGGGATGTATTGGACTTCGAAATGACTGAAGTGTTTTTCCAATCTCCTCACTTCCCCCAGGTAATGAGCCATTGTCTCATCGGAGGTGCTGTACTCCTTGTTTACCTGGTTTACGACCAGTTGTGAGTCTCCCCTCACCACTAATCAACGAACTCCGAGGAATTTTGCTGCTCGGAGCCCTGCAAGAAGACCTTCATACTCTACTGCATTGTTGGTCGCAACAAAGTGTAGTTGAATGACATACTTAAGCTGTTCACCCTGGGGCGTAACTCAGACCACTCCAGCCCCCGAGTGTTGAAAACTACGAGAGCCGTCAAAGTTCATTGTCCAGTAATCGGGGCACTCCAGTTCCTCTGCCAACTGCACGGGTGGCTCAGGGTTGGTCCATTCGACCACAAAGTCAGCCAAAACCTGAGACTTAACCGCCGTGCGGGGTGTGAAATGGATCTCGAAGGCACTGAGTTCGACCGCCCATTTGGCGATTCGACCAGATTTCTCTGGGTTTCGGACAATATCCCCCAAAGGAAAAGAGGAGGGTACTGTGATCTTGTGCGCTTGAAAGTAATGTCGTAGCTTACGGGAAGCCATCAGTAGCGCGTAAAGTATCTTCTGGACCTCAGGGTAGCGCTCCTTAGGACCATGAAGTACTTCGCTCACATAGTAGATGGGTCTATGTATTCCTTCCCTATCCGCGATCAGAACGGCGCTGACCGCGTGTGGTGTGGCCGCCAGGTAAAGAAGCAACGGTTCTCCTTTGTCGGGAGACACCAATACTGGCGGACTGGATAGATATGTTTTTACCTCCTGAAATGCTTTTTCGGCCTCATCCGACCATGTAAAGTTATGATGCTTCCGCAAGGCTTTGAAGAAAGGCAATCCCCTTTCGCCTAATCGCGATATGAAGCGACTTAAAGCCGCCATGCGACTAGCCAGGCGTTGAACATCCTTCATGGTCGAGGGTGACCTCATTTGTTCAATGGCCCTGATTTTCTCAGGATTAACTTCAATGCCCCTGGAACACACAAGGAAACCAAGGAGTTTTCCTGAAGAAACCCCGAAAGAGCATTTCTCCGGGTTTAATTTTATTCCAAAGCGATTCAAATTACAGAAGGTTTCAGCGAGATCGTCCAAATGAGACAATCTCTTGGTACTTTTTACAACCAAATCGTCTACATATGCTTCGAGATTACGCCCTATCTGGGAAAGAAAGGTCTTTTGCATCAAGCGTTGGTACGTGGAACCTGCGTTCTTGAGACCAAACGGCATTCTGACGTAGCAGTATGTGCCAAACGGGGTGATGAAGGCAGTCTTCTCTTCATCGTCTTCTGCCATGCTAGTTTGATGATATCCTGAGTAAGCATCCAGAAAACTCATCAGTTCGCAACCCGCAGTCGAGTCGACCAGCTGGTCGATGCGGGGAAGGGGAAAGTCATCCTTCGGACAGGCAGCGTTGAGGCTAGTATAGTTGACGCACATGCGCCACTTGCCATTTGACTTGCGGACCATGACCGGATTGGCGAGCCATTCCGGGTGATCCACTTCGCGGATAAACCCGGCCTGTAGGAGTTTGTCCAACTCCCCTCGGATGGCTTCCTGTCGGTCAGCAGTAAAACGCCTGAGCTTTTGCTTTATTGGTCGTTGTCCAGGTCGAATTGCTAACCTGTGCTCAATTACTTCCCTTGGGACACCGGGCATGTCGGACGGTTTCCACGCAAACACGTCTACGTTAGCCCGGAGGAAAGTAATGAGGTCGAGTTCCTATTTGTCATCCAGGGCTGATCCGACCTGAATTGTCTTGGATGGATCATCTGGGTACAAAGGAACCAATTTGAGCTTTTCATCTGGTCGAGGAGCAGCTTTGATCGCGTCGGTGGTAACAGTGGCGACCTGGGCGTCCCGGAGGGGAAGTTGATCGACCATCTCCAAAGATAGCCGGTCGCACGTGAGTGCCACGTTGCGACTGCCTCGGACCGAGATGACACCTTTGGGGCCAGGCAATTTCCCGCACTGATAAGCATAGTGCGTTGCCATCATGAACTTAGCAAGAGTCGGCCTGCCAAAGATTGCATTATAAGCTGAGTCACAATCGATTACATCGAAAGTAACCAATTCTGTCCGAAAGTTGTCTGGTTCTCCCAGAGTGACCGGGAGGACCACTTGTCCCAATGGCATCATGGAGGGGCCTGGGATTATCCCATAAAACAGATGGATTATGGGCTTGATCTTCGAACGAGGAATTTGCATCTCGTCGAGTGCCTTGACCAATAAAAGATCAAGGGAACTTCCCCCGTCAATCAGGACCCTTTCGACTCTCGCGTTACTGATGATTGCGGTAATGACCAGAGGTTGCCTCAATGGTCGGGTTAGCCCCACAGGACAGTCAGTGCGATCGAACGTCAAAGGCATATCCGACCAACGGGGGTATTGAGGTTCACCAAGAGATGTCTCCGTTTGGTTAATCTCTCGACAGAAGGTTTTAAACTGCCTTTTGGAAACGAAAGAGGAAGAACCCCCGAAAATGACATTAACATGATTTTGAGGTACCTGGTAAGCCATTTCTTCGTCTCCGTCGACGTCTCTAATCCCGCACGCCTGCTCTTTAGGCGATAAGGTTGGCATTGGCCCAACTCCTTGGTAGAAATCGTCCAGTTGTTTCAACCAACTCCTGCAGTTTTTTAGGTCGTGGCCTGCGGAGTTGTGGAGTGGACACCACTTCTTGCCCTCCTGCGGATTAGTTGATTTTTCTGGCTAGTCGGAATCCCGACCGCCAGAGGCAGTTTTACTTTTAAATGAAGACTTATTACCTTTGGTCGAAGGTGGCTTCTCTGCGACTGCGACCTCGCGGTACTGTCCAGAGCGGTTCCTCTTCGACCTCTTTGACTTCCCACCCGGTGAAGACTCCAGCTTTTTGCTTGAATCTTCTTTCCTGGCTTCCTTGAAGCCTGGTTGGGGTGGTAGGTCCCCCTTGTCGACCATTCGGTTCCATTCGACCGCTTCGGCTGCATCGGAATATCGATCAGCCATGTCGAACAGATCGGCCACTGATCGAGGAGGGTGGATAAGCAAATCTTCAGTGAATCTCCAGTATCGAATGGCATGCTTGAATGCCCTGATTACGGAGCCATCAGATATGTTCGGGATGGTATTCCTCACCCCGACAAACCTCTTGACAAACTGCCAAAGTGTTTCAGTCAAAGTTTGCCGCAGCCTATGCAGGTCGTCCTCCTTACCCGGCTTTTGGTAACAATTTTGGAAATTGCTGAGGATGGCATCGCACAGCATTTCCCAATTGTAGATGGAACCTCGGGTTGATTAAACAACCAGGTTCTAGCCGGTCCTACGAGGACTATAGGCAGGTAGTTGGCCATGACCTTGTCATCGCCTCCCGCTGCTTGGATGGCAGTAATATAAATCTGAAGGAACTCGGATGGGTTTTGAGTTCCATCAAACCTCTCAATGGCCCCTGGTCGAAACTTATCGGGCCAAACGACTGCTCATAGGCCAGGCGAAAAAGCTTTGGAACCAACGTAAGGACCGTGAATCGCCCTGTGACTCTCGGTTGGGTCTCGAGTGACCTCACGCAATGGCGAGGTTACTCCTGGTCCCAAACGAGAGTGAACAGGAACTCGATCCCTACTACGATAATCCTGCATTCACCGGTATTTGTCCTGTCGGGACGGTACGGGCGGCGGGTAACTCCGCCGGCCGGAGCCAGAATGAGGACCATCCCGCTCACGGGAATGCGTTACCGAGCGGGAGGAGGCCGTTGGAGTCGCCTCGGACGCGACCTCATCCAGTCTCTCCGCCAAGATCCTAAAAAAGGCCGGTTTCTGCGCATCCGTGACCGTAGGAGGAAAATTACGCATGACTTCCGCGATATATCGTAGTCGACCATGGGTACTTCTCCTAGGTGCACCAGGTGTTATTGTTTCTTCATCCACTGGGAAACGCTCCGGTGGCAAAGAAGGGGTCTGGTCACGTTTTCGACCACGCGACCGTCGAGAAGAACTCGGAGCAGCATCGTAACGAACCTGCGCATCTTGAAGAGCCTCTAGGGCAGTTCTGCGCAATTTGTTGTTTTGTTGCTCGAGATCTTGATCCTCCTTCTGTTTGCGATCTTGTTCTTCCCTGGTAGCCTGCTGATCGGGAGTTTCTTCCAACAGGGCGGCAAACTGCCTAGGGAGAGAGGTTGCCGATGGGGAAAACATCTCAGTTTGTTCCGAGTCGGACTCGAAATCAAAGAGACGGTGAAGGTTATCAGGGTCGAACTTTCCTAGGCTAATTTCCGGGTCATCATCATATTTTCCCTCAGCGGGGTCGAATGACGGGCTGGATTCATCGCCTAGCACATTAAGAACCTCCGTGGGTTCTGACTTTGCGCCAGTTGCTCCCTGGTCGATTGACATGACCTGGAGAGACGATTCAACCTATGGAAGATTCTGGCCTTCGACCTCCTCCATCGGAACAGGATCGCTCGGGGAAGGCATTGGTATATGGGCATAATCCTCGAGATCGAAATCGTTCTCGGAATCATATGCTCCAGCCATGTTTCGGCGAACCTCCGAATTTCAATTAGGACGCCTTGAGAAAGGCCCCACGGTGGGCGCCAGCTGTCGACGATTCGGACTCGGGGTCCTCAGCCGAACTTATGCAAAATTTGTAATTGTGAGACCTTTCAAGATGACCCTCCGGGAAGGTATGTAGAAAAATGGTGAACAGGAGCACAGAGAGATTTATACAGGTTCGGGCCCTCGATGGTGGGAGTAAAAGCCCTACGTCCTGTTAGAATTTCACTATATGTGATAAAGCTTTACAAACTAGCGGGAAGAAACCTTCACAGACGAAAGTTTTCCCTATATAAGTGTACAAAAAGAAACTCTAGGAGACTTGTGAGTATTATCTAGTCTAAGCCGTAGACTTGGCTGTTTGAGTGGTCGAGATACCTTGTATCTCACTTGTATCAGGGGTCTTGTTCTTCCAAATGTCTTGGATCCCCCGTTTGATGTACTTTGTCACCCTTTTATACTGGTCGAAAAGGTGCCATATGAAGAAAACTGCATCAAACGGTTGGATGCGGTTTCTGGAGAACCGCTGTTAACTTCCACGGAGGTTATTAACACGTGTTAATCATGAATAACCGCATATATTAACCTCTGACGGTTGGTCTTCAACGTGGAGAAATCTTCGGGATGCTTGGAATATCCTGATATAAGGATAACCGAATAAACTCTAAGCACCCTGGTCGAGAATGTTCTGACCGCGGAATGTGGGCTGACCGCGCAACATCCCGGATATCCAGTCCGCGTATAGCATACGAACTTCTGACCGCACAAGGCTGTCGGCCTGATCGCACGAAACCCGCGACCTGATCGCGCAAAGCTTGCGACCTCATGGTGATGCCCCTCAGATAGCTTGAGTTCACATCGCCAGATACATGTCTGGTTTGAACCTGTCTTGAACCAAAAGTTTATTAGAAGTGATCCGGGTGGCAATCCTCGTCAGACAGGACTAGGGTCTCCACAGAGGCCCGAACCTGTATAAACCTTTGCGTCACTTGCTGTGTTTGTGCGACGGGAGATGACCGGTTGCTCGGTCAGCTCACGTCATCTTTTCTTTGCTAGGATCTGCCACAAAACCTGTCGGGGTATTCGTAATACCACGATAGTTGGCGCCGACCGTGGCGACTCATGACGAGATGCCATGGCTCCCCCAAGAACGAGGGCTCACGCCCTTCCCGGTGACACCGATCCCGTTAGCCCGGCGCAGCCCATCCGGGACACGACTGTCCCTGCGCTTCCGCCCGGAGGCGGCAAGACCCAGGTACCGCCTCCCACCTTCCCTGTTAATATTGGCGGTTCGACCTCCGGGTCAGTCCCGGTGACTGCGGTCGCCTCGGCCGAGACTAGTCTCCCCCCAACGGCTTCCCCGGCTCCCTGGGACACCTTGCTTGAGGCCTTAGTGGAGAGCCAGCCCCGCGCCCAGCGCTCTATGGACGAGCTGCTCCGCGTCTTGGCGCGGCCACAGGCCCCCACATACCCACAGTACCCATTCCTGGGGGCTATGCCCCCGTTTATGGGTCACTAGGTGGCCCCTCTGGCCCCCAGAGGCCCGGCCGTTCCGTACGACCCCGCTGGAGAGTATCCTCCCCCGGCGGGCCATCCGTCCGGAGCCTTCCCGGCCCTGGGAGCCTTCCCGATGCCGGGGGGTTACCTCATGCCTGGGGCCTTTGCGGTACCGGGGGGACACCCCGCTCCAGACCCCTTCCCGGGGCCGGGGGCCCACTACATGCCGGGGATTTTCCCTGCGCCGGGAGCCAGTCCCGCCCCGCAAGTGGCGTTTACCACACTGGGGGCGGTTGACAGAGCAGGTCCCGCGTCGCAGCGGGCCTCCCCCCGCAACGGCGCCCCGGTTCTGGACGTCGCTGCGGGGTTCCCCCCTCTTCGGTTCCGGATGATACAGGGGTTTCCCCCCTCTTCGGTTCCGGACATCGCCACAGGAGTTTCCCCCTCATCGGCCCCGGTAGCGCCCTGGCCGGTAGCTATAGCGCATGAGCTCCCTCCTCCCCCGGGGCTGCCCCCGAGGGCACCTCTGGCGGACCAAGTCCGCTTCACCCGGGAGGAGGTTAAGCAAATGCGTACGACCAAGTCCGGGAAGGAACTTCCCCAGGGTTGTGGACGCGGAGAGACTCGCTCCCACTCCGGCCAGGGGAAGAGACCCGCCGAAGAGCCAACCTCTCCTGGGGAGCGCCCGGATGTCATGGTGGTTAGCTCCACCAACCCGGAAGAAAAACGGCGCTACCGCCACATCGGCGGACCTCTTGGGCCCCTCCCCGACTCCGACAATGAGCGTGCGTCCCCTGTCAAAGGGGACAGCGACCGGGACTCCCCCCGAGAGGTGGAAGGGGCAAACAAACCGCTGTGCCGAAGACTCCGGTGCATTCGATGGCCGCGGCCTTACCACCCACCGCACATCAAACACTACAACGGTGAGGCTGATCCTTATGAATTTGTGCAGATGTATTCCACAGCCATCTCGGCGGCTGGGGGGGATGAGATGGTGCAGTGCAACGTTTTCCCCCTCTACCTGACCGGGATCGCCCACTCGTGGTTCTACAACTTGGAGGCCGGCTCCATCAAGTCCTTCGCGCAGCTCAAACGAGAGTTCTGCGTGAAATTCCAGGGGAACTATGTGCGTCCCCTGGATTCCTTGCAGCTGTATACCATCCGGCAGAGGAGACCATCCACAGCTTCTTCAAGCACTTTGCTCAGGTCAAGAGCAAAGTGGCTCACATCCCCGACTCCTCAGTCATTGAGGCGTGTAAGAGCGGGATCCTCCCAGGGGAGCTCCACCAGAGACTCTCCCGAAGTTGCCCCTCATCCACAGGTCTAATGCCTATGCCACCCTGGAATGCCCCCAACTACTACAACAATTCGCCGCATTCCTCGACCAACACGGGCAGGGGGGGACTCCGGCCTCCTTGCCCCCTCAGCTGGCCTTACCAGCCCTTCCTGCTCCCGCGGGGGGACAGCAGGGATGAACGCGGGAAGGGGAGCCATCAGAGACTCTCCCCTTCTAAACATCCCAGAGGCATGTCAACGTCATCACAGGAGGGTCCGCCTCCGGGCGGGATTCCAAGCGTCAGCGTAAGGAGTACGCATGCAAAGTAAAGGTGGTGGGGGTGCTACATACGTCTTCGCCACCCAAGTGGTCAGACGTCCCCCTCACCTTCACGGCGGAAGACGCACGTGGGGTTCGCTTTCCCTATGATGACGCGCTCATCTTCTCCACCACCATCTACTACCACCTGGCCCACATCCTCATGGATGGCGGGAGCACCGCCGACGTCCTCTACCGAAAAGCGTTTAGGGAGATGCAGGTGGATGAGAAGCTCTTGCAACCTGCAGCAGGACCCTTACAAGGCTTCGTCCCGGGGAAGACAATCTACCCCGTGGGGAAGGTGGATCTCCCCCTGACCTTCGGCACCCCAGAGAACTACCGGATAGAGATAGTCCGGTTTGATGTGGTAGACCTCCCCTCTTCTTACAACGCGATCATGGGGAGGACCATGATCAACCGCTTGGGGGTCGCAATCCACCAGAACTACCTATTTGTGAAGATCCTTGGGCCTCATGGCGTGATCACCGCCCGGGGAGACCAAGACGTGGCCCGCACTCTATACGAGCGCACTGCAGCAATGATCGGGAGCCTCAACATGATCAAAACCCCGGGGGGGGAGGCCTCTCCCCTGGAGTCAGACGCCGCTGTGATACCTTCTGGGAGGCCTCTCCCCTGGAGTCAGACGCCGCTGTGATACCTTCCGGGAGGCCTCTTCCCAAGCCACGCGCGGAGGGGGACCTCCGGAAGATCCCACTATCCCTGAACGACGGGGACAAAATCGTTAGGATCGGGGCGGATCTCCATGAAGAGCATGCGGAGCGACTCACGGCTTTCCTGCTCGAAAACTCTGACATTTTCTCCTGGAAGCCCTCCGACATGCGAGGTGTTGCCCGAGATGTCATCGAGCACAAGCTCGCGGTGACCCCCTATCACCCCCCGATAAAGCAGAAGATGAGGAAACTCTCCCTTGAACGCCAAGAGGCAATCAAGGTAGAGATTGCCTGACTCCAAGAGGCACGGTTCATTCGGGAGGTCTTGCACCCCGAATGTCTTGCGAACCTCGTCCTCGTAAAGAAGTCGAACGGCAAGTGGCGAATGTGCATGGACTTCACCGACCTCAACCGCGCTTGCCCCAAGGACAACTTCTCGCTCCCGTGAATTGACCAACTGGTCGACTCGACAGTAGGGTGCGAGTTGATGAGCTTCTTGGATGCATACTCGGGCTATCACCAAGTCCAGATGGCGGAAGGGGACGAGGAAAAGACGAGTTTCATAACTCCCCTCGGAACCTTCTGCTACGTCCACATGCCCTTCGGGCTGAAGAATGCTGGAGCTACCTTCCAGCGACTCATGACGCTAGTCTTCAAGGACCAGATCAGTAGCAACGTCGAATTCTATGTCGACGACGCGGTCATCAAAAGCCCCCGCGTGACTGCTCACGTCGGCGATTTAGTGGAAACCTTCCGCAACCTCCGTGCATATGGGCTGAAGCTCAACCCAGAGAAATGCACCTTCAGCGTGCACGGGGGGAACCTCCTTGTAGCGGTGTTACGAACACCCCGGCAGGTTTTGTGGACGATCCTAGCGAAGAAAACGCGACGCGGGTTGACCGGGTGACCGGTCCTCCCCCGCCGGACAAACACAAAAAATGACACGAGGGTTTATACACGTTCGGGTCCCGGTGGGGGCCCTAGTCCTTTCGGCGTGCTCCGACCGGAGTCGGCTGGGGAAGCTCTCTTGGGGAGAGGCTTCCGGAGCACACTTGTGAGATTGGCTATTCTAGCAATAATGAGCAACTTGTTCTTACAAGAGGCTGTAAAAGGGTATTTACAACCCCAAAAGAAGCAAAAAGACAAAACTACCCCAGGCGCTACCGTCGAATCGAGGGGTAGCAATGTCCTTCTCCCGGCCAGGCGCCTCGGATGCTTGACAAGTGGCCGCTGATTCCCGAGGTGCTTGTCACGAGACCCACACGTGACGGAGGCGCTTGTCACGCGACCCGCGCGCGATGTGGGATCAAGGGCTCCTATCCCCAGAAGGATGATGACGCCCGGGACAGGCACAGAGGGCCATGTCCCCGGGCAAAAAGCGGCGCTCGGGACAGGCACCGGGGCCCTTGTCCCCGGGTGAAAGGCCGCGGAGGCCATGTCCCCGGGCCAAAGGCGGCGCCCGGGACAGGCACCGGAGGCCATGTCCCCGGGCTTAAGGCGGCGCCCGAGACAAGCACCGGAGGCCATGTCCCCGGGCTAAAGGCGGCACCCGGGACAGGCACCGAGGGCCTTGTCCCCGGGTAAATTGCACAACTTCTTACCTGGACTTAGTCTCGTGGAGATTTCCCCCAACACTCCTGGGCTTCCTTGTGTCCCAGCGGGGCATAGAGGCCAACCCTGAGAAGATCCGGGCATTCCTGGACATGTCCCCACCGCGCTCAGTCAAGGACGTTCAATGACTCACCGGCCGCTTAGCCGCGCTGAGTCATTTCGTCTCGTAGTCGGGGGAACGCGGCCTCCAATTCTTCAAAATTCTCAGGGGGCTCGAGGGGTTCCGGTGGACCCCCGAAGCCCAAGAAGCCTTCGACAATTTGATGAAATAACTCACGAGCCCCCCAATGCTCGTGAGCCTGTCTCCGGAAGAGCCCTTGCTCCTTTACCTCGCCGCGACCCCGGTCGCCTTAAGTGCGGTACTGGCAAAGGAGCAAGACGGGCAGCAATGTCCCTTGTACTACGTGAGCGAAGCCCTCCAAGGGGCCAAAACTCGGTACACGGAGATGGAGAAGATTTGCTATGCCCTCCTGATGGCGTCCCAGAAGCTTCGTCATTACTTCCTTGGGCCCCCCGAGCCCAGGCTCACTCCAAGCCCCTCGAGGGCTGAGCGAACGGAGCGGCTCGCGTCCGTCACCACCCGGACGCTGGAGCCCTCGAGCTCCCGGAGGGCATCCTCCTTCGCCTTCGTCTCCCTGCAGAGCCGGTCGTTGGCGGTCTCGGAGGCGTGGATCTGGGCCCAGACCAGGGCCAACTCCCGGAGGGTGTTGTCCTACTGCTCCAAATAGGCAGCGGCCCTCTCCTTCGCGTCCTTCAGCGCCTAGCTGAAGCGCGCTTCAATCCCCCAGGTGATGGCCGCCCCCTAAAAGCGCAAGAGTTAGAGAAAATCTCAAGTTGGAGTCCCGAAGGAAACAATCCACCAGCTCGAGAAAGGACCTGGATCTGGAGGGATTGAAGCTCCCCGAAGCGCTCACGGAGCGTCCCTTGCGAGACGTAATCCTGGACCTTCCGGGTCTGCAAACTCTCCGCGTACCGGTCAACCTCCCCCGTGGACAGCAGGGGGGTCTCCCTCCCGACGACGCCGAACCCATCGCGGCCGACGGCGGGCCCCCTTGCAAAGGACGCGGGGGTGATGTGAACCGGCATGGCGATGGCTGTAGTCCTCGCCGCCGAAGAAGTCTCCGAGGTGGAGGCCGACGAGGTCTCCGAGGGAGTACCTCCCCGGGGGTGGGGATAAGGAGTCCTTTCCCCTTCCCGGGCCGTGGAGCCCCCGGGACCTCCTCCGCCGGAGGGACCTCGCAGACCGACGGGCTCCCCCCCTCATCTATTGGCCACTCGACACACGGAGGGGAAGCCTCGGCAAATCGTACCTCCAGCCTCTCCGGCTCCGGTAGCGTCGGGGCCGCCTGGAGAGCCACCGCCGAAGGTGGCGAGGGGGGCGTAATCCGCCGAGTCGGATGCCCCCCCGTCGCCGGCCAGTGCCTTCCCTCGGGCCTCTCCGGAGGCCTCGGGGAGGCTCGTGGGCTCTTGCACGTCCACTGCCCCGCCGGAGTTCACTTCACGCCGAGGAGGCTCCCGGGCACGCCCCGACCCGGGGGCTGCGTCCCGGGCCTTCACGGGCGTGGAGCCCGGGGTTGTCGATCGACCGGGGGCTTTGTGAGCCTTCGCCTGCTTTGGCTCAGAGCCCCCGGTGACCTCCTTCCCTTGCTTGTGGGAACCGGGGGTGGCCAGAGGCGTCCTCGCCGGTAGCCTTAGCCCAAAGGCCTCGCCTACCAGGTTCCAGGGAGGACCCTCCCCGATGACGCGCACGATCCGATCGTGCTTGTCAGCGTAGTACCTCCCGAGGAGGTTCTCCGCCTTCTCCCGGGCGGCCGAGTATGGTCGAACTGCGAAAGGTAAGAGTTAGATAAATTAACGAAGGAAACAAGCAAGGTAGCCGGGAGCTTACGTCGGGTCACCGGCTTTTGCGGGGGCCGTTGGGCCGAACACATCCCGATCCCCCTCCTCCCGTGCGAGAAGGGGGAGATCTTCAGCAGCGTGAGCTCCTCGGCGGCGCCCCTCATAGAGCGGATGCCCCTGGAGCCCACCACCCTGTTGAGGAGCTTCAGCACCTCCTCCGTCCACACCGAGGGCTTGGGAGTGGATGACCGGCTGTAAGAGGGGGGCTCCGGAGAGTACACCACCTCGTCGTCCCGGACCCAAAGGTACAACCACCTCCGGATCCAGTCACCCCAGTGGTCCTGGGAGGCCACTACCGGGTACTCCGCTACCCAGGATGGTAGCAGCTGGATCATCACCGAGCCGAACGGAGACTTCGGCCCTCCCTTCACCAAGTGGGAGCTCCTCGCCGCCGGCTTGTAGAAGTACCGGAACAGCCAGAGTGTTGGCTCCTGTCCGGCAGCTGTCTCGAGGAGCCATATGAAGAGGCCCATCCGGACAAAAGCGTTCAGCGTCAGGTGGTTCAGTGCCACCACGTACTCCTTCAAAAACTCCCGGAGCAACGGGTGCACCGCGACCGGAGCCCAGCCTCGAGGAAAGCCTCGAAGGCCACCACTTCCCTGGCCTAGGGCGGGGGCTCCGTCCTTCTTCGAGGGGATCCGGACGTCGCCGTCCGTGACCACTCCCCGGTCCACCAGGGATTCCAGGTCCCCGGATGTGAACTCGAAGGCCCAAAGGAGGTCCGCGGTGACTTCCTCCGGTGGCACCTCCGCGGCCTTGGCACGGCCCTTGGGTCCCATTTGATTCTTTTGGTGGCTTAGGCTCTAAAGGAAAAGGGTTGAGGTTTCCGGTGGCTGAGCTTCCGGGACTACGCTTCCGAGAGAGCGCTACCGGGAGAGCTAAGGGAGCTAAAGAAGTTTGAAGTTTGGAATGATTTCTCTGGGCCCCTCGAGGCCCTATTTATAGGGGCCAAACGCGGCCCCGACGGGTGCCACGTGGCCCTTCGTGGTGTATCCGCACCGTCCACTTCAAACAGCGTGTGGGAAACCAAGGGACGGGCGCGCGAAACGAGACGTCATCGGTTCGAACTGCGAGCGGCCATTATGGCCGAACGGCGCGCTCCCATCGACACAAAGCCTTAATGAGCGACGGCGCGGTAATAAACGCGAGGCGCGGAAATCGAATCGTCATGGCTTCGGTGGCCTGTCCCAGAGATTTTCCCGGTAACATGAACCATCCCCTCCGGGGACTCGAGCATCGTCCCCGGAGGGCATGGGGGGCTGCTGTGGGGGGAAATCTCCATGGGATCAAGTCCAAGTAAGAGGCTGTTCAATTTGCTCGAGAACAAGGTCTCCCAGTGGCTTGTCCTGGGCGCCGCCATTTCCCCGGGGACAAGGCCCCCGGTGGCTTGTTCCGAGCACCGCCTTTTGTCCGGGGACAAGGCTCCCCGGTGGCTTCTCCCGGGCGCCGCCATTTGCCCGAGGACAAGGCCCCCGGTGGCTTGTCCCGGGCGGCGCCTTTTGCCCGGGGACAAGGCTCCCCAGTGTCGGCTTGTCCCAGGCGCCGCCAATTGCCCGGGGACAAGGCCCCCGGTGGCTTGTGCTGGGCGCCGCCATTTGCCCGGGGACAAGGCTTCCCGGTGGCGGCTTGTCCCAGGCGCCGCCAATTGCCTCGAGATAAGGCCCCCGGTGGCTTGTGTTGGGCGCCGCCATTTTCCCGGGGACACGGCCCCCGGGGGCCTTGTCCAGGGCGCAGCGACCCCCGGTGGCCTATCCCGGACACCGTCCTCCGAAGGCACGGGTCTCCAGTCCCAGTTGACGTGAGGGCCATGCGAGGAGCGCCTCGGGAATCGGCGGACACCTGTCAAGCATCCAAGGTCCCTGACCGGAATAAGGACGTCGCTACCCCTCGATTCAATGGTGGCCGGCGGGGTAGTCTAGTCTTTTTGTAACACCTCATGTAATGGAAACAATTTATTACTACTTGGAATAGACAATCTAATAGGTGTGCTCCGGAGCGATCTCTCCTCCAAGAAAGGTCCCCTAGCCAACTCCGGTTGGGAGCACGCCGACAGGAGAGGACCTGTATAAAACTTCGCGTCACTTGCTGTGTTTGTCCGACAGGAGAGGACCGGTCACTCGGTCAGCTCGCATCGTCTTTTATTCGCTAGGATCTCCCACAAAACCTACCGGGGTATTCGTAATACCACGACACAAAACAAATAATACTATTTGCATTTGTTTATAAATTATTGAAATAAGAGTAAGTTGTAGTTTTACAATTATTGAAATATAAATCTAAAATAATTTGAGTCAAGATATTAATTTAGTGTGAAAACTGTTTAATTAGTAATTCAAATTGATTAGTTAAAAAGTAAGTTAAGATTTTGCAATTATTTTGCCTGAATCAAAGGTTATACGAAAACACTGGAAATAATTCAAATTGGTTTATTAAACAAGTAAGTATATTTTTGTGTGCACATATCTTATTTGATTAAGCTTCTATTAAAACTAGATATGTATACATATATTTATATATACATATATATTATGAAATCGTAAGTGTTAATTAGTAAAATATTAATTTAGTTAAATCCCAGCATTAAATAAATTTTACTTAGATATAAAACAATATTTAATTGGGTTTAAATTAGTATTTAAAATAGAAATCGAAATTGGAAAAGAAACGAAAATAAAAAGAAATAAGAACCCTTGGTTGGGCCCAAACCGGCCCAACTCACGCGCTTGCGCGCTCGGCTCGGCCCGCTCGCGCACCACACACACGCGCAGTGCACGCGCGCCCTCGGCCGTTCAAAACACGCACACGCACACACACTCTACACGCACGCGGCCACCTAAAAACCTAACATAGCCGCTGCCATCTCCGGCTCCGGCGCCGTAGCCGCAGAAGCTCCTCCCGCGACCCTCGCTCTCCGTCTTTACTTCACGCGCCGCCTTTTTGTGCTCACTCACGCCCCACAATCTACAGTCGGTCCTAACCCTGGTTCCCTAAACCCAGCCGCCATTTAATTTCTCGCCGGCGACCCACGATCTCCCCCGACGCAAGCGTCGCGGCTGGCCGTAGCCCGGGCCGCGCCGCCTCGCCTCCCCTCTCGCAGCTCGCGGCCGCGCTTGGACGCGCCTTAACGGCGTGGCCGCGCGGTAGCTCGCCGCGCGCGCGTGGACGCGCCGCCGGCCGGCTCGCCGGCTGCCTGGTCCCCGCCGTTGGCACCTCAGGTACATCCCCTAACTTGGTCTGGTTGCTGCTCTAGGGTTTGTGCATTGTGGTTGCTGTTCTAAATTGAGGGCTTGCTGTTCTGTGCTTGTGTACTGTGAAGTTGTGTTTATGCATATGTGTGTGATCTTGTGATGACTGGGATGTTGAGGGTTGTAGGTATCTCATGTGAAAGCAATGGTTTATTGGCTTCTGGTTTGGTCCTGTGATGTTTGTGTATACTGATGTTCTTGATGGTGTGTGGTCCTCATGTGGATGCAGTGATCTGCAGGTTTCAGGGGATTTGGAGTAGTTCTAGTGCAATACTGTAAATTTTCATTTTATCTCTAATTAAACAGTTAAGAACTAAACAACTATGGCAATTCAATGGCTTAAGCATGCTAAAAACTGGGAATTGGGCTTAATTTACCTTGCTGCTGTTCCTGGGCTCTTCCTCTTTGCTCCTGGCTAACCCTTGCTACTTATACTAAACCTCCTTGGTTTGCTCCTGTGTTGCTCTAATGGTTAATCTTCAATTTCTTCAGTTTGTGAGGCTGCTGTGTATGAAATTGTGCTGCTATGTGTATGGAATGGTATAAATTATACTGTGCTGTTACTTCGTCTGGTGTACTAAGCAATGCAACCGACTTTCTCTGTGGCTAAGGTGGCTATTGGGTACTATTCTGGCAAGCTTGGTGTCACATGGGCTGATTTGCAATTTTAGAGATGTTGGAGGGGCTTTGTGCATAATTTTTCAATGTGGCTGCAAATGGGAAAGTTTCAGGGAGTGAAATGCAAACTGAGGCTAATTGGGCTTTTGGGCCCAAGGCCTGGTTTTGGGCTGGATTTTCTAAAAGAAAAACTCTTTTCTTTTTATTTTTGCTTTATGGCTCCTAAGGCTCGAATCTATTCCGAGATGACCCGAAATAAAAATGAACGACCCGAATTTGGACCCAATTCCTAAATGCTGAATGATGACAAGCAATTACAGGGGCGAGCAGTGGTACTCGCTTAGGCTGAGAGGTGGCTGCAAGGAACCCCTGACAGATACTACATAGTTTGACATCGATCTTTCCAAAAACTAAAATACTTTCAGCGCTTAGACTTAGGTCTTAGTCCTGTCAGCATCGTGACTCCTTTGCTGGCCAGCCACGTGGCCTCTAATTAGTCGACCAGTTTCGTGGTCATTACATCCGCCCTCGGAGGCGCCGGCGCCAGGAATTGCACCTGGACAATCTGGTCGTAGAAGCTGCCAGCGAGTTGCTCCACTTCCTGTCGGGACGGCTCGAAAAACTCGGGAAAGCTTTGGGGGATCCGGTCCCGATCGCCCGGCACCGACCCCCCCCGTGCTCCACAAGCCTCGCCGTGGCAGCCACCACCGGGATCACCCAGCCCCGTGCGCGGGCATCGGCGGCCACCGGGATCACAGAGATTTTGCGTTAAGAAAACGCACAGCCTCCGCAGGCGTCACCGGCGCCGCCTCGGAGCTGCCCCTCGGGCCAAGGCTCACCCCGAGCCCTTCGTGGGCCAAGCGGACGGAGCGGCTTGCGTCTGTCACCGCCCGAACTCTGGATCCCACGAGGTCCCAGAGGGCTTCCTCGTCGGCCCTCGCCTCCCTCCGGAGCCGGTCGTTGGCGTTCTAGGAGGCGTGGAGCTGGGCCTGGACCCGGGCCAACTCCCGGAGCGCTCCATCCCGCTCCCGCTCCCCTAAAAAGGCGGCGGCCTTCCCCTCCGCCTCCTTCAGCGCCTTGTCAAAGCGCGCCTCGATGCCCTAGGTGATGGCCGCCCCCTACGAACGCAAGAGTTAGTCAAAACATGAGGTGAAATACTGGAAAGAACCAACAACTGGTTCGAGGACGAACCTGGATGTGGAGCGACTGCAGCTCCCCGCAGCATTCGTGGAGCGTCCCTTGCGAGACGTAATCCTGAACCTTCTGGGTCTAGATCGCCTCCGTGAACCTGAAGACCTCCCCCGCGGACAGCAGGGGGGTCTCCCTCCCGACATCTTCGGACCCATCAGCGCCAGCAGCGGGTCCCCTCACGAAGGTAGCGGGGGTGATGAGGACCGGAGTGGCGGTGGCCGGAGTCCTTGCCACCGAAGAGGTGACCGAGGAAGAGGCCGACGAGCTCTCTGAGGGGTTTCCCCCCCGGGGTGGATAAGGAGCCCTTTCCCCTTTCCGGGCCGCGGGGCCCCTGGGACCTCTGTCGCTGGGGGAACCTCGTAGACCGAGGGGCTCCCCCCTCGTCTACCGGGCATTCAACGCGCGGAGGGGAAGCCTCCGTGAATCGAACCTCCGGCTTCTCCGGCTCTGATGGCGTAGGAGACGCGGGCAGAGCGATCGGCGAAGGCAGCGAGGGAGCGTAATTCGCCAAGTCAGATGCGTCCCCGTCACCGGCCGGCTCCTTCCCCCGGGCCTCTCCGGAGGCCTCGGGGAGGCGCGCGAGCTCTTGAGCCTCCATCGCCCCCCCGGAGTTCTCCAGGAGGGGCGGCGTCACTTCACGCCGAGAAGGCGCCCGCGCGCGCCCTGACCCGGGGGCGGCGTCCTAGGCCTTCACGGGGGTGGAACCCGACATCGTCACCGGACCGGGGGCCTTCTGAGCCTTGGCCCGCTTCGGCTCAGAGGCCCCGGCCACCTCTTTTCCTCGTTTGTGAGTGCCGGGGGTGGGGAGAGGCGTCCTTTCCGGTAGCCTCAGCCCGAAGGCCTCAGCTACCAAGTTCTGGGGAGGACCCTCCCCGATAACGCGCACGATGCGCTCGTGCTCATCGGCGTAGTACCCCCCGAGGAGATTCTCCGCCTTCTCCCGGGCGGCCGGATACGGCTGGACTACAAAAGCAAAGAGTTAGGAAAATCAACAAAAAAGCGAACGGGGCAGCTGGAAACTTACGTCGAGTCACCGGCTTTTGCGGGGGCCACTGTGTCGGGCACATCCCGATCCCCCTCCTCCCGTGCGAGAAGGGGGAGATCTTCAACAGTGTTAGCTCCTCGGCGGCGTCCCTCATGGAACGGATGCCCCGGGAGCCAACTACTTTGCTGAGGAGCTTCAGCTCCTCCTCGATCCACACCGGGGGCTTGGGGGCGGACGATCGGCTGTAGGAGGGAGGCTCCGATGAATACGTCACCTCGGCGTCCCGGAACCGGAGGTAGAACCACCTTCGGACCCAGTCCCCCCAATGGTCCCGGGAAGCTGCCACCGGTTACTCCGCCACTCGGGAAGGCAGGAGCTGGATCATGACGGAGCCGAACGGGGACTTCGGCCCTCTCTTCACCAGGTGGGAGTTCCTCGCCGTCGGCTCGTAGAAGTACTGGAACAGCCGGAGCGTCTGCTCCCGTCCAGTGGCCGTCTCGAACAGCCAAGTTAAGATGCCCATCCGAACGATGGCGTTCGACGTCAGGTGGTTGATCGCCACCCCGTACTCCCGGAGGAATTCCCGGAGCAACGGATGCACCGGGAGCCAGGGCCCGACCTCGAGAAAAGTCTCGAAGACCACCACTTCCCCGGGCCTAGGGCGGGGAGCACCGTCTTTCTTGGAGGGGATCCGGACATCCCCGTCTGCAACAACCCCCCGGTCCACGACGGACTCTAAGTCCCCCGATGTGAACTCGGAGGCCCAAAAGAAATCCGCGATGACTTCCTCCGGAGGCACCTCGGCGGCCTTGGCGCGACCCTTCGGACCCATTGACTTCTTTGGTGGCTTGGGGCTCTAAGGGAATGGGTTTAAGCTACCGGGAAAGAGCTACCGAGAGAAAGCTTCCGGGAGAGAGCTACCGGGAAAGCTAAGAGCGCCGGTGGTGTTTGAGGATTGAGGGTTTGAGTGACTTCTCCGAGTCCCTTGAGGCCCTATTTATAGGGCTCGAACGTGCCCCCGATGGGCACCACGTGGCTCCTCGTGGTGCATCCGTGCCGCCCAATTCAAACAGTGCACGGGGCTCTTATGAATTCGTAAAGTTCCGTCCTTCTTCCTTACAAATAATACCGGGGTTCCCCATGGCGAAGCACTGGGTCTGATGAATCCTTTATTTTCCAAGTCTTCCAATTGACTCTTGAGCTCTTCTAATTCAGAAACTGACATCCGGTAGGGTCATTTTGCTATGGGCGCTGCTCCTGGTTTAAGCTCAATAGACAACTCTATGTCTCTATCGGGTGGCATCCCTAGAAGTTCTTCTGGAAATACATCAGAATATAGCTGTACTATAGGTACTTGTTCCAGGCATATCTTTTGCAGTGGTTGAACAGATCCTAGTGGTTCCTTTGTTGACGATCTTTCCGCATAGAATAAAACTTTTTCTCCTTGGCTACTGACAAGGCTTAGGGTTTTCTCTTCACAGTCTACTAGACCTTTATGTTAGGACAACCAATCCATGCCCAATATAATGTCTAGACCTTGCAGTTCTAAAACTAGCAGATTTGCCTCGAATTCTACCCCTTCTATACGGAAGGTTATATTTGGGCAGATTGAGTAGATAGATAGTGTAGCCCCTGGAGTTTGTATAATCATGGGGTACTCTAATGGTGCTGTACGCATTTCAATCTCAGATGCAAATGCTTTTGACATAAAGGAGTTTGTAGCACCAGGATCAAACAATATTAAGGCAGATGCAGACTGGATCAGAAATCTACCTAGAAGAATGTCGGTGGCGTTTCCCGCTTCTTGGATGGAGGTGTAGTTTAGCTTTCCTCCTGGTGTTGCAGTTGGTGTTCTACCTTCTCCTCTTCCTCGGTTAACCATGCTTCCTCCTCTTCCTGGTGGAGTTCCTCTAAACTTTTGTGGTGGTAACACCGGTACTCTGGGTGCTACTGGCTGTGTTCCTGCCTGTGACCTGGCGATGGGTATCGGGAGTTGTACCCAGGGACAGAATTCTTTGCGATGCCCACGCTGTCCGCAATGAAAACATTGGACACCCGCGAAAGGACAGTTCTTCTGGAGATGGCTTCCTTTGTAGTTGGGGAAAATTATCATTGTTGATCTGGGAGTCTGGTAAGATGGTCGAAAACTGGAGGCGATGGGGGCTCTTCCTCTAATTAGGTTTCTTTGTGGCCGCGCTTGCTGGAGCATCCTTCGCTTTCGGTTTTCTTCTCCCATATTCTTCTTCTCTTCTATCTTTAAAACCCTATTCACTATTGTTTGAAATTCAGTAAACTCATGGGAAGCAATTTGGTACTGCAAGTAGTGTTGAAGTCCTTCTGCAAAGCGCTCTATTTTCTTCTCGGTATCGACATCTCCAGGTGCATACCGGGCTAGGTGAGTGAACTGGTGCAGATATTCGGTGACCATCTTGTTTCCTTGAATCAAATTACGGAATTCCCGACGTTTGGCAGCTATGACGCCGGTAGGTATGTGAAATTTCCGAAATTGTTCTTTAAATTCTGTCCAAGAAATGTTATCTTTGTCAAGGTGAGCCTCCTGGTAATTCATCCACCATGTGGCTGCAGCTCCTGCTAACTGATGTGATCCAAACAAAACCTTCTCTCGGTCGCTGCATCGGATCGTGTCCAGTTTCCTCTCGATATCCCTTAACCAATCATCAGCAACCATGGGATTGGTCGCACTAGAGAATGTTGGTGGATGGGTCTTTGAAAATCTGTTAGTCTGGCACCTACAGTAGTTCCTTCTGTGGTTCCAGTAGGCATTCTCTGAACTATCTGAGCCAGCAGTTGAGTATGAGCTGTCTGGGCTTCTTGGCGATTTTTCTCCATGGATAGGAGAATTTCCTGAATACTGGGTTGTTCACTCTGGGGAGGATCATCTGGTCGAGGAGGAACAGCCTTCCAACCAGAAGATTGATCACCTGAACAAAATTGGGAATCATTGGGATGAAATGGAGAAAGCCGAGAAGAACGTTCCTCCTGAGGTGGAGATGAAAGTTCGACCTGCCGAGGTGCATGGATAGGAAGAACCAGAGGAACTGAAGGAAGAAAGAAAGAATGATGCATCTTTCACCTTTGTTCTGCTGGAGGATCCCTCGTCAACCTTGGGTTTTTTCCTTAAAGGAGACAAATCTTTGGACATCTGTAAGTCCTGCTCGAAAACTTCTTCTTCATCACTCTCGTTCTCGATGATGTTGTGGTCTGCCATTGAGAAGTGTATGGAAGGAAGGGAAGATGGCTTTGGAAGAGACTTAGCCGAGAAGAGGAATTGTGAAGCTTTGAAATCCGAAGGCTTCGGTATTTATAGCCGCCAGGGTGACAGTTCAGTTTCCGAACGCCTCGAGTTTTTAAAGCGTTTACAATTTTATCTTGGGTTAAAAAACGTTTCAACGGCGCCATCATTACCCATCACGTATTACCCATAGTTCATCTCGGGGAACCAACCGCCACACTTAGTGCGCCACTAAGTGGAAGATTTGAAGCGTCGGGTTAAATGTCCGATGTAAGTCTTAAAATTTGAAGTAAACACGTCCCTTCGTTCTCTTCGAATTTGGGGGCTAGCTGACGAGGATTGATACCCGAGCCAGTTCAAATAAATACACGGCTGGTTCAGGACAGACTCGAACCAGACAAGCGCCTGGTGGTGCGAACTCAAGTCATTCCGAGAAGCACAGGCGTGAGGTCGCAGGCTTTACGCGATCAGACCGTAGCTAGTGCGCGGTCAGGAGTTCGTGTGCCACACGCGGACAGAAGACTGCAGATGGTACGCGGTCAGCAAACAATGCGCGGTCAGAACACCTTCGACCAGGGGACGCGGGATTGATCTGCCCTTATAACGGGGATATCCCGTGTATCTCGAATATTCTTCCACATACGGAGACAACCGTCAGGAAGTTAGTACGTGCGGTTATCTATAAATAACACGTGTTAAACCTGCGTGGGAGTTAGGAGCGGTTGCCGAAACTGTATCCAAGCAACTGTTTGATGCCGTTGTGATTTGGCACCCTTTCGACCAGTATAAAGGGATAGCCCAATGCATCAAACAAGGGAATCGAACAACTAGATGATCAGATCATCAAAATAAAGCAACCAGAAGACAGTAGTCTAAGTTAGATAGCTTTCACAAGCCTTCCAGGCATTGTCTTGTACAAACACACAGGAAAAATCTTCGCCTGTGAAGATCTTTTCCATAACTCTGTAACTCCTTTTACCGCACATAGTGAAATCCCAACAGGACGTAGGGCTATGACTCCCACCATCGAGGGCCCGAACCTGTATAAACCTCTCTGTGCTCCAGTTCTCTTTGATTCATCATACCTTCTCAGAGGGACACCCTGAAAGGTCTCACAACCTACAAATTCTGCATAAGTTCGGCTAAGGATCCCGAGTCCGAATCGTCGACAATGAGGATGCGGGCCAGATGGCAGTTGTAGATGGTAGCGGAGACGATGAGCGCGTCATCATGGGGGAAGCGAACCACGCGCGCATCTTCTACCGTGAAAGTGACGGGGATGTCCAACCACTTGGGTGGCTGAGACGTATGCAGCACCCCGACCACCTTTACTTCGCGCGCATACTCCTTGCGCTGGTGCTTAGAGTCCCGCCCGGAGGCAGACCCTCCCGTGATGACGTTGACGTGCCTCTGGGAGGTTTGGAAGGGGAGAGTCTCTAATGGCTCCCCCTCTCGCGTTTGTCCCTATCGCCCCTCGCGGGAGCAGGAAGGGCTGGTAAGGCCGGCTGAGGGGGCAAGGAGGCCAGAGTTCCCCCCTGCCCATGCTGGTGGAGGAATGCGGCGAATTGTTGGAGCAGTTGGTGGCATTCCCGGGTGGCATGGGTATTGGACTTGTGGAAGGTACACCACAGACCTTCCCTACCTCTCGCCGCAGGGCTCTCTCGAGTGCGGGACGACTGTCCTCCCCCACGGCCTTTCGGCTTGGGGAAGGGGCGGTTGCCCTTGGAGACATCGCGCGAGTCACCTTCGCCCACAAGGACAAAGGTGTCCCGATGCTGTGCCTCATTGCGATTCCCCCCTTTGGGGCGTTTGAGGGGGTCCCTGGCCCCTGGTCTACAAGGGCAGGGGCCCCCTGGTTCTTCTTCCAGAGGTCATCCTCCTCCGCCCGAGTGTACTTTTCAAGTACATTGAAGAGCTCATCGGCAGAGGTGGGGCAGCTTCGGGAGAGTCTCCGGTGAAGCTCTCCCGGGAGGATCCCACTCTTACACACCTCAATGACTGTGGAGTCAGGGACGTGAGCCACTTTGCTCTTGACCTGACCGAAGTGCTTGAAAAAGCTGCGGATGGTCTCCCCCGTCCTCTGCTGGACGGTATACAGCTGCGAGGAATCCAGGGGACGCACATAGTTCCCCTGGAAGTACGCGCAGAACTCACGTTTGAGCAGCGCGAAGGACTTGATGGACCCAGCCTTCAAGTTGTAGAGCCACGAGCGGGCGATCCCGATCAGGTAGAGGGGGAAGACGTTGCACTGCACCTTCTCATCCCCCCCAGCCACCGAGATGGCTATGGAATACACCTGAAAAAATTCATAAGGATCGGCCTCATCGTTGTAGTGTTCGATGTGCGGAGGGCGGTAAGGCCGCGGCCACCGAATGCACCAGAGTCTGCGGCTCAGCAGTTGGTTAGCCCCTTCCACCTCTCGGGGCGAGTCCCAGTCATCGTCCCCTTTGATAGGGGACGCGCGCTCGTTGTCAGAGTCGGGGAGGGGCCCAAGAGGTCCGCCGGCATGGCGGTAGCGCCGTTTTTCTTCTGGGTTGGTGGAGCTGACCTCCAGGACGTCTGGGCGCTCCCCAGGAGAGGTTGGCTCTTCGGCAGGTGTCTTCCCCCGGCCAGAGTGGGAGCGAGGCTCCCCGCGTCCACGACCCGGGGGAGGCTCTTCCCTAGACTTGGTGGTACGCATTTGCTCAACTTCCTCTCTGGTGAAGCGGACTTGGTCCACCCGGGGTGCCATCGGGGAGGGAGCTCATGCGCTGCAGCTACCGGCCCGGATGCTATCGGGACCGGTGAGGGGGAAACCCCTGTGGCGATGTCCGGAATCGGAAAGGGGGGAACCCCTGTGGCGGCGCCCGGAACCGGGGCGCCATTGCAGGGGGAGGCCCGCTGCGACACGAGAGCTGCTGTGTGGACCGCCTCCGGTGCAGTACACGCGACCCGTGGGACGGGACTGGGTCCTGGATCAGGGAAAACCCCCAGCCCCGGGAAGAGACCCAGAGTAGGGTGACCCCCTGTACAGCGAAGGCCCCAAGCATGAGATAAACCCCCGACATTGGGAAGACTCCCAGCGTCGGGAGGGCTCCGGACGAGGGACCCGCCGGGGGAGGATATCCTCCGGTGGGGTCGTACGGAGCGGCCGGCCCTCTGGGGACCAGAGGGCCCGGCGACTGGCCCACATGAATTGGAACTGTGGGTAGGTGGGGGCCGGTGGTCGCGCCAGAACGCGGAGGAGCTCGTCCATCGCGTGCTGGGTGCGGGGCTGGCCCTCCACCAGGGCTTCGAGCAGTGTGTCCCGGGAAGATGGCGGAGCTACCGGGGGAAAGCTGGTCCCCCCGGGAGTGTCTGAGGTCAACGGGTTGGACCCGGAGCCCTGTCCGCCGGAGGTTACGGGGAGATTTGAAGGTGGTACCTGGGTTCGGCCATGTCTGGACGGCAGTGCCGGGATGGCTGTGCTTCGGACGGGTGGCGCCGGGTCACTGGGACCGGCGTCACCGGGAAGGGTGCGGGCCCTCGTTCTTGGGGGAGCCATGGCGATTCGTCACAAGTCCCCACGGTCGGCGCCAACTGTTGTGGTATTGCGAGTACCCCGGCAGGTTTTGTAGACGTTCCTAGCGATGAAAAGACGACGCGAACTGACCGTGCGACCAGTCCTCTCCCGTTGGGCAAACTCAGCAAGTGACACGAAAGCTTATACAGGTTCAGGCCTCGGTGGAGGCCCTAGTCCTGTCGGCGTGCACCCAACCGGGGTTGGCTAGGGGAGCTCTCTCGGGGGAGAGATGGCTCCAGAGCACACCTATTTGATTGTCTATTAGAGTAAAAATAAACTGTCCCCGCACATGAGGGTTTACAAGGGTTTATATACCCCCAAAGAATGCAAAAAGACTAAACTACCTCGCTTGCCACCGTTGGATCAAGGGGTAGCGACGTCCTTCTTCCGGTTAGGGACCTTGGATGCTTGACAGGTGTCCGCCGATTCCCGGGGCACTTCTCGTGTGACCCTCACGTGACCCGGGGCCGGAGACCCCTGCCTTCGGAAGCAGGCGGCGCCCGGGACGAGCCACCGAGGGGCCTTGTCCCCGGGCAAACAGCGGCGCTCGGGACGAGCCACTGGGGCGGCCTTGTCCCCGGGCAAATGGCGGTGCCCGGGATAAGCCACCGAGGGGCCTTGTCCCCGGGCAAATGGCGGCGCCCCCTTACCAGGACTTGGTCCCGTGGAGATTTCGCCCAACATGACAAATCAAGAAGGTTTGGTCGAGACTTGTCGACCATGATTTAAGAGTTAAGCGGTTGCACCTTAATTGCACTATGGCCAATATTCCCAATATATAAAACTCTCTTTAGTAATAAGGTAAAGATAATTGTGTAGTTACTCCTAACCGCACATCATAACCAGTGAGCATAAACCGCTAACAACCATAATAACTACTGGAAACTGCAGGCAACTGCCAAATGTCCCTCTGATGAAGCAACTGATGCCCTTTGACGAACTAGTAAAAAGGGCCGCAAGTTAGATAAGGGGGAGGAGGGATCAATTAAGATACAATACTGAAGTTGTATTCCTTGTAATCCATTATTCTAATAGTGAAAAACAAACAGGAGTAGGGCTATTACTCAGACTTCGAGGGCCCGAACTTGTATAAACATTGTGTCTATGCATCCATATTTTACAGTGATTCTCCTTGATGATTGATAGATATTGTCTCCCAGCTAAACAAATCAAATTCATGTAAGTTCGGCTTGGGATATTGTCCTAATCGTCGACAAGTTCTTTTAATGCCCATAACACCCTATGTGACAATTCAATAGGCAAATGGCAATTATTACGAATTACAATTTTGTAAGGCGTCATACCTAGTGGAGTTTTGAATGTAGTGCGATATGCCTAAAGAACATCGGAAAGTTTGAGCTCCCAATCCGTACGTGACGGTACCACCACCTTCTGCAAGATCGTCTTCATTTCTCTATTCAAGACTTCAACATGTCCACTTGTTTGAGGGTGATATGCAAGAGCAACTTTATGAATAACCCCATATTTCATCAACAATTTCTGAAATTGGTAGTTAGTGAAATGTGCACCGCCATCACTTATTACGTCTTGCGATATACCAAATTGGGGAAAGATGACTGTTTTGAAAAGCCTAATCACATGTTTTGATTCATTTATTGGTGTTGCAACAGCCTCTACCCACTTTGAAACATAATCAACTACAACTAAGATGTAGGAGTTGCCCATAGAAGATAGAAAAGGTCCCATATAATCTACTCCACATACATCAAAAAGTTCAATTTCAAGAATGTTTGTTAAGGGAATTTCATGTCTTTTACTCAAATTTCGAGAATGTTGGCAAGGATCACATTTTTGCACAAAGTTATAAGCATCCTTAAATAAAGAAGGCTAAAACAAACCTGATTGTAATACCTTTGCCACTATTTTTGAAGCTCCAGCGTGTCCACCACATGGAGATGAATGACAGTGATCAAGAACACTTTGGATCTCATGCTCGGGCACGCATTGTTGAAAGATGTAGTCAACTCCCTTTTTGAAAAGGTTCGAATCATCCCAGTAGTAGTGTCGGATGTCGTGGAGGAAGCGCTTGCGTTGTCTATTCATCAACCCTGGAGGAAGTTCATGGTTAAATAAATAATTTGCATAATAGCATACCATGGTTCTTGTTGAATCAAGTAAAGTTGCTCGTCGGGTAAAGAATCATTGATGTGAACGTCGGTGTTGTCAGTGAAGAGTCGCGAAAGATAATCAGCGATGACGTTCTCAGCACCTTTCTTATCTTTGATCTCCAAATCAAATTCCTGCAGAAGTAGGATCCATGCATCGTGCAAGTCGTGGCTTGGTTACTGTCTTGGTCAAAAGATACTTAAGAGCAGCATGATCAGTGTGCACAATAACTTTTGAACCAATCAAATATGGATGAAACTTTATCGAGAGCATACACTACAGCAGCCAATTCTTTTTCAGTTGTGGTGTAATTACTTTGAGCATCATCCAAAGTTTTACTTACGTAGTTGATAAGTGCTAACTTGGTAGCACTTTTACTCTAGGTTTAGTATCAAAAACATGTAAAATCATGCTTAAAACTCCTCTGATGAGACATTTTATGTGCAAAATTTAATTATTTTCACAAATTTCTTTCACGGTTGTATTCATCATGTTTCAGGGATCAAATCCACAAAATTTGAAGCAATTTTGACCACATTTGGACCTCCAATGACCAAGAAAACCATCTAAAGAAGCAAAAGAGTCCTGGTCGAAGTCTGTTGGGGGAAATCTTCGCGAGACTAAGTCCAGGTAAGTTGCGTCACATTTGCCCGGGGACGTGGCCTCCGGTGCCTGCCCCGGGCGCCACCTTTTGGCTCCCGGGACCTTGGCTCCGAGGCATGTCCCGGGCGCCGCCTTTTGGTTCCCGGGACGTGGCCTCCGGTGCCTGCCCCGGGCGCCACCTTTTGGCTTCCGGGACCTTGCCTCCGGGGCATGTCCCGGGCGCCGCCCTTTGGTTCCCGGGACCTCGCCTCCGGTGCCTGCCCCGGGTGCCGCCATTGGCCCGGGGACCTTGCCTCCGGGGCATGTCCCGGGTGCCCATTGGCCCGGGGAGCTAGCCTTTGGGGCATGTCTCGGGCGCCGCCTTTCGCCTAGGGACTTGGCCTCCGGTGCCTACCCCGGGCGCCGCCTTTTGGCTCCCGGGACCTTGCCTTCGGGGCAGATCCCGGGCACCGCCTTTCACCCGGGGAAGTGACCTCCGGTGCCTGCCCCGGGTGCCGGCATTGGCCCGGAGACCTTGCCTCCGGGGCATGTCCTGGGCGCCGCCTTTCACCTGGGGACCTGGCCTCCGGTGCCGGTCCCGGGCGCCGCCATTGGCCCGGGGACCTTGCCTCCGGGGCATGTCCTGAGCACTGCCTTTCGCCCAGGGACATTGCCTCCGGTGCATGTCCCGGGCATTGTTGCCCTTCTAAAGGTAAAGTCTTTGGTTCTTGATCACGTGCAGGTCACGCGAGGAGCGCCTCGGGAATCAGCGACCAACTGTCAAGCATCCAAGGCACTTGGCCGGGAGAAGGACGTTGGTACCCCTCAATCCGACGGTAGCGTCTAGGGTAGTTTACTCTTTTTCGCTTCTTTTGGGGCTATAAGTAGCCCTTGTACCCCCTGTTGTAAGGGGACGGATTCATTATTATTGGAATAGCCAAAACTCACTGGTGTGCTCTGGAAGCCTCTCTCCCGAGAGAGCCTCCCCAGCCGACTCCGGTCGGGAGCACGCCGACAGGACTAGGGCCCCCACTGGGACCCGAACTTGTATAAATCTCCGTGTTACTTCTTGTGTTTGTCCGGCGAGGGAGGACCGGTCACCCGATCAGCCCGCGTCGCGTTTTCTTCGCTAGGATCGTTCACGAAACCTGCCGGGGTATTTGCAATACCACGACAGTTGGCGCCGACCGTGTGGACTTGTGACAAGACGCCATGGCTCCCCCAAGAACAAGGGCCAGCGCCCTTCCCGGTGACGCCGGTCCCGGTGACCCGGTGCCGCCCGTCTGGGACACGACTGTCCCGGCGCTTTCGCCCGGAGGCAGCCAGGCCCAGGTACCGCCTCCCACCTTTCCTCTTAACTTAGGTGCTTCAACCTCCAGGCCGCTCCCGGTGACCGCGGGAACCTCGACCGGGACCAGTCTCCCCCCGACGCTCCCCCGGCTCCTCGAGACGCCCTGCTCGAGGCTTTAGTGGAGGGCCAACTCCGTGCCCAGCTCTCTATGGATGAGCTGCTCAGCGTGTTGGCGCGGCCACCGGCCCCCACATGTGCGCCGTACCCATACCCGGGGGCTATGCCCCCGTTTATGGGTCACCCGGCGGCCCCTCAGATGTTCGGAGGTTTGGCCGCCCCGTATGACCCCAGTGGGGGTACCCTCCCCCTTTGGGTCATACGTCCGGACCCTTCTTGACACCCGGGCCCTTCCCGGTGCCGGGAGGGTATTTCATGCCCGGGCCCTTCATGGCACCGGGGGGATACCTCGTTCTGGGCCCATTCCTGGGGTCGGGGGCCTATTTCTTGCCGGGGGTTTTCTCTGCGCCGGGAGCCAGTCCCGCCCCCCCGCGTAACGTTTACCGCACCGGGGGCGGTCGACAGAGCAGCCCCCGTGCCTCAGCGGACTTCCCCCAGCATCGGCTCCCCGGTTCCGGACGTCGCCGCGGGGGCTCCCCCCTCACCGGTTCCGGTTGTTACAGGGGCTTCCCCCTTTCCGGTTCCGGTCGTCGCCACGGGGGCTCCCTCCACTTCGGTTCCGAACGTCGCAGTGGGCGCCCCCTCCCCGGTTCCGGATGATACAGGGGCTTCCCCCTTTCCGGTCCCGGGGGTCTTCGCAGGGGGCTTCCCCCTTTCCGGTCCCGGGGGTCTTCGCAGGGGGCTCCCCCCAGCCGGCCCCGGTTGCTTCCGGGCTGGTAGCTACAGTGCATGAGCTCCCTCCTCTCCCGGAGGAACAGGCCCGTTTCTCCCGGGGGGAGGTCGAGCGAATGCATACAACCAAGTGCGGGGAAGAACTTCCCCCAGGCCGCGGTCGCGGGGAGCCTCACTCTCGCACCGGTCGGGGGAAGAGACCCGCCGAGGAGACAACCTCTCCGGGGAGAGCCCGGACATCCGGGAACTCAGCCCCGGGCCGGAAGAAAAATGTCGCCACCGTCACTCCGGCGGACCTCTTGGGCCGCTTCCCGACTCCGACAACGAGGACGTGTCCCCCGTCAAAGAAGACAGTGACTGGGACTCTCCTCGAGAAGTGCAGGGGGCTAATCAGCCCCTATGCCGCAGACTTCGCAGCATTCGGTGGCTGCGGCCCTACCGCCCTCCGCACATCGAGCACTATAACGGTGAGGCCGACCCTTACGAATTTGTGCAGGTATACTCCACAGCCATCTCCGCGGCAGGGGGGACGAGTCCGTGCAATGCAACGTCTTCCCCCTCTACCTCACCGGCATCGCCCGCTCCTGGTTCTACAACCTGAAGGCTGGCTCCATCAAGTCTTTCGCGCAGCTCAACCGTGAGTTCTGCGCAAACTTCCAGGGGAACTACGTGCGTCCCCTGGATTCCTCGCAGCTGTACACCGTCCGTCAGAGGACGGGGGAGACCATCCGAAGCTTCTTCAAGCGCTTCTCCCAAGTGAAGAGCAAGGTGGGCCATGTCCCCGATTCTACGGTCATCGAAGCGTGCAAAAGTGGGATCCTCCCGGGGGAGCTCCACCGGAGGCTCTCCCGAAGCTGCCCCTTCTCTGCCGACGAGCTCTTCAACGTGCTCGAAAAGTATGCTCGGGCGGAGGAAGACGACCTCTGGAAGAAGACCCAGGGGGCTCCTGCCCCCGCCGACCGGGGGGCCAGGGAGCCCCTCAAACGCCCCGGGCAGGGGGGCGTAACGAGCCACGGCCTCGGGACACCTTCGTCCTCGAGGGCGGAGGTGGCTCGAGCGACCCCCTGAGGGGCAACCGCCCCTTCCCCAAGCCAAAAGGCCATGGGGGAGGACAGTCTTCCCGCGGTCGAGAAGGCCCCGCGATGAGAGGCAGGGAAGGACCGTGGTGCAGCTTCCATGGGTCCAGTACCCACGCTACTCGAGAGTGCCACCAGCTGCTGCAGCACTTCGCGGCGTTCCTCGACCAGCATGGGCAAGGGGGGACTCCGGCCTCCTTGCCCCCTCGGCCAGTTGTTCCGGCCCTTCCTGCTCCCGCGGGGGGTCAGTAGGTGCAGACGCAGGAGGGGGAGCCTTTAGAAGCTCTCCCCTTCCAAACTTCCCAGCGCCGCGTCAATGTCATCGTGGGAGGGTCCGCCTTCGGGCAGGACTTGAAGCGCCAGCGTAAGGTGTACGCGCGCGAATTCAAGGTCGTGGGGGTGCTACACACGTCTCCGCCACCCAAGTGGTCGGACGTCCCCCTCACCTTTATCGTGGAAGATGCGCGCGGGGTTCGCTTCCCCCACGATGACACGCTCATCGTCTCCGCCACCATCTACAACTGCCACCTGGCCCGCATCCTCGTGGATAGCGGGAGCTCCGCCGACGTCCTCTTCCTGAAGGCCTTCAGGGAAATGCAGGTGGATGAGAAGCTTCTGCAGCCCGCGGCAGGGCCCCTCCAAGGGTTCGTCCCAGGGAAGGTGGATCTCCCCATGACATTCGGCACCCCGGAGAACTACCGGACCGAGATGGTTCGATTCGACGTAGTGGACCTCCCCTCCTCCTACAACGGGATCATGGGGAGGACCATGATCAATCGGCTGGGGGCTGCCACCCATCAAAACTACCTCTGCATGAAGATCCCTAGGCCGCATGGCATGATCAATGTCTGGGGAGACCAAGACATGGCCCGTGCTCTATACGAGTGCGCCGCCGCCACAATCGGAAGCGTCAACCTCATAAAGGCGCCCGGGGGGGAGGCCTCTCCCCCGGAATCAGACATCGCGGCAATACCTCCCGGGAGGCCCCTCCTCAAGCCGCGTCCGGAAGGGGGCCTCCGGAAGGTCCAGCTGTCCCCGGACGACGGGGATAAAACCGTCCGGATTGGGGCGGAGCTCCCTGAGGAGCTTGCAGCACAACTGGCGGCTTTCCTGCGCGAGAACTCTGATGTTTTCGCGTGGAAGCCTTCGGACATGCGGGGCGTCGCCCGGGGGGTCATTGAGCACAGGCTCGCGGTGACCCCCGGTCAGCCCCCCGTCAAACAGAAGCTGAGGAAGCTCTCCCTCGAGTCCCAAGAGGCAATCAAGGGGGAGATCGCCCGACTCCGAGAGGAGGGGTTCATTCGGGAGGTCCTGTACCCCGAGTGGCTCGCGAACCCCGTCCTCGTCAAGAAATTGAATGGCAAGTGGCGGATGTGCGTGGACTTCACCGACCTTAACCGCGCCTGCCCCAAGGACAACTTCCCACTCCAGCGGATTGATCAACTGGTCGACTCCACCGCGGGGTGAAAGTTGATGAGCTTCCTAGACGCCTACTCGGGCTATTATCAAGTCCGGATGGCGGAAGGGGACGAGGAAAAGAGTAGTTTCATAACTCCCCTCGGAACCTTCTGCTACGTTCACATGCCCTTCGGGCTCAAGAAAGCGGGAGCGACCTTCCAGCGCCTCATGACGCTGGTCTTCAAAGATCAAGTCGGCCGCAACGTCGAAGTCTACGTAGACGACGCGGTTGTCAAAAGTCCCCATGCAGCCTCCCACATCGATGACCTGGCGGAGACCTTCCGCAACCTCCGCGCGTACGGGCTGAAGCTCAACCCGGAGAAGTGCGCCTTTTGCTTGCGCGGGGTGAAGCTCCTGGGTTTCCTCGTGTCCCAGCGGGGCATAGAGGCAAATCCCAAAAAGATCCGGGCGTTCCTGGACATGCCCCCGCCGTGCTCCTTCAAGGACGTCCAGCGGCTCTCCGGCCGCTTAGCCGCGCTCAGTCGTTTTGACCAATTTCAATCCAAACTGGTCGTTCCTAGACATGCCCCCACCGGGACCCGAACCTGTATAAATCTCCGTGTTACTTCTTGTGTTTGTCCGGCGGGGGAGGACCGGTCACCCGGTCAGCCCGCATCGCGTTTTCTTCGCTAGGATCGTTCACGAAACCTGCCGGGGTATTCGCAATACCACGACAAAGTCTAATTGGCGGGTAAAAGATCCAATCTGTACGAAACGGGACAAAAAAGGACTTTTACTCAAAAAGAACTCCTAATTGTAAAAGAAAACCTGGTAGCGGTCAAAGAAGATTCCGCTCGGTCCCGATGGCGCCACGTGTCTGGCCGTCATTGCGCCACGTGTCCTAGTCGTGATCGATTCTGTTTCGGCCAAGACGCGCGTATAGCTACTATTGCGCCACGTGTCCCAGTCGTGATCGATGTAGTTTTGGCCACGATGCATGTGCGGCTGTGATTGTGCCACGTGTCCCAGTTGTGTTCGAATTGGTTTCCTCGGCGCGGTTTTGACCAATTTCAATCTAAACTGGTCGTTGTGAGGTGGTTTTGACCTAGATTAGTCGTGGATGAGCCATTTTGGAGCGGGTTTGATCCAAACTGGTCGTTTGTGGCCGTTTTGACCCGGTTCTGACTCAAACTGGTCGAGTTTGGTTGGTTTTAACCATATTTGGTCAGTTTTTAATCGTATTGGATCAGAACTAGTCGAATCTGGTCGGTTTTGACTCAGATTTGTCTGTTCTCACATCATTTGAAAGTAGACTTCATCACCTGCACGTCAAGGAGTTTTGAACACATTTTCCTGTGTATTATAAATAGAGAAGCTTTGTCTCAATTAATCATGCTGTCGACGATTCGGTCTCGGGGTCCTTAGTCGAACTTATGCAGAATTTGTGAGTTGTGAGACCTTTCAGGGTGTCCCTCTGGAAAGGGATGATGAGCAATGTCAGTTGGGGCACAGAGAGATTTATACAGGTTTGGGCTCTCGATGGTAGGAGTAATAACCCTACGTCCTGTTGTGATTTCACTATGTATGAAAAAAGGTTTACAAAGTTGGAGAAAAGATCATCATAGGCGAAGATCTTTTCTAGGTGATTGTCTAAAAAATGACCAAACTAACTTATCAAAGCTTGTCGCCTCTCTTGTCGTCGTTTGCTTCTTGTACATTTGCTTACCCTTTTATACTGGTCGAAAGGGCGCCAATGCACAACAGCTTTGAACGGTTGCTTGGGTGCAGTTTTGATAACAGCACTTAACTTCCACACAGGTTTAACACGTGCAATTGAGGGATAACCACACATGTTAACTTCCTGGCAGTTGTCTTCATACGTGGAAGGATCTTCGTGATTCTCAGGATACGCTTATTGCAGAGCTTAAGCAACCCCGAGTCACTCTAGTTGAGAGTAGTCAACGACCTTCTGACCGCGCATTGTCTGCGGCCTCCGGACCGCGTAACGTCTGCGATCTCATGATCGCACAAAGCCTGCAACCTTGTGTCCGCGCTTCTCAGGTCGTCTGAGATCACAGCAACGGACCTCTGGACACTTGTCTGGTTCGAATCTGTCTTGAAACAGATGTGCATTACTCCGAACTAGCTCGGGTAACAATCCTCGTCAGCTAGCCCCCAAATTTGAATAAAATGAAGAGACATATTTACTTCAAATTTTAATCCTGCATCGGATAAGTGACTCGACGCTTCGACTCCCGCACTTAGTGGCGCACTACGTGCGGCGGTTTATTTCCCGAGACGGGTTCCAGGGTGTTTTTGACTGGTAATGATAGCACTGCTGACTTGTTTTTTTAACTAGAGATAAAATCGTAAATATGTTTTAAGAATTTGAGGTGTTCGGCAATATGAACCGTCACCCTTGGGTACTATAAATACCGAAGCCCCTTAGCCTTAAAACTTCACAAGTCTTACGATCAGAAACGCATTGATGTGTTATATCGCAACCAGTACTGGTATTGCGATCAGAACTGAAGCCGTGATCAGAACTGAAGTCACGATCAGAACTGAAGCCGCGATCAGAACATAATGCCTTAATCGAGTGATAATCATATATGTCGCGATTACCTACTTGCAGCGATCACAGAATTGCATTGCGATCAACATGCAAATCTTGAGATGATCACAAAACTGCATTGTGATCAACACATAAAAATTAGTTTACAAAAGACACGAAGGATTATTTCCTCCATAATCTTTGCAAAATTTTCATGTTGTTGTGTGCACCCTAGCCCCCGAATTTGAAACAAAAAATAATGACAATATATTTTGTTTCGGATTCACTGTAGGGAGTGCATAACGGGTTTCCTGAGAGAAGGCACCCATTATGCGAAATTAATAAAATATTCGGTGAAGGGTTGTCTCGGGCAAATAAAAGGAGAAGGTAGTGTCGTGGTATTACGAATACCCCGGCAGGTTTTGTGGAAGATCCTAGCGAAAAAAAGACGACGCTGAAAGGGATCTAGGATATCGACTAGAGGGGGGTGAATAGGCGATTTTAACAATTTAGCAATTAATCAAACAATTTAGATAATGAGAGCAAATAAATAACACAATATGAACAAAGCACAATTCCAACACAAGGATATATCCCGTGGTCTCGGTGATTTGCCGATCACCCCTAATCCACGTTGAGGCAAACTCAAATCTCTAACCGCTCCTCTATCTAGTCAACCTTCTCTCGAGAAGTGACCTAGATCTTGAGCCGGATTAGTGTGATGAGTTATCCAAACCTCATTTTCACTAAGGATGCACTTTACCGCTCCGGCAAGGTGTGCTCAACCCTTTCACAAGACGTTTTGAGGCTTCTTCACAATCTTCCTTGAGGAGCTCTCCAAAACCCTTCTCCTAGCCGTCTAGGAGCCGGCAAACTCCAAGAGTAACAAGCCGGTGATGATCACTTAGCCTTCTTCTAGTGCCACAAGATTGATTTAATGATCTAAATGCAATGCACTAGAAGATCTCAAATGCACACTCTCACAAATTCGAGAATTTGAATCCTAGAGTGTATGAAACTAGCTTAGGCTCTCAAGGATGATGACAATGCTCAAGATTATACCAAAAGTTGTGAACAGGGCCGTGCATGGGAGTATATATACCCCCCACAATTAATATAGCCGTTACAGGCCGTTGGGAGAAAAAGATCACCTGGCGGTCAGACCGCAGGCACAAGCTCGGTCAGATCGCCGCAATTGCAACGGCATTAAACAGGCGCAATAAATGCTCAACTGCCCTTGTCAGGCACACACACGGTCAGACCGGAGCCTATTTCGGTCAGACCGTGAAGCTGTTCAGAGACGTCCTAGTTTCTGGACACCTTATACGGTCAGGCCGATATATACGGACAGACCGGCCATACGGTCAGACCGTAGTACAAAAACACGGTCAGACCGATTTCACGGTCAGACCGGTCTGATAAAACGGTCAGACCGTAATAGCTCAAAACAATAGAAAGATAGTTCATGAAGTTCCAGGAGACTGACTTAGGTTTAAACTACGGACAGACCGACCCTATAAAGGTACAAACTACTAAGACATAAGTTCGGTCAGTTCGAGAATTCTAATCGGTCAGTCCGTGAATTCGGTCAGACCGGTCCAACATACGGTCAGACTGACTGAGACATTGCTGAGCAGAAAAGAGCTGAAACAAGCATTTTCAAAGGATGTGACCTTCTAGTATGCAATGCATGTTGATTTTATGATTTGTGGCACATAGATAAAGTATTTTGTGATACACCACATGCTCCTCTTAATAGTACGGCAACTATCTTAAAATCCGGTCAAAATTCTTCTCTAATCACCTTAGACCAGTAAAAAGGAAAAGACCCTATTCCGTACCTTTGCCTTTTTGATCAATGCGCCCTTTCTTCATCCTGAGGCTCTTTCTTTGCCTTTCATTAACCTATCTTTTAAGTATCTTCTTGACACAACTAGGCAGGTAACGTTAGTATAGCATTTGTAGTTGTCATTAATTATTAAAACACTCTATAGGGGCCTAGAAGCTACAGACGCAAGCTGACCGTGCGACCAGTCCTCTCCTGTTGGGCAAACTCAGCAAGTGACACAAAGGTTTATACAGGTTCGGGCCTCGGTGGAGGCCCTAGTCCTGTCGGCGTGCTCCCAACCGGGGTTGGCCAGGGGAGCTCTCTCGGGGGAGAGAAGGCTGCGGAGCACACCTATTTGATTGTCTATTAGGGTAAAAAATGAACTGTCCCCCCCACACGAGGGGTTACAAGGGTTTATATACCCCCAAAGAATGCAAAAAGACTAAACTACCCCGCCTGCCGCCGTTGGATCGAGAGGCAGCGACGTCCTTCTTCCGGTTAGGAACCTTGGATGCTTGACAGGTGTCCGCCGATTCCCGAGGTGCTTCTCGTGTGATCCTTGTCTTTGGATGGCGGCGCCCGAGACAAGCCACCGGGGGGCCTGGTCTCCGGGCAAAAGCTGGCGCCCGGGACAAGCCATCGGGGGGCCTGGTCCCCGGGCAAATGGCGGCGCCCGGGACAAGCCACCGAGGGCGCCTTGTCCCCGGGACAAAGGCGGCGCCCGGGACAAGCCACTGGGGGGCATTGTCCCTGGGCAAATGGCGGCGCCCAGGACAAGCCACCGGGGGGCTTTCTCTCCGGGCAAAAGGCGGCGCGGCGCCTAGGACAAGCCACCGGGGGGGCCTTGTATGTCGTGTCTGCCACGACTGTGACATCACCTGTGAGGAGCCCAGCTCGGTGCAGCTGGTCCCATAAACCACTTGACTTCCCAGGATGAGTCAAACACTGGAATATATTGAAGCAGCAAAATATTACAGTAGTCATAATTGTATGGCCATCAGGCCTTAGTACAACACGGGGTACAGTGCCTTACAAGGCACAAAGGTACAGCAAAATAACACATCTAGTCGACGGAAGCTAGGCCCAAAAGCAATCCACAGGAAACAGAGGTTGACAGCAAGACAGCACCACATCAGGGCTCCGGAGGAAACTGCTCATCATCTCCTGGGTCAGCAGCATCTTCAGGATATCCTCCAAGGTCGTAGGACGCTCCATCTATTGATAAGTTGTTGCAAGGGTGAGTACTTACGTACTCAGTAAGTCATAGGGAAGGTAGAGATATATATAGTAGAAATGACATGAACCTAGGCTATTGGGGAAAGAGTGAAGGGTTTCTCAAAATACATTTCTTTCTCATTTCTTATTCAACTTCCAATCATACTTATGGCAGTAAATAAATCATATTGATGGTGATACATATATTCCATATCCAAGGCGATATATCCTCATATCACATTACTTTTATTCAAGCCTTTCAATCTTATACTCATAGCAGTATCTCATATACTTTTAGGGCATAAACCACATGCCTCTTAGTTATCATATGCTTAGGGCAAATCCACATGCCTCTTAGTTATCATTTGCTTAAGGCAAATCCACATGCCTCTTAGTTATCATATGATCTCTATATTATGGTATTACCGCGACACGTCAACACATGACAGTCCACGGTAACGCCCCTTATCGTGACAACACATGCCACTTGGGTAATCTTGAACTAACAATTTTTAGTTTATAAAACAATACTTGTGTCACACCCCGTGGATTTAATCCACCGCGGCATACTCCAAAAACTCGGGAGTACGAAGTATTCGAATACATTTTTAACTCTGCAGAGGTGTACCTCTTTTTAAATCCACTTTTTCACTCGACTTTCAAGTCGGGCCAACTCCATGCGACTTATACGCATGTGACAAGGCCGAGATCACACAACGTTTTGCAGTCTAGTATTAACAGTATCCCTGCCCGGTAAATGGACAATCCAGTCCCAAGTACCGTTGTGGGTCCTCCCCACTGCCTTACTTCCTAGCCTGGGTCTATGTCCCGCAGGACACATAGCCTCTTTTGATTACAGTCGCGCATGACTTAATCTGGCGTAGGGCGTCTTCCTTCTTTACACCTTATCCTCTCATAATTTTTCTGATCTCACATCACTCATGGACGAACTACGTCCCACCAGTTTCCACGTGAGAAACCGGATCGACAAGCCATGCAGGGAACTGCTAATACCAAGAAAGCTACTAGATTGCGCCTGTCCCATACCAGGTAAGTGGTTGGTACGTTTTTCATGCCACTAGACGCACAACACAAGGTTCTAGTCCTTATATGCCAGTGACCAGATCATACCACAAACCATGCACCTTCAGTGCCTGCACATCCAGTGCAGCCAAGCACCTCCAGTGCTACCACCATTCCATACCAAAACACTGGTCACGGCTAGGGGTTCTATTTCATGAATATAGATGTACGTGTTTATACCTTTATTAGTTCATGGCTTGCTATCTTAACAAGTTCACATTCATCAAGTATTCAATCAATCACTGCCATAATATCATTGATCTCAACACATGCAATATTAATGAGATATCTACTCATGGAATAGCATAGCAATTCATAAGATATAGGTTCAATATGATCAAAGTATGACTTGCCTTCCGCGTCGTAAGTATCAGTAGTTGATGACGGTTCAGTGACAAGGTCTTCAACCTCGGGCTCTTGCTCTGAACAAGATCAAACAAGCAAACAGGCATTACAATCAATTCTACTCTTACTAATCCACTACCTGCAATGATGCAAGGAGAAAACACTCTGGTGATACAAGATTTGGAAAGGCGATTTGAGTTTAACTATGGTAATCAGGGTTAAGATTAGTTGTTAAGATTTACAAGGTTCCAAAATATCAGGGTAATATCAAGGTTGTGACTGGTTCGCCCAAAAACAGCGAATGTCTTTAGGATGGCATTCGGTTCAAGGCATCGACATGAGGTCAATGGGTGATAGAGGGCTCAACTCAAGTTGTGACAGTAGGGAAAAGTGTAGATCACAACATCAGGAGTCTAAGGGACAAAGTTATTTCCAAAGTTCATGGCTGGAAGTGGGTGAAAAGGGTCAATGCCACTGGCTGACATAGGCTGACAGTGCTCTAGAATGCAATTGACATGGTTTGAACAGTTTCCAGTGGCCAAAGTAGGTTTTTATTCAAGCATATGGTGCACAAGGTAGTGAGGCAGCTGTTTGACAAAGTAATTTCTGTTTTTCATGACCAAAGGTGGGTGAACAGGGCTAATGCCACTGGCTGACACAGCCTGGCATAGGGTTGACATGGCCAGAAACTAGGGTTAGCCATATCTTTTGATTCAAGGCTCCAAATGATGCATCACTTTGTCTGGTAGTTAGGCATTTGTAACAGGAACAAATGTCTCAACAGGATCTAGGGCAGGAGATGTCCAGAAAGTGATGAAAACCAGCGAAGAACACGGTGGCCGAACTGTTCTCAACAGTCTCTGGACAAAACTTTGGCATGGCGATACCTCTTCATCTGGGGCGATCCAGGTGTCGATCTAGAAGACAAAAATACTCATGGGGTCAAGGAACATCTACTAGACAAGGTGGTTAGGGTTGAAACGGCCGGAAATGAAATCCGGCGACCGGCGCTAGAGAAGAAACCACAAAAATTAGGCATTTCTGCTCTAGGGCAAATGAACTCAAATCCTTGCTTGAGGATGGTCTCTGGAGCATAAGAAAGCTAGGTGTGAAGTTAGATTAACTGGGGAAGCAACAGAGAAGCTTAACAGTAAGCTCCAGTTCACATGCAAGGTGCAAAGTTGGGGTTTTTCAGATTTTAGCAAATTCTTCGATTCTGGTTGCTTAGAGATGTTAAGCAAGGTGTAGTGAGCATCTTTGATTACTGGCTCGAGAGCTAAATCGGTTTAATTAGGGGTTAATTTCTCGCCGGAGCTATCGGGGAAAATCAGCAATTCCCGGCGATGTGGTGCGATAGAGTTCAATTGGCTGCTACTACACAGGTAAGTGGATGAGGGTTACTTACTGGTAGCTTCAATTTGGAGTTTGGTGCAGTAGGTTGGCCTGGCACCGTGAGCCTCTCTTCGAGCTCGCCGAAGAAGACGAAGAAGAGAGCGAGGTTAGGAACTTGAGTGGTTCTGGCGTGTGTGTGAGTAAAGGAGATGGCCAGAGCAAGATTAAATAGGCGAAGTGAGCAGCAACGGTTGAAAGTGCCTGGAAAATTGAAGCTTGTGAATCGACGGTGAATTGATCGGCCGGGCGGGACAGCAGCGAGGTGACACGCTCCATCGGCCGTGCCGGCTTTTGCAGTCTGGCGTGCAATCCTGGTTGATGCAACGGCGACTTGATGCTTCCCCCAGGCATGCTTGCAATGTGGCACAACTGCGCTGCCGTTGTCGGGCGTGCGCGGGAGAGCGAAGGCGCTGCTGGCGAGTGAAGCGGTTCCACGGTGGCGAACACGATGCACACACGCGGCAAAGAAGCAGTGGCGGAGGTGGCAGCGCTGGTGATCGCTGGCGACGAAGCTGCAGCAGTGGCAACGGCGACGACCAAAACTCCTGTGCTCGTGGTCGATTGAACGGCCTGATCGTGCACAGTAGCCCGTGGTCGAACCAGGGACTGATTTGCGATGATTTTTGATTTGGCTTTGGACTAAATTGCAAATCTGGTCTTTGAGAGGTTCAATTTGGAATTTGATTCCATGGCTGAGTATAATATTTCCATTAATACTCATTTAGCTCGAATTTGGAGAAAGTTTGATAAGATTTGAGGGATTTCACCTATTTTCGAAAATAGGGTAACATTTGGGTAAAATAGATCTGGATTTTGTCGATCTCGAATTCTGGTGATTGGAGAGAGCTTTTGAAATCTGATCAAAAGGGAGATCTGTATCAAATAGCATTTGGGAGGTGTTCCCTGAAGAAATTCTGGAGTTGGAGTTGATTCGCAGATTTTAACCTTTCAGGCTTCCAAGTAAACAGAAAAGGACTTATTTGCAGTAAAATTTGGACTAAACTGCGAAAAGTGTTTCGGTGAAACAATCTGGTTCCCAACTTTTTGGAGTAAGTTGAGGATATATCTGGAAACATATTCCAAGAGACACTTGAGTCTGGATAGGGTTAAATCAAGATAACTCAATTATCTGG
Source organism: Pharus latifolius (assembly GCA_019359835.1). Taxonomy (NCBI): domain Eukaryota; kingdom Viridiplantae; phylum Streptophyta; class Magnoliopsida; order Poales; family Poaceae; genus Pharus; species Pharus latifolius. Next base: position 11,018,388 of record CM033327.1, on the reverse strand, counting down.
AAACTGGGGTACTTAGGGTAAATCTGGATTTCCTGTTTTCGAAAACAGAAAGAGACTTAGATATTGGGAGTTAGGGTTAGAATTCAATCTGGCTCTTGAAGACTTTTATCTTCAGAATAACTGGTAGGTTAACTCTAGATGGTCAGATCTTGATCTGGATCTAGAGAATAGATTTGGAGATTTTTAGGGTTTGGGAGATATTAGAGTTCAGCTGATCTGGCTACTACTACAGAGATACATGCATGCAGGGTTTTATGCAAAAACTTTTCACCCCCAAAACTAGGGTGTTACATTGTACAAGGGCAATAGACGGCGCCCGAGACCAGCCACCGGGGGGGGCTTTGTCCCCGGGCAAATGGCGGCGCCCGGGACAAGCCAACGGGGGGCTTTGTCTCCCGGCAAAAGGCGGAGCCCGGGACAAGCACCCGGGACAAGCCACCAGGGGGGCTTTGTCCCCGGGGAAATGGCGGCGCCCGGGGTAAGCCACCGGGGGGGCCTTGTCCCTGGGGAAATGGTCAATGTTACCGAGAACATCTCCTCCGGGACATATCTCTGGGACCGTGACGCTTCGATTCCCGCACCCGGCGTTTATGGCCGCGCCATCGTTCATTAAGGCTTCGTCTCGATGGGAGCGCGCCGTTCGGCCATAATGGCCGCTCGTGGTTTGAACCGGCGACGCCTCGTTTCATGCGCCCGTCCCTTCATTTCTCGTGCGCTTTTTGAATTGAACGGCGCGGATGCACCATGAAGGGCCACGTGGCACCCATCAGGGCAGCGTTCGGCCCCTATATATAGGGCCTTGAGGGGCCTGAAGAAGCCACTCCAACCTTCAAACCTCAAACTCCATCAGCGCTCGTAGCTCTTTTGGTAGCCCTCTTCCGGAAGCTCTGTTCCGGAAGCTCAGCCACCGGAACCCCCAAGCCCCTTTCTATTAGAGCCTAATCCACCGGGAAGACCTATGGGACCCAAGGTTCGCGCGAAGGCTGTTGAGGTGCCTCCGGAGGAAGTCACAGCGGACTTCCTCTGGGCCTCGGAGTTCACGTCCGGGGACCTGAAGTCCTTGGTGGACTGGGGGGTGGTCGCGGACGGGGACGTCCGGATCCCCTCGAAGAAAGATGGAGCCCCCTACCCTAGGCCCAGGGAAGTGGTGGTCTTCAAGGCTTTCCTCGAGGCCGGGCTCCGGCTCCCGGTGCACCCGTTGCTACGGGAGTTTCTGAAAGAGTACGGGGTGGCAATGAACCACCTGACGCCGAACGCCTTTGTTTAGATGGGCCTCTTCATATGGCTGTTCGAGACAGCCACCGGACGGGAGCCAACGCTCCGGCTGTTCTAGTACTTCTACGAGCTGGCGGCAAGGAGCTCCCACCTGGTGAAGGGAGGGCCGAAGTCCCCGTTCGGCTTGGTGATGATCCAGCTGTTGCCGTCCTGGGTAGTGGACTACCCGGTAGTGGCCTCCCGGGACCACTGGGGGGACTAGATCCGGAGGTTGTTCTACCTCTGGGTCTGGGACGACGAGGTGATGTACTCACTGGATCCCCCTCCTACAGCCAGTCGTCCGCTCCCAAGCCCCCGGTGTGGACCGAGGAGGAGCTGAAGCTCCTCAGCAAGGTGGTGGGCTCCCGAAGCGTCCACTCTATGAGGGACGCCGCCGAGGAGCTGACGCTGCTGCAGATCTCCCCCTTCTCGCATGGGAGGAGGGGGATCGGGATGTGTCCAGCCCAGCGGCCCCCGCAAAAGCTGGTGACCCGATGTAAGTTCCCAGCTACTTCGCTCGTTTCTTTTGTTAATTTTTATAACTCCTTACCTCTTGCAGTTCGGCCGTACCCGGCCGCCCGGGAGAAGGCGGAGAACCTACTCAGAACTTAGTAGCTGAGGCCTTCGGGCTAAGGCTACCGGCGAGGACCCCTCTCCTCAACCCCGGTTCCAACAAGAGGGGGAAGGAGGTCACCAGGGGCTGCGAGCCAAAGCGGGCCAAGGCTCAGAAAGCCCCCGGTCCATCGACGACACCGGGCTCTACGCCCGTGAAGGCTCGGGACGCCGCCCCCGGGTCAGGGCGCACGCGAGCACCTCCCCGGCTTGAAGTGACACCGCCTCCCCCGTGGGACTCGGGGGGCCGGTGGAGGCGCGGGAGCTTGCGTGCCTCCCCGAGGTCTCCAGAGAGGCTCGGGGGAAGGAACTAGCCAACGACGGGGGGGCCGTCCGATTCAGCTGATTATGCCCCCGCGCCCCCTTCGACGGTTGCTCTTCTCGCAGCCCCGGCGCCACCGGAGCCGGAGAGGCTGGAGGTTCGATTCGCGGAGGCTTCCCCTCCGTGCGTCGAATGGCTGGTAGACGAGGGGGGAGACCCTCGGTCTACGAGGTCCCCCTGGCGACGGAGGTCCCGGGGGCCTCTCGGCCTGGAAACGGAAAGGGGCTCCTGATCCCCCCCCCCCCCGGGGAGGGACCCCTCCGAAAGTTCATCGGCCTCCTCCCCAGACACCTCCTCGGTGGCAAGGACGCCGGCCACCGCCACTCCGGTTCTTATCATCCCCGTGTCTTTTGCAAGGGGCCCGCCGTCGGTCCCGATGGGTTCGGCGTCGTCGAGAGGGAGACCCCCCTGCTATCCGCGGGGGAAGTTGATGTAACATCCCTATTTTTGACTATCTTTTCTGCTTACGTGTCAGCATATATTCTTTGAAATCCCTGTTGTCTCAACCCTATCTTGATCTTAGGTATGCCACTACCTTAACCTAAAATGTTGGCAGCTAAACTTCATCTCCCAGATCGTTTTTACAATTCAGTCCAAAAGTGCTTTAGTTTAGTCCTTTTAGAAAACCCAAAAAGGCTAAAAGTCTCAGATCATCTCCAAACCCAGATCTGATCAAGTGATTACCTTTCCTTCGTTTTTCTGAACATTTTTCCCTTCTGGAAGAATTCCAGAATCTCGATCGAAACCCTAGTTTCAGCCTCGACAGAAGTTTCAGACCCTAATTACCCTGTTTACCCTAAATACCCTGTTTTCGATTTTTATCAAAACCACCAAATCTTATCGGATTTTACCATTTTTCCTGCTGGATGAGTCTAAGACATTTAGTAACACTCATCTGCAAAGTCAGAATTCAAATCAGCCCCTCAGTTCTTCAAAATTGCAAATAGGCCCAAATCCCCAAGCCAAAACCTTCACAGTTCAGTCCAAATCGTCACGTTTCAGTCCAAAACCTTGCAAACAAGCCCCTGGCCTTTTCTTCGACCACGACCAGGAGACCGCGTGCACGACCGCGACCAGTGCTCGTTCGACCAGCGCCCTGCCGCTTTGCCGCGCCGTTGAGCTCGCCGCCGGCGAAGTTCCTCGTGCTGCCACCTTCACAGCCACGTAGCCACTAACCTTGCGCAGCTGTACCGCCACCGTGGAACGCTTTAACCACACCGTGCCGTGTTCTTCCCCGCGCGCGCGTGCCCGCTGTTGCCAGAAGCCTCACTCCACATGGCTGCCATCCCGGAGATCAGCACCTCGCCTTCCTGACGGAATCCTGATTTCCCGCGATTCATCGTCTCTGGCAGAGCCCCGCCGTGTCCCCAAGCACCTCTTTGACCGCTCCAGCGCCAAAAGAGAGATCCCCGGCGATTGCTGCTGCTCCCGAGAGCTTCACCCGTGGCTATATAAGCCCCCCCTTCGCCCAGCATCTCTTCACACCACCGCAGTTGTAAGCCCTAGCTTCCTCCACCAGAAAGTAGTCCAGTTCTTCAGCGCCACCGTGAAGGTCTTCTTCCCCGGCGAGCAGTTCCTGAAGCTTACGGCGCCAACTTCGCCCGAAGATTATTTCTCCAAACCAACGCCACCAGTAAGCTTCCTTCATCCCTCTCTTCGTACCATAGTGTTTAATTGATCCCCGGCGAACCTCAACGCCGGCAATCATCGGAAAACACCCAAATCCCCTGTTCCCGTAATGCCGAGTGATTCAAGCCAAATTGATCCTCGTGCCAGTAGAGAGTATTGATCAGTAAGCTAGGAGAAACAAACCTGCAAGCTTTGAATCGCCAATTTTGCCCCGAGCTTCGAAATTCCATGTTCGAGCCTCGGCAGTTCGCTGGAGAACGCCGCCGAGCTTCTCTAGCCAATCTCTGGCAAAATTGAGTGCACCAATAGCCTTGTGACAGCCCCTGGATGCTTCCCGAGCGTGGAATTGAGTTCAAACGCCCTGGAACGAAAACCCCCAAATCGGTGCCTTCGTCTTCGGCCTCGATCACCGGAGTTTGTTTTCCGGCCAAACTAGCCGGTGAAACCTTGTCATTTCGATAGATCTCAACCCCCTGAGAAATATTGTCTACTAGCCCGAACCCTGAATCGACCTGGATCAAAAGTTATGGGCATGCCAAGGTTGCTGTCCAGTGGTTCAGTTCATGTTCAAGCCACCGTGATTGCTCACCGGATTTGGCCACCTTCCGGCCACCTTCTGCCTTTGAGCATGTTGAGAGTTTTGTAGCTGTTATCAATGCCTAAACCCCAGACAAAGTCTTGCATCAATTGGAGTCCTGAGTCAAAAGTTATGCAATGCCCTAGTTTCTGGCCATGTCTAGCTCTATGTCAGTGCATGTCCACCAGTGGAATTGGATGATTTAGACTTGTTTCATTTGAGAAATTGAAATGCCACTTTGTCCAGTAAGCCCTTTGAGCCATGATCTACAACATTCCCTACTATCACATCTCCAGAAATCAGACCTAGAATCGATTTAGAGCAATGTCAAGCCATGAGTCGAATGTCAGCCCTTCGACATTCAAGCCCTTTGAGCCCATCTCTTCAACTTATGTCAAGTGACCTTGTCCAAACCCTTACCCCTGCATGCATGATGTATTTACGTATTATTTTCTAGTACTTGTGTGCTTATATAGTGTGTATGTGTTGTTTGTATCCGCCGTGGAACCAGACGTTGAAGGAACCGAGGAGATCTTCGAGGATTCAGTTGAGCAGCTAGACCCATCACTGCAAGGCAAGTCTCAAACCCTTGATCATGTCTAGCCTATTATTTTGAAATGAAGTATGTTATCTGTTTTCATGTATATGCATGCCTTAGATTCAAATAAGAACTATGTTTCAATAAAATGATTAGGTATGACCTAAATGATTGTAAAGCCCCTTTTAACATTGAATACCCCTGCACCCTATGTTTCAACGGAGGTTTTAGTTTCATGAACTAGAGAGATCCTATGCATGCAAATTTCAGGGCTAATCCCTTTGATATCATCAATTGAATAACCTAGGGCATTGCAATGCACACAAGTAAAAAAAACAATTTTTCTAGTTGCGAATTGGTCAAGTTTGCATTAACAATAACAGGTTGCATCTCATCATCATCCAACAACACATATTTCAACTAGGAAGGAAGATTTTTAAGTGTAGGTTTACTTACCTTTCCTTACCAGTGGCGTTGGAATCCAAGATGTCCTTTTTGGATGGTTCTTTTGTTGGTTCGTCTTCATTTTGGTGGTCTTCTTTGCTGTTGTCTATTTTTTTTGTTGTCAAGAATTTCATTCATTCCTTCTTCAAAAGTGAGTCGAAGTGGTGACTCCTCTTCTAGGACTTCTTCTAGATCGTCTACACTACAAAGTTTTTCCTCATACATAGGGTAGTTAACAAGGTTATACATTTTAAACAAAATTTTATCCTGCCCTATGCGAAAAGTATTTCGTCCCAAACGAACATCAATGGGGGCACCTACTATCCAGAGCATTGGTTATCCGAATATAATAGGTATAGAAACATCCTCATCCATATCAAGAATGATAAAATCAACTGGAAGATAAAATTTACTAACTTGAAGAGGCACATCTTCCATGATTCCTTATGGATGCTTCATCGAGCAATCGGCAAGTTGCAGAACCATGCATATAGGCTTGATCTCACCCATGTTCAAACGTTGTGCGATGATAAGAGGCATCACACTAACACTTGCGCCTAGGTCACAAAGAGCTCGATTTATCTATATCGTACCTATGTTGCAAGGGATGGAGAAGCTCCCTTGATCCTGCAACTTTCCAGGCATCCTGTTCTGAATCAAAGCACTACAATTCTCGGTCAAAGAAAAAATTTGAAATTCACTGAAATCCCTCTTTTTAGTAAGTATATCTTTCAAAAATTTTCCATAAGAAGACATTTGAGTTACTAAATCAGTGAAAGGCACAGTCACATTAAGCTTTTTCAAGAGTTCCATAAACTTTTCAAATTGCTTATCGGGATTTGCTTTAATGTACCTTCATGGGAAAGGTGGAGTTGGATTACAAATGCGTGTTACCTGATTTTCTCCACTTTCCTTTTCTTTTGGTTTGGCGCCCTTGTCATCTTCCTTTGCCTGCGGTAATGGTACTTCCATTATTTCGCTTGCCGACGCAGGTTCGGTTGGTGGTGTTCGTTCCGGTAGCTTTGTGCTGCTCCTTAAGATCACTACATTAGAAACAAGAGGGTTAGAATAAGCTATAGAATTAATTTGTTCAGAATTACAAGGATTGATTGGTTGAGAAGAAAGAGGGTTATCATTTTTTGGTGCAGGATTTGCCAATTGTGCGATTTGAGTCTCGAGCATACGGACATGAGTTGATATGGAGTCTATCATTCGGCACATGGATGTCTTCTCTTTCTCTTGATTTGCTAGAAAGTTCTATAGCATGTGCTCTATTTTGGACTACTCGGGTTGTCGTTGGTGTCGATAAGGTTGCTGATTTTGTTGTTGTTACGGTGGCCTTTGAGCTTGATATGGGGGATTTTGTTAATGTAGTTGCTGCTGTCTAAAATTTTGTTGTTGACATTGAGGTTGCTCATTTTGTCCTGACCATGAGAAATTTTGATTGTTACGCCATCCAGAGTTATAAGAGTGAGGAAACGATTACCTTGCCGTTGTTGCATACCCTGAAAAGCGTTTGCCTACTCCATGGATGGGTTAAATTGGCATTGATGGCCATAGTGGCCTTATATGCCGCACAGTTCACATATAGGTGTAATTGCATTAACAGATGAAGTAGCAGATGATCCAAGAATAGATAATTTATCAGTGAGAAGTGCTACCTGCTCGGCTAATTGCGACATTAAACTTACATCCATGTTGTTGGTCAGAGCTTGTTGAGCAGATCGTTCAATTCCCCATTGTGTGTAGTTTTGAATTATACCTTCGATGAGGTCTTATGCTTCGTCTATACTTTTGTTCATCAGTGCGCCGCCAGTTGTGGTGTCTACGGTCATCCGCGCGTTGTAGTTCAATCCTCTATAAAACGCCTGAACTACAAGCCACTTCTCTAGTCCGTGATGCGGACATTTGATTAACAAGTCCTTGTACCATTCCCAAGCGTCGTAAAGTGATTCACCTACTTGTTGTGAAAATATGCAATATGGTTGCGAATATGAATAGTTTTAGCAGGAGGGAAAAACATACCAAGAAAAGCTCGTGAGAGTTCGTCCCATGTAGTGATTGACACAAGAAGAAGAGTGTATAGCCATGCCTTCACCTTCGCGCACAGCAAGAAAGGAAAGAGCCTCAAATGAAGTGCATCCTGTGTTGCTCCATGAATCTTGAAAGTATCACAATGCTCAAGAAACATGTGCAAATGTAAAGATGGATCTTCAATGGGAAGACCACTGGATTGATTTTGCTGAACCAAATTCAAAAGTGCAGGTTTTATTTGAATGATGTTTGATTCAATCAGTGGTCTAACAATACCTGATTGCAACCCCATGCTGAGCGGGATTGCATAACCTTAAGTCTCTTTTGGTCCTCCATTGATTGTTGCTCTTTCATCTCTTCAAAAATTTGTTACGAATTTTCCTCCAATCTTACCTGCCTTGCCTCGTACCGAAGTTGGCGCACAGTTTTGACAGGTTTGACCGAGCTATCCAGATTTGCACTACTTTCCTGAAAGGTTAGTGGTGCACAAAAAGAATAAAAAGAAAAAGAAAAATAGAAGCAAGATTGAGAAGTGATATTGGCTTATATCAGTAAAAATTAATCTAAAAAGATGAATTACCGTTATTCCCCGAAAATGGCGCCAAAAACTTGATCGCGCCATGCGCGGTCCATCACGCACGGCGAATGGGATGTAATAACCACAAGTGAATGGTTGAACGTTGAGAACTTGAGTGTTGAATTCCACGAGGAACAAGTGTATGCGTCTTTCTAGACTAGTGGATCACTAATTAAGTCTGAATGATTTTGGGGGTTTGTTTGTCTACAACTAAATCACTACTAAAGCTATCAATCTAGGGTTTAAAATAGTAAATAGCAAGTATGAAATCTAGGGTTTATAAAGTAGGATAGAAAACCTAGGGTTTCGGGAGTTCCATAACCATCCAGTGTAATTCTATCTAAGGTCTAAGAATTGCAAGTTAATTTCAATCGTTTTCCAAGACAGATTAAGCTGCTAGTACGATCACTGGTACAATGGTTAGAGGATTGCTTCCACTGTTACATTTGACGAGAGCCTCTCTCCTATTCTGGATCCCACATCAAAGCGCTAAGGACTCAACAACTCCCCTAAATTCTTGCTAAGGCTCAACTGTTAAGTTTGTTGCTGAAACTAGAATTTAGGGTTTGGAGGAAGAAAACATCAAAAAATAACTTCAAAACTTGAGATCAAGACCTAGGAAAAATCACGTCTTCCGGATTAGGTCATCCCAAACTACTCGCAAAAAGCCATGAAAATACTGGAATAATAAGAATTCAATGAAAACTTACTTGATTGCTTGAAAATTAAGTTTGTCATCCTTGCCAGCTTACAAACGCAAGAAAAATAGAGAGAGGGCTCTTTTAAGAAAACTATCTAAAAACTAGTAAAAAGCAGCTAAGAAAGCACCTAAAAAGGCATAATATTGCATGTCTAATTGAGCCAAAAGTTTCTCTATTTATAATACATGGGTTAACGTGCCCAAAAATAAGTCCTTGATGTGTAGGAGACAAAGTCTAGCTTCAAACGGCGCGAAAATGGACAAATCCGAGTAAAAATCGACCAAATTAGACCAAAAGCCCTCTGGAAAGCGAGCTTAGCATGACTAGGAGCACAGGTCATGCTCCTAGCGGAACACATGTCGTGCTCACGATCGTGCTCCGCTCGGCCAAATAATCGACCAAGCGGTAATCGTGATTGATCAGGATTCTTTTCGACCAGAAGTTTTCGTGTTCGATTGGGACTCTTTTCGAAAAGAAGTGTTCGTGTTCGATCGGGACTTGTTTCGAGTAGGTGTCTTCGTGTTCGATCATAGCTCCTTTTTCATCTAGATGTGTTTGATTAGGTTTCCTTCTCACCTAAGTGTGTTCGACCAGGTGTTTCGACCGAGGAATATTCAATTAGGGTTCCTTTTTTTGTCCAGCTTTGGAATTTTTGTTGAAATTGGCCAAAATGAAGTCGAAATCTTCACAAATATGGTAGGTGTTTGGTCCCTGAAGCATAGAAAACACAACCATGAAAATGATTTGTAAAAATAATATAAAAATATGCATAAAATGTTGCATCAAAAGAGTTTTTAGCATGTTTTTACACATTTTCAATGGCAAACTTAGGGTAAAAATACTACCAATTTAGTACTTATCAGATGCCTCAACGACTCAGGATGAGAGGACATGGTGAGAGGAAATGCGAAATGCAGCTGCTGAAGGAAAACAACCAAACGGATAATCCGCGTCACAAGTGGACAGTCAGTGACAATGTGGACAGTCCGCTTGAGACACCAATAGTCAGTGTGGCCCAAAAGATGAAGCGGCCGAGAGGGGAAAGGATGAAATAGGTTTAACGACGGTGAGGAGGAGACAGAGAAATAAAAGAAATGAGCGGCAGTAGCGGCGGTGATGATTGATGGAGAAGTGGTAGCAATGGCGAGCAGGTGGTGGTGTGAGAAAAACAATCGGTGGCGGCGGTGGCAGCTAGAGTGGCGACCGATGGAGAAGAAAGGACAATGATGAAGAGCAACGCCTGTGGAACAAAGTGAAGACGGTGAGACGGAGAACAAACGGCGATGGTGGCGAGGAGGCTAAAACCTAAACAATGCAAGCAACTATCCACTGAGAGTAGATCTATGGCTTTTAACAAAAAGTTCATGCGGACAATCTGTGTCACAAGCGGACAGTCTACATAAGAAGAGAAATTTTGGCTTTTGACAGTCAGTATGTGCGGACAGTCCGTGTGGCAAGCGGATTGGCCGTGTGTGCCAGCAAAACAAGAGAGTTGTCGAGGGCCTTTTGAAAGAGATTTGTCAAAAAATTCAGAGGATAAGAGAGATATACATAAGAATAATTTTCAGAGTGAATTTTTTAAAAAGTCAAATTTCTCTAATCTTGTCAAGGATAGAATAATATGAAGTGCTTTAGTCATAATTTTGGCATGTATGAGTTCAACAAACTATTAGGAATAGATATGTAGTAGTGAATCTTATTCCAATAGCACAACTCATCGATTTGAGCAATAGCCATTTGTGGGTCAAAAATATTTTTGAGCAAATTTTAAATTCTTATAACTTTTATCAAAAATTATTTTGTAAAACCTTCAAAATAGAAATCATTTGAGTTATTTTATTTACAAAGGTGCTAAAAATGTGACATGATAAATTTTAAATAAATGTTGATTTTTTCTTGAAATTAAATTTTTTCAAAATTTAGTGGCCAATTCTCATGATTTTTGATATTCTCACATTTTGAGATGCGACAATCAAGATATAATCATATTACTCCCCCTTACTGTGTATCCTTTGATAAATGTTGATTTTTTCTTGAAATTAAATTTTTTTTCAAAATTTAATGGCCAATTCTCATGATTTTTGATATTCTCACATTTTGAGATGCGACAATCGAGATATAATCATATCACTCCCCCTTAATGTGTATCCTTTGATATTTTCTTATTTTTGACAAGTTTCAAAAAAATTTACGAGAATTTTAGGAAAATACAAGCAAGGAGGAAAGGCAAAAACAATCAACACACATTGTATCAATGACATTTAGTTCACTTATAAGCAAACAAAATCTAGACTCATGTAAAGGTTTGGTGAAGATATCCTCTATTTGCTTGTCTGTTTGTACATGATTGATATCTATATCTCCTTTTGCCACATGATCTCTTATAAAGTGATGTAGAATATCAATATGTTTTGTCCGAGAATGTTGAACTGGATTGTTTGCAATTTTTACAGCACTTTCATTGTCACACAAGAGTGGCACCTTTTCGAAGGCAATTCCATAATCCAACAAGGTTTGTTTCATTCATAAAATTTGAGCACAACAACTACCCGCCAGAACATATTCCGCTTCGGCGGTCGAGAGGACTATCGACTTTTGTTTTTTGGATGACTAAGATACTAGTGATCTACCCATAAGTTGACAACTATTGGATGTGCTTTTTCTGTCAATCTTGCAACCCGCATAATCCGAATCTCAATAACCAAGTAATTCAAAATTTGCATTTTTCAGATACCAAAGACCTATGCTAGGATAGCATTTTAAATACCTAAGGATTCTTTTAATGGCAATCAAATGACATTCCTTAGGAGATAATTGAAATCTAGCACATAAGCAAACACTAAACATAATGTTAGGTCAAGATGCGGTAAAATAAAGCAAACTACCAATCATAGATTGATAGAGTTTAGAATCAACTGTTTTTCCATTGTCGTCCATATCGAGATATCCATTTGTAGCCATGGGAGTTTTAATAGTTTTAGCATCCTCCATCCCAAAGTGCTTGAGCAAGTTCTTCACATACTTGGTTTGACTCACGAAGGTTCTGTTTTTGAGTTGCTTGATTTGAAGTCCAAGGAAGAAACTTAGCTCTCCAATCATTGACATTTCGAATTCCCTAGACATCATCTCACCAAACTCATGAAAAAAAGATTCATTAGTAGAACCAAAAATAATGTCATCAACATATATTTGACACAAAAAAATCTTTGTCAATTACTTTTGTAAAAAATATTGTGTCCACTTTCCCAATTTTAAATCCTTTTGATACAAGAAAATTTTTAAGGCGTTCATACCAAGCTCGAGGTGCTTGTTAAGTCTATAGAGGGCTTTAGAAAGTTTGTACACATGATTTGGAATATTTGAATCTTCAAAGATGGGTGGTTGTTCCACAAAAACAAGTTCGGATATTTTTCCATTTAAGAAAGAACTTTTCACATCCATTTGAAATAGTTTGATATTAAAACTAGAAGAAAATGAAAGAAGTATGCGAATAACCTCTAATCTAGCTACGGGAGCAAAGGTTTCACAAAAATCCAAACCTTCGACTTGGGAAAAACCTTGTGCAACTAGACGAGCTTTGTTTCGCACCACAACTCCATTCTTTCCACTATTGTCCACACTTCATTTCATATGAAGTTGTTGAGCTCTTCATGCATAGCATTTACCCAATCCGGATCATAAAGTGCTTCATCTACATGTTTAGGCTCCAAGGAAGAAACAGAAGAGTAATGTTCACAAAAGAAAGCAATACGAGTACAAGTTTGTACACCCTTACTAACATCTCCCAAGACTTGATATAATGGGTGGTCTTTGATAATAATTTGATGTTGTCTTGGTAGTTCAACTTGTGATGCTTTCATTTGATTTTGCTTCGGTTTCTCATCAATGAGAAGTGATTCATTTGAGCCTTCGCCTTGAAGTACGGGTGGTGATGTAGGTTGATCGTTGAATTCCTTATCTTCATCATCCTCGTGGCCATCATCACTAGGTTTGATATCTCCAATGGTGATGTTTTTCATTGCTTCTTGAAGATTTTCACCGATAACATTGTAAGACACTTGTTCCTTTTGAGAGCCGTTAGATTCATCAAATTCTATATCACAGTATTCCTCAATGCAATTGGTGTTCTTGTTAAAGACTCGATAAGCTTTACTAGTGGTGGAGTATCCAACTAGGAAGCCTTCATCAACTCTTCTTTGAAATTTTCCACCATGCATTCTCTTTTTGAGAATATAACATTTACATCCAAAAACTCGGAAATAAGAAACATTTGGCTTGCGCCCAATGAGAAGCTCATAGGGAGTCAAATTTAAGAGAGGGTGCAAATAAAGCCGATAATAGAATAGCAGCGGTATACATGGATTCAGCCTAGAAATGAGTAGGAGTATCACACTCATTTAGAATAGTTCTTGCCATTCATATCAATGTTCGATTTTTCCTTTCTATAACTCCATTGTGTTGTGGAGTGTAGGAAGTAGAAAATGTGTTTAATGCCCAAGGAGTCACAAAAATAATCAAAGTCAAATTTACAAATTCACCACCATGATCACTACGGATTTTCTTGATGGAAAGTTTGAATTTGGTGGAGACACATTTTGGAAAACTTGTAAAGACATCAGGTTTCAGATTTTTCAGAAAGAAAGAAAACCCAAGCATAGCGACTAAAATCATCAACAATGACAAAACCATTATTCAACAAAATTTTGTAATAAAATTCATCATGTAAAACCCCATGTGATAAAAAAGGACTATAATAAAATATGTTGTTGAAAGTAATTAGGACTTGGTCAAAGCCCCACTGGTTGTGTTAGACCTAAGTTAGGCTTCGTCGGATTGAAATTGATCAAGATAGACCCGAATTGAAGTTGGTCGAGTCAAACCCTAACTAGGTCTGATCGAGTCAGATTTGGACTAGGTTTGGTTGAGTACTAAATTGGTGATATTTTTACCCTAAGTTTGCTATTGAAAACATGTAAAAACATGCTAAAATCTCCTTTGATGCAGCATTTAATGCACATTTTCATATTATTTTTATAATCCGCTTTCACGGTTGTGTTTGCCATGTTTCAGGGACCAAACCTACCAAATTTGACAAATTTTTGACTTCGTTTGGGTCAATTTCGACAAAGGATACTAAAACTGGACAATATGGAACCCTGATCGAATATTCCACAGTCGAAACTGCTTGGTCAAACACACTTAGGCAAGAAGGAACCATAATCGAACAAAACTGGACAAAAAAAGAGCTATGATCAAATGCGAACATAGCTGATCAAACCAAGTCTCGATCGAACACGAAGACAACTGGTCGAAACAAGTCCTAATCGAACACATACACGTCTGGTCGAAAAGAGTCCCGATCGAACACGACTATCTTCTGGTCATTATTTGACCGAGCTCAGCACTACCGCGGGCTCGACCAAGACAATGGTCGAGCACAACTCAGTTTCCATAGGTATTTTGGTCGAATCTTGTCGGTTTTGACTCGGATTTCTCTATTCTCGTCCCGTTTGAAGTTGGATTTCGTCACCTGGACGTCAAGGAGTTATATTTGGGCACATTAACCCATAAATCATAAATAGAGAAGATTTTGGCTCAATTAGATAGGCTTTTTTATGCTTTCATATGTCTTTTTAGATGCCTTTAGGGCTTAGTTTTAGTTTAGTAGAGCCCCCTTCTCTATTTTTCCTATGTTTGTAAGCCGGTAAGGACGACAGACTTAATTTTGATGGCTTCTTTTACTTCTTATTACTTCTATATTATTTCTTTTACTTCTTATTATTTCTATATTTTTATGGTTTTTTGCGAGTAATTTACTTCTAGGGTTAGGGATGACCTAATTCGGAAGGCGTGATTCTTCCTCGGTCTCGATCTTAAGTTTTGAAGTTATTTTCTTATGTTTCCTTCCTCCAAATCCTAAATTCTCATTTTGGCAACAAACATAACAGCTGAGCCTTAGCAAGAATTTAGGGGAGCTCTTGAGTTCATAGCACTTTGATGTCGGATCCTGAATAGGAGAGAGGCTCTCATCAAACGTAATAGCAGAAGCGATCCTCTGACCATTGTACCAGCGACCAAACTAGCAACTTAATCTGTCTTGGATAACAATTGAAATTAACTTGCAATTCTTAGACATTGGATAGGATTGTGCCTGATGGCTATGGAATTCCCTAAGCCCTAAGTTTTCATTTCTGTACTTTAAACCCTAGATTGATAGCTTTAGTACAGATTTGGTTGTAGAAAAACAAACCCCCAAATCATTCAGACTTAATCAGTAATCCATTAACCTAAAATACAAATACGCTTGTTTCTGGTGGAATTTGACCCTCAAGTGCTCAACGTTCAACCATTCGCTTGTAGTTATTACACACATCCATCGTGCGACTCGCGCATGCGCGATCAAGTTTTTGGCGCCATTGCCAAGGAACAACGGTTATTCATCTTTTAGATTACTTTTTCCTGATATAAGTTAATTTCACTTCTCAATTTGGCTTCTATTTTTCTTTTTCTTCTTTTTGTGCACGACTAATCCCTGCAGGTTGGAAGTGCCTCCAATACTATCAAGAACGAACCACATTGGACAATCAAACACCGGAGAAAGCTGAATCACCAAAGATGGGTGAACAGAAGAAATTGAAGGATTATGGAATCCCACTCAACATGGGGTTTTAGGCAGGTATTCTTAGACCAGCAATCGAAACAAATAATTTTGAATTTAACCCTGCACTATTGAATCTGATACAACAAAACCAATTCAATGGTTTTGCCACTGAAGATCCTTCGTTGCATCTCCATATTTTTCTTGAACATTGTGATACTTTTAAAATTAATGGAGTTTCGTAGGATGTGCTACTACTACACCTCTTTCCTTTCTCTCTTTGAGATAAGGCAAGAGCATGGTTGTACACTCTACCGCCCGCTTCAATAGCAATGTGGGATGAACTCTCACGTATTTTTCTCAATAAATTTTTTCCTCCATCTAAAACTGCACATAGTCGAACCAGATTGTTTGTTTTACTCAGCAGAGAGGAGAATCACTACAAAACATAGGAGTGGTACAAGAAACTTTTGAGGTCGTGCCCACACCACAGCCTGAAAAAGTGGCTTGTTAGTTCAAACGTTTTATAACACTTTGAATTACTTGGCAAAGATGACTGTTGACGCCATAGCTGGCGGTGCACTCATGAACAAGAGTATTGACGAAGCGTACGATCTAATTGAACGTATGACACAAAATTACATGCAATGGGGCAATGAACACGCTACATCAAGATTGATCAAACCGCAATGCCAACTCCCTCAAAAATAATAGTCGTACCAAGGACCATGGCCATCTTTTCAGTAACAGCAACAACAACCGTACTAGCCACCACACCAATGACAAAATCAACCCGAACAATCCTACATCGAGCACATCCAAGAAACTTTTCTAGAAAATCAAGAGAAGAAAAAGGTTGCACTGAACCATAATATTGACTCCATCTCTACACATGTTCGCATGCTCGAGATTCAATTTGTGCGAGTGGCCAATGCCACACCAATGATTTCTAACCCTCTTCCTTCTCAACCTATCAACCCTCGTGATTCTGAACATATTAATGTTATATCTTGTGTTGATACTGTTCATTTGAATGGTGTAGGAACTTTCCAAAGAGAGAAAGTGCATTTGGAACCAACGAAGATGCCTACCAAGGATTTGACATCGATGGCCGAACCTAAGGATGATGATCTACCTGCGTCAGTAGATGACCTCGGTAAGGATGAACAATCAAAAGAGACAGAATCAAGTAATAATGAGGTAACACATGTTTCTAGACCAATTCCATCTTTTCCAAGTCGTTACATCTAGTCCAATTTTAATGACAAATCCCTTGATATCCTGAAAAAACTGAATGTGATTGTGCCTTTCGCTGATCTTGTCACTCAACTTCCTTCATATGGAAAACTCTTAAAAGAAATTCTTACAAATAAAAGGGATTTGGATGATTTAGACATAGCTCAAATTGATATATGTGAGGGTACAATTTCTTATCAGATTTAAACTGCCTGAAATTACTAACTGTCCTATGTATGAGAACCACACACATAGGATAAACCCTCCTGAGACTGTATTGCAAGGTAAACAAATTGGAGATGATGCTCTTGATGACAACACAGAGATGAGAAATAAAAAGCACGATCATGCTACTACAAACACATTATCATTGCCCAATCGACTCTTAACGGTAAGAAATCATGACAATTCTTGTGCGAACAAGGTACCAATTCTCACACTCCTTCCTTCCTCGGTGAAATACATGCTTCTTGATAGAGATAAACACAATCCTATGCTAATAAATTCCAATATAACTGATAAACCATCAAGCACATTGATCAATACACTAACATTGCATCGCAAGGCATTTGGATATTATATTGATGATCTAATTGGTATTAAGCCTCAACACCAATTGAACCTAGCTACGATGAAAGCTGAAAAATCTGAACTGCTAGACAATATGCTTAGTTCTCCCACTACACCAAACATTCAAAATCACTATTGGGAACCTCCAACAAAATCATGATAGGCTGTACGTCGAGTGGGATGTTAAACTAGCGCTTGTCAGGAGACAACCCGATGCTTTTTCTTTCTTTTGTTTTTCTTCTTTCTCTATCTTTTTCTTTGTTTTCTTTTTTCTCTCTTTTTCAAGACCAACCAACATCAAACTACAACATTCGACTCCACATCACAAAAAAAAAATTTGAAATCGCAATGGACTGGACCTTACGTCATATGCACACACCTCGCCTTAAGATGCGTGCATGTAGTTTGGTCCCGATCTTCCGTCATAGGAGAAATCCGTGGATAAATGCGAGTTGTGATCTTGACAAAGGGGCGGCTAACCACGATCCAACACGTGACCAGCAACCTCACAATCGCTAAATCACTCCTCAATTGGTTATCAACCGAGCAAAGCTAGATTGACCTGTTCACGAAGTACAACTCAAGAAAATCAATAATAAAAGCAAGAGCAACAGCGGAAGGATAACACTCAATAATCTGAATTATGAGTTGAACATTGAGACTCCGAATTATACAAGTTGGCAAAGACACGAGTATACAATCTGTATATCAAGGAAGTCTACCTAAAACTAAGACCATGCCTTCTCTTTTATAGAGGATGGTGTCTATAAAGATAGAAGGTTTAAAACCAGAATTCTAAACTAATTTGAAACAGAATAGAATCCTAACAAACTATAAAAAGAAAATCCAGAACTAATTTTCACGGTTCCGAACAGGACTCTTCCCCCTCGTGCACGTTGCATACGATGTCAGAATTCGATGATTCTTGATGCCTTGGAAAGCTCTTTTGAATATCTTTCCAACAAGTACTCGCACGACTATCGTGGATATTTATGCTAAAATTGGCGCTTGGTTGAAGTCGCTGGACAATCAAGCTTAATAGGCTGACTGGATGGTCCTCAGGTTGCGAGCATGGGTCCTCAGGTATGGTCGGCTGCGGCCATGTGCCGATCATGGGCTACGACCTTGTGTCCTTGGCCTGCAACCGTGTGCTCCCGATCATGGGCTGCAACCTTGAGCCTTTCAGACCGAACACAGAGTTCTTCTGATCGATGAAGTCGAAGGGATCGTTGGTCGAAGTTGCCAGAAAAGTGTTCATTTTTTCTTGGCTAAGAGTTGGATCAACAACTTCATCGAGAACTCCCTCACATGTAGGCAATATCATTTTTTCTGTAATTAAATAATTAATTTTCTCAAGAAACGAATTCACCTAATGTTCAAGGCGACGCGCATGTGCTTGAGTTAAAACATGTGGATATGTGGTCGCGATGTCCTCATCATACTCCCCTTCTTGAAAAAGAGTCGCCCTCGACTCTAGCCCATCGTGCTCACCCAAGTATGAGATAAATCAGCAACATTGAATGTATCACTTACTCCATAGTCCTCAGGTAGCTCCAATTGGTAAGCATTAGCATTGATCTTGGTAAGAATCTTGAATGGACCATCACCGCGCGACATTAGTTTGGACATGCACTGTTCTGGAAAATGATCATGACGCAAATGCAACCAAACTAAATCTCCTTCTTCGAACACAACTTCCTTTCTGCCTTTATCCGCATGCTTCTTATATTGAAGTTGCATCTTCTCAATATTTGCTTTGGTCATCTCATGTATCTTTCGAATCATCTCAGCATGCTATTCAGCATCAAGATTACCTCGTTCAGAAAGTGGTAGAGGTAACAAATCAATTGGCGTGGTAGGTTTAAATCCATAGACGACCTCGAATGAACAAAACTTGGTAGTAGAGTGCACGACACTGTTGTATGCGAATTCAATGTGTGGTAAACACTCCTCCCAAAGCTTCAAATTTTTCTTCAAAACTACCCTAGCATTGTACCAAGTGTTCGGTTGACGACCTCGGTCTGGCCATCAGTCTGGGGATGACATGTCGTGGAAAACAACAGCCTCATTCCAAGCTTCCCCCAAAGCGTCCTCCAAAAGTGACTCAAAAATTTGGTATCACGATCAGAAACAATTGTCTTCGGCACTCCATGAAGATGAACGACATCACTGAAAAACAAATCAGCAATGTGGGTAGCATCATCGCTCTTATGACAAGGTATAAAATGAGCCATTTTAGAAAATCTATCAACGACAACAAATATACTATCCCTCCCCTTCTTAGTCCTTGGTAATCCCAACACAAAGTCCATAGAAATATCCTCCCAAGGTACTTTCAGAATAGGAAGAGGCATATATAATCTATATGGGTTTAAGCGAGACTTAGCTGTTTGACAAGTCGTGCATCGTCGAACGTAGCGCTCGACGTCTCGCCTCATCTTTGGCCAGTAAAAGTGAGTGGCCAAGACGTCTTCTGTTTTGTGTATCCCAAAATGTCCCATCAATCCTCCTCCATGAGCCTCCTGTAACAACAAAAGACGAACGAAACTCACAAGAACACGAAGCTTCTTATCTCTAAACAAATAACCATCATTCAGTACATATCGAGCCCAACATCTTCCTTCTTTACAATTAATGTAAATGTCTTTGAAATCCAAGTCAGTGGAATATAGTTCTTTCAAACTTTCTAGCCCAAGAATTTTGCAATCAAGTTGGGACAACAAGATGTAGCGTCTAGACAATGCATCAGCAACCAAATTATCTTTACCTTTCTTATATTTGACAACATACGGAAAGGATTCAATAAATTCAATCCAATTAGCATGTCTACAATTCAACTTACTTTGGCTACGAATGTGCTTTAAAGCTTCATGATCCGACTGTATGACAAATTCTTTCAGCCAGAGATAATGTTGCCATGTTTCTAACACTCTTAACCAAAGCATACAATTCCTTGTCGTAAGTTGAGTAGTTCAAACTGGACCACTAAGCTTTTCACTGAAATAAGCAATGGGTTTTCTATCCTGCATAAGAACACCTCAAATTTCAATACCACTAGCATCACACTCTATTTCAAAAGTTTTATTAAAATCAGGAAGTTGTAGAAGTGGTGCATTGGTCAACTTATCCTTCAATGTGTTGAAAGCATCCTCTTGAGCCTGTTCCCACTTGAAAGGCATGTTCTTCTTGGTCAGAATATTGAGTGGGGTGGCGATTGTACTGAAATCTTGTACAAACCGGCGGTAGAAACCAACAAGTCCGTGAAAACTCCGCACTTGTGTGACTGTTGTAGGTATAGGCCATGCTCGAATTTCTTGCAGCTTTTGTTCATCCACCTCAATGCCCTGTGCAGTCACAACAACACCAAGAAACATGACTCGATCCGTTCAGAAGGTGCACTTCTCAAGGTTAGCAAACAAACATGCCTCTCTCAAGACAGCAAAAACTTGGCGTAAAGGCCCCAAATGTTCATCGAAGTCTTGCTGTAGATCAAGATGTCATCAAAGTAAACTACCACGAAGTGTTCGATAAAAGCACGCAACACTTCATTCATTAAGCACATAAACATACTAGGTGCATTAGTAAGACCAAATGGCATGACCAACCATTCATATAATCTAAATTTAGTCTTAAAAGTAGTTTTCCATTCGTCACCTAGTATCATTCTAATTTGGTGATATCCACTACGAAAATTGACTTTAGAAAAGATGGTCGAACCACTCAATTCGTCGAGCATATCATCTAACCGAGGAATCGGATAACAATAATGAACAGTGATATTGTTAATAGCTCGACAATATATACACATCCTCCATGACCCATCCTTTTTAGGCACAAGTAAAACAGGAACAGCACAAGGACTTAAGCTTTCGCGTACGTACCCTTTGTCGAGCAGCTCTTGTACCTGGGGCTAAATTTCTTTGGTCTCTTCTGGATTGGTGCGATATGGAGGTCGATTGGGCAAGGGTGCCCCTGGAATGAGGCCGATTTGATGCTCTATCCCTCGCAATGGTGGCAGCCCCGCAGGTATCTCGTTTGGAAAAACGTCCTCAAATTCCTACAGTAAAGAAACAACCAAAACAGGCAAAGTAGAGGGTAAAGCATTGGTAGAAAAGAGAGCGTCTTTGCACACAAGCATAAAGCACTCTTGGGGATGGGTTTCAAGCTCTCGCATCTCACATTTGGTGGCTAACAGAATCTGTCCCTTAAGCTGAACCTCTCTTTTCTTTTCACTCTTTTCTTTCTTTTCTCTCAATCTGGTTTGGTGGCTCTCACTCCCCGATTTGTGACTCTCACTCATATCTCTTTCTTTTCTCTCACGCTCAGCCCTATCTGAATCTTCTTTGAGAATTTCATCTGGAGACATTGGATCCAGCAAAACCTTCTTGTTGTTGTGCACAAAAGAGTACTTATTGGAACTCCCATGATGTGTAGCATCCTTGTCGTATTTCCATGGTCGTCCAAGTAGTAATGCACAAGCTTGCATTGGTACCACATCACAGTCCACAAAATCAGAATAGGAACCTACAGAGAAGTGGAACGTACCACCGCGGTCACCTTCAACTTGCCACAAGAATTGAACCATTGAATGTAGTATGGCTGCGGGTGTGTTCGTGTGGTCCAGCCAATCTTGGCGACCATCTCTGAACTGGCGATGTTGGTCCATCCAATCCGAATGCATAAGGAGTCTAATATTAAGTCTCCAAATCTGATACGGAAACCTATACCAAACCCAATCCAAATGGATAAGGAGTCTAAACCCAATCCAAATACATAAGGAGTCTAATATTAAGTTTCCGAATCTGATACAGAAACTCATATCAAACCCAATCCAAATGCATAAGGAGTCTAACATTAAGTCTCCAAATCTGATATGGAAACCCAAAATAGACTTAATCCGAATTGCATTGTTCCAACCCGTTAAGTGTGTGACCCTGTAGGTTCATGTATATTTAGTCACAACCCGAGAATACTTACCCGAATTGTAAGTCGATAGTGGCCCCTAGCAGGACATAACGACTATCCAAATACACACAAAGATCATAATCAGCAAACCTATATAATGTTTTCATGTTGATCCTCTTGCCATACGATACCAGATTAAATCCAAGGTAGGAAATGTGCCACCCTTGCACAGTTCAATCCTTTCTCGATCCCATAGTGAATTGATCTTCCCATAGTTGACATTCAACCACAAACGGCATGGCCATGCACTTCTCAATTCATCTATATCGAGGGGCCCAGAGATATCTCTCTCATTATATGAGATATGCAAATTCCATCTTAACCATTCATATTCCTCCGCATGGCTCATAGCATACCCGAATATTACCTTTATTACTACTTAGTTAAAAGTAGCGTTTGGTAGTATCAAAGTATACTACTACACATGTAGGAAACTATAATGGTCTCAGGTCTAAGGATCAATCATAAACATTATTTGAGACCAACTGGTGACACTTAAATAACAAATCCCCAAACAGTGTCTCAATAATGGGTCTATCCAACATTATATTCTCAAATATATGTCCACATTATTGATTTGATATCTTATATCCATGGTCCGTGAAACATAACCATCAATCAATAAATGTGCTGATCCATTAATCAATAATGTCCTATTTAAAGATAATGGATTTGGGACTATATATATCATCAAATAAATTTAGTCTCACTAACAAGTCACATACTTGTTGATCAAACCAAGATGATAATTTATTCAAAAATAACATATTATTCAAATGTTCATAAATATAACAAAGATAAATACATCTCTGTGATTTGCTCTAGGACATATCACTAACAACCTCCCACTTGGACTAGAGTCAATCACAAATGTATCTAATACCTATTGCTCTAGTATGCACCTCATGCTTTGGTTGCGGGAGAGGCTTTGTCAACGGATCAGCAACATTCAAATTCGTGGACACTTTGCAAATCTTCACATCACCTCTATTCACGATTTCTCGGATGAGGTGATAACGCCTGAGTATATGTTTGGATTTCTGATGAGACCTTGGTTCCTTGGCTTGCGCAATGGCTCCACTATTGTCACAATAGAGATCCACTGGGCTTGAAATACTAGAAACCACACCAAGTTCAGAGATGAACTTTTTAATCCAAACAGCTTCTTTAGCAGCTTCAGAAGCAGCAATGTACTCTGCTTCTGTTGTAGAATCAGCGACAGTTTCTTGCTTGGAACTCTTCCAGCTTACAGCTCCTCCATTAAGGCAAAATACAAAACCAGATTGCGATTTGAAATCATCTTTGTCGGTTTGGAAGCTAGCATCGGTGTAGCCACTAACAACGAGCTCTTCCTCACCTCCATAAACCAAGAACACATCCTTAGTCCTCCTCAAATATTTAAGGATGTTTTTTACAGCAGTCCAGTGACTCTCACCTGGATTTGATTGATATCTGCTCGTAACACTTAGAGCATAGGAGACATCTGGGCGTGTACATAGCATGGCATACATAATAGATCCAACAGCAGAAGCATATGGAATCTTATTCATTCGGTCCCGCTCATCACATGTCGAAGGACATTGACTCTTGCTAAGACTAATGCCATATGACATAGGTAGAAAACCTTTCTTGGAATCGTGCATATTGAATCTATTTAATACTTTGTCAATATATGTACTTTGGCTTAATCCAATTAGCCTTTTAGATCTATCTCGATAGATCTTAATGCCCAAAATATATGCTGCCTCACCTAAGTCTTTCATAGAGAAGCTACTTTTCAATGAGGACTTCACAGAATCAAGCATAGGAATATCATTTCCGATCAGAAGTATGTCATCCACATATAAGACCAGAAAAACAAGTGCGCTCCCATTTACCTTTTTATAAACACAAGGCTCTTCTTCATTTTTGATGAAACCAAACTGTTTGACTACTTCATCAAAACGAAGATTCCAACTCCGAGAAGCTTGCTTCAACCCATAAATGGATTTATGAAGCTTGCATACTTTCCTAGTATTATCTGGATCGACAAAACCCTTAGGCTATGCCATATACACATCCTCACTTAGGTTTCCATTTAGGAAAGCCGTTTTGACATCCATCTGCCATATCTCATAATCGAAATAGGCAGCAATAGCTAGGATGATCCTGATTGACTTTAACATAGCAACGGGCGAAAAGGTTTCATCATAATCAACACCTTGAATTTGCTTGAAACCTTTTGCAACTAATCGTGCTTTATGGATATAAACATGACCATCCATGTCAATCTTTTTCTTATAAACCCATTTGCACTCAATGGCTTTTACACCATCAGGCAGATCAACCAAGTTCCACACTCGATTGTCATGCATGGATTCAATTTCGGATCTCATGGCTCCAAGCCATTTCTCAGAGTCAGGGCTCATCATCGCTTCTTTGTAAGTCTTAGGTTCATCATTATCTATCAATAATACTTCACGCTACTCCATTGTAAGGAGCATGTACCTTCTAGGTGCGTGACGTACCCTTTCAGACCTACGTATAACCGGTGCTTGTCCTGCATCATTTTCTACATTGTTTTACAGGTCTTGCTGAGCTTCAGTGGGTGCTGAAACAATTTCCAGTGGTTCCCGAATTTCTTCAAGTTGCACTGTGCTCCCACTTACTCCTTTTGAAAGAAACTCTTTCTCCAAAAAGACACCGTTTCGGGCAACAAACACTTTGTTTTCTTCTCGATTATAGAAGTAATATCCTTTTGTTTCCTTAGGATAGCCCACAAAGAAGCATTTATCTGATTTGGGTTTGAGCTTATTAGACATTAAACATTTTACATAAACTTCACAACCCCAAATCTTAAGAAAAGATAATCCAGGACGCCTTCCATTCCATATCTCATATGGTGTCTTTTCTACAGCTTTTGATGGAGCCCTATTTAATGTGAACGCAGCTGTTTCTAGAGCATATCCCCAGAAGGACAATGGAAGATCAGTTTGGCTCATCATTGACCGAACCATGTCCAATAAGGTCCTGTTCCGTCGTTCTGACACACCATTCCATTGAGGTGTTCCTGGCGGGGTCAATTGTGGAACAATTCCATGTTGTTTTAGATGATCACCAAATTCTTGGCTCAAATATTCCCCTCCACGATCAGATCGTAGGGTTTTGATTGTCTTGCCAAGTTGATTTTGTACTTCATTCTGAAATTCCTTGAATTTATCAAACGTTTCAGATTTATGCCTCATTAAGTAGACATATCCATATCTACTAAAGTCATCGGTAAAAGTTATGAAGTACTGAAAACCACCTCTAGCTGTTGAACTTAATGGTCCACATACATCAGTATGAATAAGAGCCAATAAGTCATTTTCCCTTTCACTTTCACCCATGAAAGGTGCCTTTGTCATTTTGCCAAGTAAACAAGATTCACACACATCAAATGATTGAAAATTAAATGAGTCTAGAAGCCCATCTTTCAGGAGTTCCATGATGCATTTCTCATTGATATGGCCTAAACGACAATGCCAGATAAACGTGGGATTCAAATCATTGGACCTAAGCCTCTTAGTACATATGTTATAGACAGGTAATTCAAGATTTAGCTGATAAAGCCCATTCTCCAATGAGGCATTACCATAAAACATATCATTTAAATAAAAGGAACAACGATTGTTCTTAATTCTAAATTCATAACCCAGCGTGTCCAAACACGACACGGATACAATGTTTTTGCTTATGGCAGGAACATAATAACAGTTATTAAGTTCTAAAACTAATCCTGAAGGTAAAGCTAATATAAAAGTTCCAACAGCTAAGGCTGCAACTCTTGCTCCATTGCCAACGCGAAGTTGAACCTCGCCCTTAGCCAAATTTCTACTCCTTTTAAGCCCCTGCATCGAAGTGCAAATATGAGTAGCCGATCCGGTATCAAATACCCAAGAGTCGGAAGGAGAAGTAGCTAAATGAACTTCTATAACATATATACCTGAAGGAGTCTCACTTTCCTTCTTTTTATTTAAATCTTCCAAGTATTTCTTGCAATTCCTCTTCCAATGGCCAGATTCCTAGCAATAGAAGCATTCAGTAGTAGGGGTGGCACCTGGCTTGGACTTTCCTTTGGAATTAGGTTTAGCGCTAGAGGATCTTTCTAGAGCTTTGCCCTTTCCCTTAGCCTTGCCCTTGCCCTTCTTCTTAAAGCTTTTTCCCTTTTGAACCATCATTACATTATTTGGGTTTTTCTTAATGTTCTGTTCCGCTGTTTTAAGCATCCCATGCAATTCGGTCAATGATTTCTCCAGATTATTCATGTTATAATTCATGACAAACTGGTCATAGCTCGGAGGGAGCGATTGGAGAATCATATCAGTAGCCAACTCTTGACTAAGGGGAAAACCAAGTTTTTCCAAATTCTCAATGTAACCAATCATCTTTATCACATGAGGACTGACCGAGCTTCCTTCTGCCAACTTGCAATCATGCAATTTCTTGGTGGTCTCATATCTTTCCACCCTGGCCTGCTCCTCGAATAAGTTTCTAAGAGACACGGCCATGTCATAAGCTGTCATGTTCTCATATTGCTTGTGAAGCTCAGAGTTCATCGTGACAAGCATTAGACAGCTGGCAGCAAGTGCGTCATCGGTATGCTTTTTATAAGCATCCTTTTGAGCACGTAAAGCACTAGCGGCTGGTTCATCAGGTATAGGAGTCTCTAGAACATAGTCCTTTTTCTCTTGTTTGAGAATAATTCTCAAGTTTCTATACCAATCAATAAAATTTGTTCCATTGAGCTTTTCTTTATTAAGGACAGATCGCAAACTGAAATTGTTTGAGGAGCTACCACTATCCATGGTCTACAATAGTAAAGAAATGCAAAATTATAGCATTATATTTATGAAGAGTCTTTTATTAAACAATTCAATAAAAGATGTACCAACTATATATTTTAGAAAAAATCCCTCAAAGAAATATATATATAGTAGTCCAAGATCCATATTTCACTAAGTTCTAGTGAGCTTTGGCATCACTGCTAGAAACCTAGTTATTTAGGTAAGCAACTCCTTACTAATTATATCATATATAACTCTTGTTTGTTGGGTGTCATCCCAACACCATGCCCCAAAGCCCAAAACCGTTTTGATGGCTTTGTTAAGTTAAACCAATTCTATGCTTATGGGTGTCCAACACACATCCTGCCTTATTAAGATAATTGATGGTGCCCGGATTTGTCAGACCCACCAAGCAACGATCAAAATCTTGATAGGTGCAGTAATTGGAAGGGTATAATAAACACTTAATTTTTATGAGGGGTTAAAACATGGCAAAACATCCATATGCACGAAAATAACCATCAGCTAGATGATCTAATAGGTGCAATTTCGATTATATTTAACTTCCGTTGGCAGTAACCTTGGCCAGGAAAGACCACGACTGTTTTAGCTCACACCATGAAGGCAAGCGTTCCGTCAAGCGGGGCTTATTAAGAAAAACCTTATGATGTGTTCTTTCCTTAGACACCAAAGTTGACAGCTTCTGGTTGTCAAGTATAATCTTTATGTTTCATGAGGGGTTAAAAGATGTCACAACATCTATATGCATGAAAATAGCCATCAGTTAGATAATCTCACATGCATAACTACGATTATATTTAATTTCCGTTGGCAGTAACCTTGGCCAGGAAAGACAGCGACTGTTTTCGCTCACACCATGAAGGAAAGCGTTCCACCAAGCGGGGCTTATTAAGAAAAACCTTATGATGTGTTCTTTCCTTAGACACCAAAGTTGACAGCTTCTGGTTATCAAATATAATTTTTTTTTTAAATTAATCATATTAATCAAATTTTCGAACCAATCTGATTGGTTTAAATCCCCTTAAGTCATTCATTTTAACTCAAATATGAATATCTAGAATAGGCAGCTAATGTCATATATAGATCCAATCTATACACATATGATTTAGAAGATCTAATCTACTATTGTCATATAAACCCTAACATCACCTCCCTCTGGCCCATGCTAGGATCATTAGACATTAGTTCATATTAAAGCCGGCCAAAAATTGTTCATCACAACACTTGGATGTCAAAACAAACATGTATAATGAAACTTATACGGTAACAGATTAAATGAACTAGTAGATCTAATCTACTATAACTTCATATATCACATATATATATATATATATATATATATATATATATATATATATTATTAATCCAGATCTAATACTATACAGGATGGCTCTGATACCACTGTAGGAAATCAAGTAAGCTACACTAGCAGAATTTCTAATAATTTACTCGAAAACTTCAAGTAATAGATCATAGATTAGATTGTTACCAGTAGCGGAAGCAGATTTGATGTAACGATCGAATGTTCGCAACAACCGTTTGCGGATCGTCCAGAACAGTGGATGTAGATGACAACGATCGCTCACGGATCGTCCTAATCAGCGCAGCAATTGTAGCAGCGCCTCTACCGGTATCCACACGTACCGGGATGGAACGTTGTGCAATGGTGTGCTAGCACCAATGTGCACAACAAGGGTTTTTAGGGATATTACTTTAGAGGAGGTAGTAGCTAGGGCTTTTCTGTGTTTTTCCTCAAGGCCCATCATACCGTATATATAGGGCCAAGCAGGAGAAATCCTAACAAATTAGGTTTCCTGATATTATACGAATCTTATCCGAACTGCCCATGTAGAAGAAATCCTAACAGATTAGGTTTCCTGATTTGATACGAATCTTATTCGAACTCGTATCTGATACGTATATTCTCTAACAGCAGCTTCCTCCATCAATGATAACCTTGCATGAGCGCTTTATGATCACAAACTTTGATTGAAATAAATTGTGGCGCTGCCCCTGCTCCGCCTTTTCCATCTGCGAGCTAAGAACACGACGAACAATAAGGCTAGTATGACCAGCATCAAAGGTGATCTCCTCTGCGTCAGAGCCCAACATGTCGTGTTGCTCCTCATGGTCAGATTCTTCATCGACCTCACTGGCCGATGTGTACTCTCCATCATCCCAGACGATAAGGGCACGCTGATTTGGGAAATCACGCATGTAATTCCCCTTCCCTTTGCATTTGAAGCACTCTATCTCCCTTGTTCATCCTGTAGAAACGACCAATGATGAACTTTTGGTGGGGACAGCAGTGGTCGTCTTCGAATCGGCAACCTTGGATGTTGAAGTAGTAGGGCGGCTCACAGATTGTGTTCGACTAGTGGATGTAGTAGCGCCGCTAGCAGTTGGCTCATTCTTTTTCTGTGAAGTAGTGCTCTTCCAAGGCGTGGTCACACTAGAGTAGCTTTGACCAGTCTTGTTGTAGCTTGAACGTTTCCCTTTCACTTGCTGCTCAGCTTTGCATGCATAATGAAACTGTCGACGATTCGGACTCGGGGTCCTCAGCCGAACTTATGCGAAATTTGTAATTGTGAGACCTTTCAAGATGACCTTCCGGGAAGGTATGCAGAACAATGGTGAACAGGAACACACAGAGATTTATACAGGTTTGGGCCCTCGATGGTGGGAGTAAAAGCCCTACGTCCTGTTAGGATTTCACTATATATGATAAAGCTTTACAAACTAGCGGGGGGGAAACTTGCACAGGCGAAAGTTTTCCCTATGTAAATGTACAAAAATAAACTATAGGAGACTTGTAAGTGTTGTCTAATCTAAGCCGTAGACTTGGCTGTTTTAGTGGTCGAGATATCTTGTATCTCACTTATCTCAGGGGTCTTGTTCTTCCAAAATGTCTTTGATAACCCCCCGTTTGATGTACTTTGCCACCTTTTTATATTGGTCGAAAGGGTGCCATATGAAGAAAACTGCATCAAACGGTTGGATGCGGTTCCTGAAGAACCGCTATTAACTTCCACGGAGGTTATTAACACGTTTTAATCATGAATAACCGCATATATTAACCTCTGACGGTTGGTCTTCAACGTGGAGGAATCTTCGGGATGCTTGGAATATCCTGGTATAAAGATAACCGAATAACCTCCAAGCACCTTGGTCGAGAATGTTCTGACTGCGGAATGTTGGCTGACCGCGCAACATCCCGGATATCCAGTTCAGTCCGCGTATAGCATACGAACTTCTGACCGCACAAGGCTGTCGGCCTGATCGCACGAAACCCGCGACCTGATCGCGTAAAGCTTGCGACCTCATGGTGATGCCCCTCAGAAATAGCTTGAGTTCGCATCGCCAGATACATGTCTGGTTCGAACCTGTCTTGAACCAAAAGTTTATTAGAAGTGACCCGGGTGTCAATCCTCGTCAGCTAGCCCCCAAATTCGAAGAAAACGAAGAGACGTGTTTATTTCGAATTTTAAAATCACGCATTGGATTTTTAACCCGACTCTTCAAATTTTCCACTTAGTGGCGCACTAAGTGAAAACGGTTGGTTTCCCAAGACGGGTTCTGACATTACGTGACGGGCAATGATAGCGCCGTAGAATTGTTTTTATCTCGAGGTAAAATTGTAAATGCTTTGACGAAACCCGAGGCGCCTGGAATGCAAACCGTCACCCAGACGGCTATAAATACCAGGCTCTTGGATTTGTAAAACTCCACAACTTCCCTCCACGCCTAAGTCCTTTTCTTGTTATCCTGCCTCCTTCCTTTTCACATACTCCTCCCAATGGCAGATCACGATATCATCGAGATTGAGAGTGATGAAGGGGAAATTGTCAAACAAAGGCCTCAAACAATTGAAGTCCTGTCTCCCTTAAGGAAGAAACCCAAGGTCGACGAAGGATCTTCCAGTGGAACAAAGGTGAAGAATGTAGCTAGTTTCTATCTTCCTTCAGTTCCTTTGACCCTCCCCGTTCATGCCTCTCGGCAAGTTAGGCCTTTATCCTTAGAGAAAGATCCCATCACATCCAATTCTCCCATTCTTTTGGGTGATCAATATCCTGGTCGGCAAGCGGTGACTATCCCTCGATCAGATGATTACCATATTGGGTTGGAGAAGCAATCTTCTGATGGGAAGGTTGCTCTTCCACCATATGATGATCTTCCTCCCAAGATGGGTGTATTAACGGGTTATGCACCGGGACAGGTAACAATTCTTCTCCCCTTTTGTTGATAATTTTAGTTAGTATGACTAACTTTTGCAAAATGCAGGAGGTAGGAGGCTGCAGCGATCAGCCTTCTGCTGCTCCATCTCTTCCTTCTGGACAGACTCTTCTAGAAGAGAAGAATGCCCTGGAGAAGAAAACCGAGGAGATGGCCTCGAAGATTCTGCGTCTAGCAGAATGTCTTGATCGATCCCGGGAAGAGGCGCACCATTTCCGTCGAGAGAGGGACTTCGCTCAGCAACAGCGAGAACTCTCTGACTTGATTAGGGACAATAGCGCGTCTGTTGTTAGGGACGATGTAGATAGACTTAGGGTAGTTGCTAGTTCCCTGGGGGTTGCTAGTGTAAATCCTACTGACAACAACATGTCCCTTGGGGAACTTTGTAAACTTCTTTCGGAGCAAGTCGATGTTCTGATCGACTGTATCCCTTTTGTATGTAAAGAATATAAGAAATAAAAAGTTTTTTAATTCTTATGAATATTCTTCACATCTTCTGTGCGAAAATATAGTCATAAACTTTATGTTTGCGACCATTCATACACAGAAACTTTAGTTCTGCGATCAGAATCGCGTTTAAGAAAAAAGCACCGCGACCTGCCCTGATACCGCGATTAGTTTCAGAGCCGCGGTCAGAACTAAATTGCGACCAGAGTCGAAACTCGGTCAGACTGTTACTCTGATTGGAATCGAAGTTTTAGTCTAAAACACGATGTCGATAAAACCATAACCCAATTAGAAACACTGCAGTACGTCAAAAATTGAGTTGCATGATTTTTTTGTAAAAAATGTTCAAAGTATAAAAAGGAAAAACGTCTTCTGAAAAGTATTGAAAATTTTTCAGTCCTTTTGCACTTTCAGTTTCCAAAACAAAGAAGTCTTTTTGTTTCAGATCCGACGCCTGAGTACTTTATCGGGTCCATCAGAGACAGTATCCATTATGGGAAATGAATAAAGCATTCAATGGAACGTTTGAAATGAGCCGCTTACTCATTAATGCGTCGCCTTGGGTCTATAAAAAGAGCAGATGTCTTCTCAAAGAAGTCACACAGCCAAAACCCTCATTTTTCCCGCCGCACAAAACCCTCATTTTCTTCAGCCTTCATCTTCCCAAAATCGCCAGCTTTCTCTTTGATTCTCCACAAAAAATGGCGTCCTGGAGCCGATCCATCCATCATGCCGAGGAGAGCCTAGTGGCATTAGAGAAGGAGGAGATTCTTCCTCCGCGACTGCTCATTAACTGGCGGCCTGCGGAGAAGGACCAAGAAACCCCAACTGTCCAAGAGGGCGAGTTGGTGGTTTTTGAGGAGTACCTGCGCTGCGGGTTCCGATTCCCCGAGAGTCGATTCCTCAAGGATGTCCTTGAGCACTATGGGTGGGAACTGATCAACCTCCACCCCAACGCGATGCTGATCCTTGCGGTATTCCAGCATCTTTGTGAAGCCTTCGTCGGAATATATCCCAGCGTGGATCTTTTCCGGCGATTCTACTTTTCGGCGTGGTCGAAGAGCACCAATGCTGCCGGATGCATCTACTTCCGGCTGAGGGACAAAAAGGAGTATCCCTCCCCACCCCTGCGAGATTTTGTGCACGGATGGCACCGAAGGTGGTTTTACTGCTCTCCACCATCTGAAAGCAGTCTATGGTTTGAAAACTCGCGACCGGAGAAGTCGAGCGAGTTAGATATTCCTCCGGCGATGAACTCGGAGCTCTCGAAGCATGCCGAGGTGATTCTTCACTTGGTCAATCAAGGATTGACGGCTCGAGACATCATTCGAGACTTCGTGAAGAATCGGGTGAGTCCTCTGCGTGAAAGGGCTCATCCGGCGTGGGAGATTAGGTCCATGGCTGATAGCACCCTGGACTACAGTCAAGGTATTTATTTCTTTGGCGCTGAGCTTTCCCATTTTTGAATTGTGTAAATTCTGACTTGAGTTTGGGAACAGTCCTGCCTTCATCCGAAATTGAAAGGCGGACCAACTCCCTCCTTAGGGCCTACAACGCCGATGTAGAGGGCCCTAAGGGATCACCTCGTCCACAAAGTCTGATTCACGCCGGCGACGACCTTAAACAGGAGCGCCGAAAGGTATATTCTCTATCTGGCCTCCATTTTTTAGATCTTATGCATGTCCTGCGTTAAACATTTTCATCGAAAATGTGAATCAGCTCCTAGGAAGGTTTGCCGAGACGACTTTCCCGAGTGAGAACGTAGGTTCTCATGGGAAGCCAACGGTAAAAAACGTGAAGAAGGTCTCCCAAAGACCCAGGACAAAGAGTCCTGCCTCCAAGAAGGCCAGGCCAAATCCTGGGGAAGGGATTTCACGGAGCATTCCTCCTACCGCAAGAAAGATGGCGGTAAGATATCGCATCCCTTCTGTTTTACCAAGCACAGGTTGGGATCACTTCTTCGTCGTACAGGGAGAGGGGAGCGAGGAGGAAGAGGATGACGTTCCTCTGATCCTTCGGAGGAGGAAGATCGCGGATCTCCCATCCGGCGATGCCCCAAGCTGCCCCGCAGAGTCCACTTCTACCGAAGAGGTGGTCGTAGCAGATCCTGCGACCACCGAAAATCTTGTGGTCGCAGGTGACCCCCTAATTCCTGAAGCCCCCGAGACTTCAGGACCAGTTGTCTCTGTTCCTCTGGTCGAAAGGACGACCACGGTAAGGATTCCTTTCTGTCATTCTTTTTATGATTCCTTCTGTATGTTTGACAAATCAATGTTCATACAGGGTGAAGAGCTTCTCCCTGTGACTACTGCGAGTCCCAGGGGGGAAAATCATCCTCCTCTGCAGACAGAGGGGGAAGTAGTTGAGCAAAGGCCGGTTGTGGTGGCTCCAGCGACCTAGGAGTTGCCAAGGCCTTCGGATGTAGCCCCACCAGCCAGTACGGTAGCCCAGGTAAAATACCTTGCTTTTTGTCTCTATCTTTTCCTTAGAAATATGCTCATAGATGAACATATCCAGGGGGGAGCTACCTTGTTTGCCATGAGGAAGGCAAGAACCGATGATGGTTCTTCTTCCCAAGGGGAACCTTCTCAGAAATCTCAGGAGCGAATGGGATTTCAAATAAGGTAAGAACTTTAAACTGGCAATAATCTTAAATAAAAACTGCTCAAATTGTCATTCTTGTCAGGCAAAGAAAGACGGCGTCCAGCTCTTCAACCGCCTCCGGAGGGGTTGAAGCTGCAGCTGGTACAGGAGCTTCCAACGAAGAACGCTCCACCCCTGTGGTCCAGGAAGTCGTCCAGACCGCAGGGGAAAGAATAAATGTAGGGACCCAGTCACCACCGATGACTACTGGGGGTAGCGCCCAGCCGACACTCCCACCAACTGTCCCTGTAGTAAGCGCATCAGGGGCTCTAGCGAGGATCCCCGCTGAAATGAATGATGCTGTCTTACAAAAATTTATGAAGGTATAAAAAACCTCCATTCTCGTGCCTGAATTGTACTTAGGACACCTTTGATCTTCTTTTTTGGCACCACAGGGATTATCCTGGCTAATAAGCCATTCACATGTTGTGATGGCCAGTAAAGAAGCCATTCAAAAAGAACGCGACAGCTTGCGCAGGTGAGTACCATTACCCTTTGGTTAGCATGGGTACATTTTGGTTGTGACTGCCTTGATTTTGCTGCAGAGAGGTTACATTTTTGAAGAAAGAGATGGCCAGTTCAGTCTCAATGTTTAAGAAACAAGAAACTGAACTCAACAAACTTCGATCAGAGAATGCTGGTAAGCCAATTCCTGATCAAGAAGACTTGAATCCATAATATGCAAATAATCTCCTCTCTCTATACAGCGCAAGCAGGTCGAATTACGCAGCTCAGTCGAGACAAGGAGATTCTTGAATCGTCGATTCGCCACACCGATCGGGCAATCAAAGAACTGAGCCTTCGGATCTTCAAAAAACTGAAGGCCGTGGCTGATCTTTTGAAGACCGATGTGGTAGAACCGAAGCAAGACAACCTCAGCATAAGTGACTGGACATCGCTGCTTACTGCCCAGGCGAATTCACTGCTTGAGTATCTCCCGGGAGATATACGGCGACGCGAAGAGGTGATTAGAACCAGGGTTCGATCAGCCGCAGTAGCCGTACTCAGCCGGGTTCGACTTCACCATGGCCCAGATGCAGATCTGAGCGCACTGGTGGGTCCGGTTGAGGTCGAGAGTGAAGAGCTACTCGATGCAGTCATAGAGGAAGTCAAGCCCCTAGTAGATAGGCTCCTGACTGAGCTGGGGATCGAATGATCCTTATTTTTATATTTAGACAATTGTGTATAATGCAATGTATGTAAAAAATCATTTTTGACAGGAAATATATATTTTGCATTTTCATAATATGAATTCCATACTATGAGCACATTGAGCACATCCCCCCTAGCCCCCGCCTCTGCTTATGAATACTAAACCCTTAGTGTTATAAGCAGAGGAGAAAACATAAGCGTAACGACCAGGGGTGTGTGTTTTAAACCAGTGATCAGGATCAATATAACGTCTAATCTTATTGCGAACTGGTAGCCACTCGGATGACCAAGGACTTACCAGATAGCCCCGTATACGTTGAGGAACGGCTTATTTAGGAGTGACTTATCTGTAAGTGGTCATGAGATCGACCAGCGAATCTGATTAGATTGTTGTAATGATCTGACCGTTGGCGGTCAGCCCCCAGGTCGAATGCATATGATACGGGATTAAAGAGAAAAATTCATTGTATGAAAGCAAAACCTATTTTGTTTTAGCAAAAGATGCTAATTGAACAGGAAAAAAGTGATTGGAATACTTACACGTAAAACTTGCGAAGTTGATCGATGTT